>CM031573.1:4659065-5238283 GCA_018467065.1 Ephestia elutella | reverse complement strand
TGCTGACGCGAAAATCGCAGGAGTCTCCCTCGGGTTTATCGTGGAAAACTACGCATAATTCACACATGGCATAATAGAGCCGATTGCCGGTCCGCACAAAATACTGTCAGTACAGAATAGGGACATTTTACATCGCACATTGCGCGCCTCATATAATTTTACCCCAGATAATATCCTTGTTCCAAACCAAGTTCCAAACAAAGGACATCATTAACTAGAAAACAAAATTGCTCAATTTTGGTAGGCACCAACCAGTCGACGAGTAAGAGTAGATTGAATGCCTGTAGGTAGGCACCTACAGGCATTCAGTCTACTCTTACTCGTCGACTTCCGCAATTTGCCACCATCGTAGACTTATAATTTCTTAATAGAGACTTGATGAGGATCTCCCAAGTAACAGACAAATCCTGATGGAAATACCAAAACTTTTAGAAAACGTAGGTATACTATATTTATTTATTTTGCTTACTTATTTTCATAAGCTATTGTTTTATCTTTTCCGGCCTGAGATCATTCCGTATTCTTATTCCTCGGTCTTCGTGATTATTCTAATTTTATTTTTTATTCATTCATGATTTTTTAATATTTGCCATCCATTGCAAGTTTACGGTTTTTAGACTTAAATTGGGTAGTATTATTTATAGATATGAAGAAGACTGATTGTTCTTTCTATACTTACATTATTTTGTCCGTCCGTTTATAATTCTTTCTAGCTATTAACTTTCCTTTCACTGTTTCTTTTTTTTACTGTGTTGTCTTATTATTTCCGACATTCGCCAATGTAACTGTAATTGCACTAATTGAGTAAATGTGCAATATATTTTTGCTACCATAATCACTTCATTATTGAAGTGAAAAGTTTTTCGGAATCCTAAAAAGAACAAAGTTATGTTTGACTACGAATACAAGACTCGTAGTGTCATTCAGGGACCTGAACAGTTTTCAGGGAAATACCTATGTAGTCTACATAGGTATTTCCGGATTTCCCTCAAAACTGTTCAGGTTTTAGACTCTTCATGTATTTCTGTAATTGAGGTAGATAGTAGGTAGGCTATAGACATTATTGCCGTGCCGGCATTATCGACAGGAAGTTATTTGAGATATTCGATTAGCCCCGATATTGGCAGATGGCATGCGCACTTGTGGTCGTTGCATGGGTTACACCTGTTCCGAAGGGATAACCTATAGATAGCTGCCTACACAATTCGTAAAACTTCATGGGTACTATTCAATGCATAATTATAAACTTACAACTAAACTATACAGAAAATATATCTTTGCATATTTACTAATGCCATCGATAAAACATTACAAGTATATTTTATCGATGCTAATGCTCACTGTGCTCACTGTATCACGGAATAAGTGACAGTACTAACCGTATGCTTTTGCTGCAGTTATACGTATTTATTCTTTGTGAATTATAGATGCGATGAATGTTAATAATGAATCATGCTGCAGAACATTCGTTACTGCCTAAATCAGTAGGTGTGTCCACGTATATGTGTCCATACAGCATAGGAAATTGTATACATTCAGTTATCTAATCGCTTTCGAGTTAACTAGGCTGGAAAGATTTTATTCGCTAGCCCGAGGCTGACAGCCGTACCGCACTCGTCATAAAATTGGTCGAATGTGTCATTGTATGATTTTTTTATATAAGTCCATGTTTTTAATGATGGCCTTTTGATGGCCTTACACGAAGCTAATACTCTCAGAACTTTGTCGTTTATTTTATGAGTAATCGTCGTTTAAATTTATTTCAGTACCTACCAATCGCGATTTTTAGGATTGGATAGCCTTAGTTTTGATTGTGGTGTTCTAGTATTCGGTAGTAGTTAGGGAAGCTTTGCATCAGATAACGCCGTCCGCCGGGACAACAATAGGACTCTCCATTTCATCGCCTCCTAATGGTCTGACTGATTTACATCAAGCAAGAGTCGAAGAGATCGAGATCGAATGGTCTGCTCGTTTATTTGAAGAAATAGCAATATTTTTGAAAATGTTGCACGATTGTACCAGTCTTTATAATCGATATCGAGGGTCAGTGTATCCGTCATATCAAATATGAATCAGCTGGCAGCACTTTAGATTCAGATAAGATAACTCGACGAGTTTTCACTAGGAGTAGAATGAACATGGAACTTCTAAATTGCCTTAATTCGAAATAGTCGCTCCATTTAGCCCAAGTCTGTATGAGAGCGTAAATTGTGTGTTACGATGTCGATGACCACACGTTGCGTAATAAACACTACCATCAATGCTGCACCTGCGCCTGCGTGCTGCAACAGTAGCTGCATGGCGATGTTTGTTTTTGAACGGTTTTTGTTTGTTTACTGATTTGTTTGTTCGTCTCGTTCGAAACAGAATTCAAAACTTGCATTCTTCCTAATGCTAACAAGCAGGTAAATAAGTACTGGATAATATATTGTAACAGTTCACCGGGCAGTCATTACAAAGGGCCTCTGCCGGTCTCCGCTACTGCAGCGCAGCAAATAGGTACTTTCCGAGGATTAATAAAATAAATAACTAAACTCTAATTCTACATTTATTTTTTTGGATTTTTGAGCATCTCAGATGCAATATTAGTACTAAAGTACTCCATATAGAAATAAGATATGGTGAAAAAATTCCATGCGAGCAGGACTTGAACCCGCGACCAGGTCTTTATACGACCTTGCTCTTCCAACTGAGCTATCGCATTTCAATCCTGCACATCGAAAATCTTCACCATATCCAATTTCTATTGAAACGCATTAGGCATGCGTCACCTAACACCAATACCCACTATACGAGTAAGGTATTTGATTTAACCCATATTCGAAGAAAAATAAATTGAAGGATTGAAATGCGATAGCTCAGTTGGAAGAGCAAGGTCGTATAAAGACCTGGTCGCGGGTTCAAGTCCTGCTCGCATGGAATTTTTTCACCATATCTTATTTCTATATGAGAGTACTTTAGTTCTAATTCTACATCTGTATTAGGCGCATAACTCTTTATCTGAAGTAGCTATAAAATACTTTACTGCTCATATTTCTTTATAGATACACAGCACAGGGTTTTGTGCACGTATTTACAGCTTGTAGCATGTGATCATATATTCAGTAAATCACGTAAGCTTTAGGAGTATAAAAATATTTTTGAGGTGTTCTGTTCAAAATTGCGTATGTGCATAATTAAATCTTTTACGCCATGTAAAACTTGGCACTTGCAAAAGGAAATGATCTCATCTAATGCATTTATTCTTGCAAATAGCGAGAGAGATTTTCTTGGCCAATTTTGAGTAGGTGTCTATTACCGAAAGGTCTGTGGGTTGAGGTTGTGGGACGCCCTCGAAAGTCGCGAAATTAGCGCGCGTATGCGCGTGGGCCGGCGCGGATGCTGCGATAGTACCGACTGCTCACTGAAGTCAACGCACTCGCAGACGTTCGTTTAGTTAGTACATATGCGTTTCTGAAAACTCCATAAGATCAGATAATTCCTGTCGGTTTTGTAAGTTCATTTATTTTTGATGTTGCCACAGATTATATCTATGGTAAGTAGTTTTATGACGATGATGCGGATAAAGGTGGGTTTGAAATTTATCCACTCCACAATTAGGTACTAAATTACGATCCTGCTAATTTACAGACCTTGGTTTCTTATCCTTCTGATTCAATTGATTTCAGTAAAAATTCGCCTGTTTGTCGAAGGTCCCAAAAATGTTTATCCTTCGAGCCTCAAAGTTTCTTATCTTGCCTTTAGAAACAGAGTCATCTTTCTCATTGGACAAATCATTATTTAAACTTGCATTGTTCTAGATGGTGGTTTGAACCCTTTTACCTGCCCTATGTTAATAATAATATTAATTTATTCACTGACTTCAATACCGTGTAGCCAGCCATAGCGATGTCTTCTTCATTGGATTAATTTACTCAGGCTATGATAAACCATTTACAAATGCAGTCACACCACAGTCGATCGTATCTTACTCGAACATTGACAGATAGTGCACTAGTGCAACACTGTTTTCGTCCCTTTAGGAGCACTGACCTTTTTATGTATTGTTCAGACAGACAGACGTACACGTCCGCATTTTATTTTATAACTACACACGGCTTCGAACCCGGGGATCCTCGGGGAACGCCCTTTTGGTTTGTTTACAGTTTTACAATTCATATTATCCATCGATCCGTAATATATGTAGTCCAATGGTAGAGGCAGTAATTACATTCATTTCTTCTAGTTCTACTGTTTTATTTTCGTAAAAGTAACTTAAGTACCAATATTCAAATTAATCTAAATGCGTAGGTATTTTCTTATCATTGTTACTTGTTATCATACCTGTATGGAAAACAGTCTGATTCAATATTTACTCACAACATACTCGTACTTAAAACAGATGTATTTCTGGCTGTCACGGATGTAACTTGTCTCGTGAGTCCATGTCACGTGACAAATGTGCTCTAGCTTTAGTCTGTCTGGCAGTATGCGCGCTTGCGCTGCTGGCTCGTTGAGCTGCCTCACTTCACCATACTATACCTATGAGTTTTGACAATTAGGGTTTTTATCATTATTGTTTTTATAATAATAATAATAAAATTTATTTATTTATTCAGACAAAATCCATTATTGTAAGTAACATCACGTCACACACACACATCCTAGTCTGCTGGCTAACATACTCAGAATTGTGAACAAGGATTTATTTATGAACAAGGCGGACAGAACTTGTAGTGACTGATTACACATACAAAAGCAGATTGTTTTCGTCTATATTTCAATTTAGCAATCTAAAATTATATCTGCCAATCTCTTACTACTCTCTAATAAGTACTTTGATACAGTACAGATAGGCATGGAGTACCTGTATAGATAAATAATTATTGATTATTCCGGAAAAAATATATGTCAAGTTTTTAAAAACAATAGTAGAAAAATTATGAGCAAAATAATGTGTGAAGTATGAAATTCATGCAGGTAGCGATAGGTTCTCAGGCAAATGAAAAAAAAATACTTTCACTATCACTTTCCGGACGATAAAGCTGTGATACCATCGTCATCATTATTATTATAATGGATCATCCTTTGTTTGTTCCATGACTCATACAAACCGTCTATTCTTCTCTTTGCTGAGCTGTAATCTTTTCTGCAGTATTCTCCTTAGTAAACTTTAATATTTGTACTCTCTCCTTAGGTCGTATTCCTCACGACTGAGAGACGTGGTCATTATTGCGAATGAAACACACACAACGACTATGTTGAATGAAGTGGTTTGCCATTGCCTTCTCCATTTCACACATTAGCTCATAATCATCAACTAGAGTGCAAGTTTCCTCACGATGTTTTCCTTCACCAGAAGCAAGTGGTGGTCG
Source organism: Ephestia elutella (assembly GCA_018467065.1). NCBI lineage: Eukaryota > Metazoa > Arthropoda > Insecta > Lepidoptera > Pyralidae > Ephestia > Ephestia elutella. The sequence goes on along the minus strand of CM031573.1, from coordinate 5,232,929 downwards.
ATGAAAACTACCATACATGAGACAGATTGGTCTACAAACTCATGTAGCACGGGCAGGATTCGAACCTGGGACTTTTGCTGTCACAGGCGGGCGCCTTACCACTCTGCCACCAACCACCGCTTCAAGTATAAGAATCATTGTATGTTTTTTTTTGCCGAATAAAGAATTTTCTTTCTTTCTTTCCAGGCAATGTCCGCCGACACTGATGACGCCGCTGCGGCGGCTAGTACTCGACGAGGTGCAAGTCGCATCGAAGAAACAACCCAACGATTTTGGGTACAAACCTGACGAATCAGGTTGGTATAGCTACTACTAACGGCGTATCAAAGTAATTTTATGTAATGGTTCCCCGCCCTGCACTAGTCAGCATAGCCTGGCCTTCATGTCGTGACTCTTGGCCAACTCTTGGCTCTATCCCGTAATGGATACAGATGTGACACTGTATGTGACTTCCCGTGGAAATTTCAGTGTGCTAGATCTGTGGAAGGCCATCCACATCCATCCAGTAAGTGTGTAGTATAGATATCCAGAATCCTGAAACTCTCACAGCGCAGCCGTGGGGAAAAGAGTTTCAAAAAAAGCTGACTTCTTCAAATCCAAAAAATTACACAAAAATTCATAGCCAAGCCAAAGCTGAGGTACCTAGTCCGAATATAATGCGCAAATAACTATACGTTTTTCAAAAAGATTTACGGTCTTCTGCGTCTTATTGATTTTCTAGGTGTGACCAGTACGAGATTGAAACGTTGAGGCCAATTAATGACTACCATTCAAATAAATGTTTTGATTACGACTCAATCACATGACGCAAATGTAAATTGCAGTTCTACAAATAGTGCTTAGACACGATGAATGCGTTCGATCTTTTTGTTCGACTTCAACAGGATATCAAAACTTCACGTGGTACGATCGGCAGGACCATGTGGTCTAAAAAAATGATAGTTTCATTCAATAATCCGATTGGTAGGACAAACGCAGTAGGACTACGTGACCACAGGGGATTATGTCCCCTTCCCTCCGGACCGCCGTAAGGTGTAAACGTCTCTGAACCTTTGTAATTCTTTAAATAATTTTTTAAATTAATATTTGTGTACGAAAATACCAGTTCAAAAAAATAGGATAGCATAAACGACGTGAGGTGTGAATAAGAAGTGGAATCCGTGCGCGCGCGCACACGCTCTCAGCACGAAGATATCAACGAACGTGAGTCTGCGCCAACTTACCAGTCTACTCGACTGCACTGTCTATCTCTATTTGCGCTGGCACGTGGATCCTGGATGAGCGCGCGCGTGACATCTTCGTCGCACGATCGGCCGGCGCCGCCCCATAAGTTGGATTGAATCACCTAGCTATCTCCATCTCGCTTGACTACATACGTTGTACCTGCGCGCGCGCGTTTATCCGCTCGCACAGTGGCGTGGACCTGCTGCATCTGTTTGCGTGTGCGAATCGGGCGCCACATAGCACTGTGTGAGGGCTCCCCTTCTGTGGTAGCTCCGCCTGCTGATATATGCATCTTGCTTATACCGCTGTACCGCAATATAACTTCAACGGTGACTAGAGCGCTGCTGGCTCCTCCGTGCGCTTTATGAATTCCTAGTACTTGCAAGAACCGTAATAAACCGTATACTGTACAGGAACTTGAAAACATCTATTCTCGCCAGCTAACTTGATCTATACTGTTGTTGAGCTCCTCTGCGATTCTGCTTGTCTGGTACTTGCTTGTCAGTACGATGCCGAGACTTAAGCGTTCGCCGCCTCCCTCCCGCGCTGCGTCCCCTGCCGCTCAGTTACGAAGCCGCCGCCGCCGCCGCCGCTGTGTTAACCGCCTCTACCGATTCAGCGCAGCCCGCTGCCGCCGTTGCGACCAATCCAGCGTTGGTAACTTCTGCCCGGCATTTCTTCATAAGCCTGTACCTCATCAAATTCGGGCGTCACTTCATCAATATTTTGCAGAGAACCATGAAAAAACTTCCGATTCTTTTCGTAAAAGGAAACGTAACAACAGTGAGAGTGAGGATAAATCTCTGGACGAAAAACTAGACAAATTCATGTGTAAAATGGAACAAATGATGAAAAAGTACAGTGACGCACAAGGTTCTGGGACAGGCGAAGGTGTGTGGTGTGAGGAAATGCGGCTTTCTGTTGATTTTCTAGTTAATAAGTGTGACACTCCAATCTAAAAGTAGACGAACTACAGTCACGCCATGAGGCTGATATTCGATACATCAATACTTTAGAAGAAAGGCTAGAGCTTTCCGAGCACACTGCACGATCAACCTGTCTAGAAATCGAAATATTCCCTGTCTCACGACCTCTGAGTCTAAAGCCTCCCTCCTGGATACCTCGTAGAAGACCGGTGAGGAGTACTCAAGGTCCCCATTCAGCGAAACGAAGTCAGGGATATTTTCCGTCTACGATCGAGAGATCCTCAAAAAAGGACAATTATTGCAGACCTCCTTCTGTGCTCCTGAAGGAAAAAATTATATCCACGTATCGTGGCTTTAACAAAGTATCCAAGCTCACAACAGAACACCTGCATATTCAGGGCACCCAAAACCAGTCTACCATCTCTGAGAATCTCTCTCCTCAAAAATGAAGAGATTGTTCTTTTTATCGAAGCTTCGCGAGTCAACGATTACAAGTTCTGTTGGGTCTCGCATGGAAGAATCTTTCTAAGGAAACGTGAAAATAGTCCCTTATCACCATCATGAATGAAACTGATCTCGGGAAGGCCAAGGAACAGGCATGACTAGGAGCAGCCGCATCTGCTCCAAACGAAGGATTGTGTCATTTTAATTTTGTCTTTGTCCTTGTATTTTTTATTTAACATATTCGCTTTGTTTTTTGTGTATTCCATAAAATGCTCGTATGCTGTAAGTATCCCACGGTTTTATAAAATACTTCACTTTATCCCACACTACACTTTACCACACTTTCATACAAACTGCATAGTCCAACCACCGAAAGGTCTGTCCATATAAGCCTAAAATCGCCAACTCTCCAGCCATGTACTGTTACTATTCCACTGTTATGCTTACCGTTTGATAATGGATGATGTAAATCTCCTCAGCAATGATATTGAAAGCATCTCGGTGTCGGATGCACTGCGATGTAACCCGGAGGAAGGTCTGAAAATCATCAATCAAAACAGTTTTAACTTTAGGGTCATGCACCTTAACATTCGAAGTATTAATTGTAATTTTGACAGTTTACTTACACTCCTTCATAGACTCAGTACCAGATTGATATAATCATTCTAACGGAGTGTTGGTTGGAAAAATAATCCTACAATTCCAAAAATCGACGGATATGACTCATATAGATCAAATTTTAAATCAGAATGATGGGGTTGCAGCATATATTTAGAAATGACCTTGTGTGCACTGTTGATATCCCAATTTTTGATGAAGCAACCTGCATGGTAATTAATTTCTCTAATAGTATGTCCTTACTAGCAATATATCGGTCTCCTTCATTCAGCAATTACTCACCATTCCTAAGTAGCCTAGACAAGGAACTCCACAAAGTAAAATCATATAAAAACGTTACTATTATTGGTGATATTAATATCAACATTAGACCCGAAAATATGATGATGTCTGCCGATGAATACCTCAATCTTTTGGCTTCTCATGGTATGCTACCAGCACATCAGTATCCTACTAGAGATGTTAGATGTTTGGATCACATCATCTCAAGATCCGTGTATCACTCGGCAGCCCTGGTTTTGGATTCCATAATAACGGACCATCTCCCATTACTATTTTGCTGCAATATGAATTGTAATCTTAAGACTAATGAAACTGTTAAGACCTGTGTTCGCACAAATTTTCTGGAAGTTGCCCACGACCTTGCCTTAACTAATTTCTCACCTGTTCTCGAGTGTACAAACCCTGAGTTTGCTGCAGGACAGCTAGTCGATATAATCTCTGGAGTAGTTAATAAACACACTAGAAATGTCGTAGTACCAAACAGAAACGTATTGTCAAGCCATGGATCCTCCGGGCCTTCTGCGGTGTATTCGACTTCAGAGACAAACTTTATCGTAAATGTAAAAAAGAAATCCAAATAACGAGACTCAAAAACTAATTTATAATAGATACCGCACCTTCTGCAATAACCTCCTTAAAAAGTAAAACAGACCTATATGAACAAAACGAGTTTAAAAACGCAAAAAAGAATCCAAAGGCTATGTGGAACATCATAAAGCAAACGGCGTACATATTGACAAAAACTAAAACAAACTCAGCCAACCTACTTCAAGTACATGAGAATCCTAAAGGAGTCTGCCTAACATAGTCAATCAGTATTTTCTAAAGTGGGAGAAACACTGGCTGGTAAAATTGATCACTCCTATTGCCCCTAACATACGAGTAACACTAAATTAAAATCTAATACACTATCTATGGTTATGTTTGATGTAGATGAGGACGAAATTGAGGTTATATTGACTGTTTTAAAGAACGAAAGTGCTACTGGCTGGGATGGTATTCCCACACGTGTAATCAAAATGAATAAACATTTACTTATTCCAATACTAAAACATGTATTTAATATCTCTCTCAGTCGGGTATTTTTCCTAAAGTGTTTAAAAAGCAGTCGTACATCCCATCTACAAGAGTGGTGACAGAGACAGTATCTCAAACTATAGACCCATATCAGTTCTATCAGTTTTATCTAAAATCTTAGAAAAATAATTAATAAACGGTTGGTTGACTTCTTGCGGAGGCACAACATTCTTTCCGATAACCAGTTTGGTTTCCGTAGAGGAATTAATATCAACGAAGATGCGATCCTGAAGATGTCAAACACCATAGTTGAGAAATTTTGATAAAGTTAAAAACTGCTGGCTTCTTTCTTGATCTATCTAAGGCCTTCGATACTGTCTCTGTTCCTATGCCCATATCTAATAGAATGGGTGTCAGAGGAGGTTGCTCTGGACCTGTTCCAGAGCTACCTTAGAGATCGCACACAGTGTGTTGTGTTGGGTGGGATTCGAAGTGATGATGAACAACTTAGATTTGGAGTTCCACAGGGTAGCGTCCTCAGCCCTACCCTCTTTCTTGTTTATGTTAATGAGTTGTGCAACTTACTTACCCCTCGAAACTGTAAGATCATAATAACGCTGCGGACGATACTGCTCTCCTCATTCATGGTCGGGACTGGGATGAAGTAGCTAGGAACTCGGAAGGTGCCCTCAGAACTGTTATGGACTGGCTACGTTCTAATTTTTGACTCTTAATCTGTCAAAAACAAAATTTATTCCCTTTTCACCTCATATTCCCTCACAACCACCGGCATCTTACACCATCAGGGCTCATACTTGTAATAATTCTATAGGTGATAAAACTGACATATGTAACTGTTTTCGGTGGACCGAGTGTCCACAATAAAATATCTTGGTGTTATTATTGATGGTGAAATGTCGTGGAGGCATCACATAGATTCTGTTACGGCGCGTATCAGAAGATTGATGTATATCTTTAAAAGAATAAGAAATATATCGGATTTTAAGTCTATGAAGTTCGTGTATTACGCTCTTGCTCAGTCTATAATATCTTACTGTATAACAGCCTGGGGTGGTGCGGACAAAACTCACATGCTGAGACTGGAGAGGGAGCGCAGCGTATAATTTTAAAAGTGCTCTCCAGAAAACTAAAAGATTTCCCCACGAATGAATTGTACACGTTGTGCCAAGTTCTCACGGTCCGACAACTCTTCGTGCTCCAGACTGTTCTACGGAAGCATACTGAACTTCCATATGATCCTGAGTTTGTACGCTCAAAGCGTAGGTCTGATTTAGTCTGTATAACTGAAAACGCCGCACAGTACTGGCTAATAAACACTATAAACATCTTGGCCAACTCTTTACAACAGAGTAAATAAGGAGCATAATCTACCCACTTACTAAATACAAATGTAAGATTGCATGTACGAACTGGCTGAAAACCTTATCGTACGACGATGTAGAAGAACTCATTCATATGAGAATGAATCCGCTAGTCTCTCAGTAATAGGCCTTAAAACCACATATAGTTGCATCAGATTTAACACAACACACCAAACCTTTAATTACGATTACAAATCCATTATCGCAATAAAAATTATATGATGGACCTTACAGCATACAACTATAACTACTAAATTATTTTTCACTAGTAAGAGCAGATTGTATTATTATATATATTATTTCAGTTTATTTATTGTCTACTGTGTTTTAAACTACTGAATATTTGATATTATTCAGTAAATATAAATACATATGACGTTTAAATTAATTATATAATTATAATAATAGTTTTAAATTAAATTTTATTAATGTAATTTTATAATGTTTCAAATAGGTATTTTAATTAATATTATTCTATTAATTCGGAGGTGGGCGTTGACAACTGCGACACAGTTTTTTAACTACTGCAGTTTGTCATCGTTAGCCAATGTTTGTGTACTAGCTTGTTACTTATTACAAATAAAGAATTTTTAATTTTTTAATTTTAATTTTTTCCTTACAGTGTGTCAACATTTACATTACAATTGAACTAGTTTAATTTATTATTATCCATTGGCAGGCTGCAGTGTTAGTTGCTAGCCCAAACAAATTACGCAATTCACAGCGTGTATGTAATGTGGTCGTGAGTCGTACCATGCAAACCTATAGTAAAGCTATTGTTTGTACATGCTAAGATCGCGATAATGATATCACTCCTATCTCGACTTGTGTATGCAGGCTGTGGCGTCATCGGCTATGGCCGGCCGACGCGCTTGACCGTACATGTATGTGGGATACTGATAAATCGATTTGCGAAGTCTAGGAACTTTTGCAATATCTGTTGTACAATAGCGATGGCGAATCTTTGAAATTTGAAGTACAAAATGTATGGTGTAATTTTTTCGAGTTGCAAGAAGCAATTTCAATAATAAGAAACATAATATAAACAAATTACTATTTGATTAGAAATATTTTTTTTTTGGGAGGCAGGACGTTCTCATTGTGTGCTCTCTACCTACGTACGTACCTACGATGAGCTCCATAATAGTTAAAATTTTCAACGTAATTAAATTGCGATCTGTCGCTGAAAAAAAAAAATTAAAAATCTCAAAATGTCTATTGCAGTGTATATAGCCCTCCGGCTAATGCAGGCGGTAACAGCCCGAGTCATAGACGTGTGCCTGCGATACCTGGACAACTCAAAACTGGACACACTGCCCCCGCCCCCACCCCTCAACCAGAGGGACATGAAGACTGTCTCCTGTGCCACCAAGAACTCACGGAGAGTCATGGAGGATAGGCACGTGGAAATTGGAAACTTGGAAGCGCTTTTTGGAGTAGAGGTTGGTATTTTTTGTTGAATTTCATTGTTGGAATCAAGGGTAGACCTGGAATGGTCACCAGATGCAAGCGTAAGTTATAAGTTAACCTAAGAGTTCTTCGAACAACAATGTCAAGGTCACAGAATAACCATGCATGTCGCTTTCAGGAATTAGTATTACTACCTGATTTCTAACCTTTTTTGTAAAAAAGAATTATAAATGAAAAATGTATTATTTACACAAATAGTTTTGAAGCACCTGTTGGACCCGTAATTCACTCACGATGTGTGGTGATTACAAGTCCTACGCATTAATTTGTCAGGTAAACAAAGGTTTTCCGCTAATCACTAAATGGCAACGCAATTAGACTGGACTGACTGAATCGACTTACATTATAATGTAAATTAAATTGAGATACCTATACAGTTTTGTGGGTGCGCAGTTTTGTGAGTAATTTAGAAACTTGACATGTGTGAACTTTGTTTTTACGAATTTAAATTGAACTGTCAATCTTGGTGAAATACCCTTTGAACTTAATATTTTTATTATTTTATTTTATTTTATACATTCGGAAAACCAACAGCTAGATTAACATGATAGTGATAAAATACAAGTTTCAAAGCCAATTATAGGTCTTCACAAATAATAGCACACTAGAAATTTTGAATTTTCGGGAACGCCAACAACACATTCAGATAATCGCAGAACATCATCAGGAATGCCTATGTAAGTATTTACAGGCTACAAGTAACATACATATAACATGAAAATATTAAATGATTTGAAATAAACATTATAAACAAAGGTCCTGGATTTGAGTGCAGAATACTATACAAACTTAATAAAACCTCAAGAAAAATAAGTTCAATAAAAAATAAAAAAAAATAAAAACTAATGTTCAAAGAATTTGCCATACAATAAACGTTTAGCCCTGGCTGGAGTTGTATTAAAAATATCTAAATCTAAGGTTCTGGAAACAGTGTTGAACAGTCTACCTGCTCGCCAAAGGAATGAGTTTTGTCTATAATTGGTCGACACCACCAAAAGACTGATAGGGGAATAATGCCGAAGAGATTTGGCGGGAACTGAGAAATTGAGCTTAGACAATAGCTCTGGGGAATCTACCAATCCAGTCGTCAACCTTAACAGATAGGTGATATCCGCAACTTCACGGCGTAAATTTAGGGGAACGAGATGATGCTGCTTACACAATGGAACATAATCTAATGAATTATAATTAATCTTAAGACGGTAACACAAATGTTTAATAAATTTCATTTGGATCCTTTCAATTCGATCAATATAAACTTGGTACCTAGGATTCCAAACCTGTGAGGCGTACTCAACGTTACTTCTCACAAAAGCGCAGTACAGTATTTTTAGGGTTTTAACAGAGCGAAAAGAAGAAGCGCAGCGCAATACAGAAACCGAGTGCTTTGGATGCTTTTGCCACCACCTTGTCAACGTGGTCCTCAAATAATAATTTATCGTCGTGATAAACGCCCAGATCCCTTACACATGTATTTCGCTGCAATGACTCGCCTTTGAGAGTGTACGAAAAGGAAATTAAGTTCCTTTTCCTGGTGAACGTAACAACACAGCATTTAGATGGATTTAGTTCCAAGCAATTGTCCGAACAGTAACTTTCCAACCGAGACAGATCAGATTGCAAAGCCAACACATCGTCGTGGGATGATATAGCTGAAAATATTTTCATATCATCGGCGAAACACAATACATGAGAAGACCTCAGGCAACTGCTAATGTCATTGATAAACACGGTAAATAATAATGGGCCCAAAAGCGAACCCTGCGGTATTCCGCTGGGTATATCCACCCAACTTGATATATAGTTATTGACTACAACTGCCTGAGATCTATTGTCTATGTATGATGCAAACCATCGCAAGAGATCACCCCGTACCCCAATGTTATTCAATTTAAAAATTAGCCGGTCATGATTGATACGATCAAAACATTTACTATAGTCAGTGTAGACAACGTCGACCTGCTGACCATTATCCATAGCCTCCGTAACATAGTCGTTTAAGATAACCAGATTGGATACAGTAGATTTACCACTCACAAACCCATGTTGACTGGAACATAGTGCGCCTTTAAGTGCTGGATAAATTTGATCACGAATCAATCCTTCAAAAATTTTGAAAATTATACATAGTTTTGATATGGGCCTAAAGTTCTTTATATCAGTCTTAGATCCTGATTTATGAACAGGTGTAATAAATGCTCTCTTCCAAATAGCTGGCACGGTATGCTCACGCATTGAGCGTTGGAATAGTAAAACAATAGGTATGGAAATGGTTTCGGCAGTCGCGATAAGAAAAGATGCAGGCAGATCATCTGGACCGGCTGACTTGAGAGGGTCCAGTGCTTTTATCAATTTACTTACTTGCCCCACTGATATTTCCACAGAAGAAATATCAACACTCGTTTCGCAAGGAGGATCCATGCGAGAAGTACCCATACGCGGAGTTGGCGCGGTATTAGAAAAATTTGAATAAAAATATGAGGAAAAGGCGTTACAAATATCCTCTCCCGAATTTACCTGAGTACCATTAAAATGTAGGCTACTAGGGATAGTGTTAGTCTTAAATTTTGATTTTATATATGACCAGAAATATTTAGGATTACGCGAAATAGAATTTTCAACATTATTTATGTATTTATTATGGCACTCCGTTTCGAGACGTTTCACCCTATCGCGTAATAAATTAAAAGTGTACAGATCGACGCTGTTCCCATAATTGTGATATTTCTTCCGGTATTTGTTTTTTTCCTTAATAAGTTTTATTAACCCTTTTGAGTACCATTTTGGAAAAGTACTGTTTTTAGGTTCGATAGATGGTATATAATCATTCCTGAGAGAATAAAAAACTTCATAGAAATAATTAACTGATTCTTCCAAGGAGCGAGTAGAAAATTCAACCTCCCAATTAATCTTCATAATTTCCGAATTGATTGACTCATAATCACCCTTATAATATAAGAATTTTTTAAAGGGAACGGTCCTCAGCGGCTCAAAGGGAACGAAATCTAAAGAGATTGATAGCGGCGGATGCAGAGGGTCACGCCAACGAGTGGGTCAGGACATGAGGAAACCTTAACAGCCACATCTGACAAAACCAAGTCTAAAATTCTTCCCATGTTATTCACCACACCATTATACTGCTTTAGATTGAGGGTATTTAATTCATCAATTAAAAGGATTTCATTCGCTGAACTCAAATTAGAAGGTTTAAGACTGGAATCATCCTGCAATTGCCACTGAATCTTACTAAGATTGAAATCGCCAACAATAAGAAAGCTATCAGACGGATTTCTTTCAAATACATTAGATAAGTTATTTAGAAAATTCGTCAATTGCTGGGAGAATGAATTACCTCTCGCTTCAATACACAAATATAATACACAAAGATGAATTTTTAAATTTCGCGCACAAATTGTCAGCCATACGTCCTCAGCACTAGAACCCGGTTGCGAGTAGGGAATAATCTGCAAGTCTTTCCGAGTAGCAATCAATACGCCGCCACCCCGGGTTTGGCCGGTAAGAGCATAATTCCGATCGCGACGCCAAACAACGAACCGGTTATCAAATAACTCGCTGTCAGAGATTCCGTCGAGCAGCCATGTCTCAGTTAAAATAATAATGTCATAGTTAGTTAAACCCAGGTTACGATGAAATATACCGGTTTTGGTCCTCAAACCCCTAACATTCTGGTAATATATACCTAACTTAATTGTGTTATCCACTGTAAATGTTAAATTTGTTATGTATCATAGTAGGGTAATAAAATAAATAATAACATGCATTGCAATAGAAAATAACCAATAATAATATGGAATAGCGATAACCACCTTTACGGGTCATGTATATAAGGTTCGACCATTCGCATCGATAAATAGGCAAACATTCACAACAGTCGAATAGGTAAACATTCAAACAACCTCTATTAAAAGTAATAAGCGAGAGCGAGATAAACATATTCATCACTGTTTCAAGTTTGATCTTAAGAATGACTAAGTAAAAAACTGTGCGGTAGGCACATACCGGAGAACAAAAGATAAGCCCGAGCGATCTGCTCATTCCAGGGGAGCTAAACCTTTTACTTTTACACTCATTTATTGAATAGACACATATTAGAATTTCACTATAATAACGGCGTAAAACATGTTTAGTACAAAAATTATTTACGAACAAAAATATACTAATAATAGCAAAGGTAAAATGTATAATGATAATGTTAATCACTAGGTCTGGTAATAATTTTTGAATAAGTAATTTTATTAAATCGTAAGTAAATATGAAACAAATTAATGCAATTTGTTTAAATCACTTTCGGTAATAATCATAAATGCCTAAAACATGGAAACTGATTGATATATGAACATATTGAACATATAGAAAGAGGTTAGTATTTTTCCTGAGGAATGCATTGAAAGAGGAAAACGATATGTGCTTTCGCCCATACTGCTTTGTATCGTGGAAGATTACAACATTTTGTGAAGACAGATTGTCATTGAAAAGACATGGAAAATCTAAAAAAAAAAACATTTTATCTTCCAGACCACAGAACCAACAAGTTTCTACGCGGTATACGACGGGCACGCGGGGTCGGCCGCGGCGACGTATTGCGCCGCGCACCTCCACCAGTATCTGGTGGAGAGCCCGCACTTTAGCGGCGACCTTCAGAAGGCGTTGAGGGAAGCCTTCCAGAGGACGGACGCTGAGTTCGTTCGGAAGAGTAACCAGGAGGTGAGCTTGTTTTGTCTGTACATAGTGGTGACATCTGGTGATGATTTCTACGCTGTATAAAACGGGTACGCGGGGTCGGCCGCGGCGACGTATTGCGCCGCGCACCTCCACCAGTATCTGGTGGAGAGCCCGCACTTTAGCGGCATTTTAGCGGCATTACAGGGATGACGGAGGGAGCCTGGTGACCTGTATTACAGGAGGTCTTACCTACCTATCTCAGGCACCAGTTCTCTACACTTAGAATAGGTCCTTTGCCTTGTACTTCGCTAACAACTCAAATATTGTTAATTAGCCTAATCTGGAGAGAAAAATAAACGGTTTATTTATTTATTTTATTACAGTGACCTCCAGAAGGCTTATTCCATTATGCACTCGCATTATCCCTGTGGGATCATACAAAACTTTTGAGTTCATTAAGCTCCCAAATAGTTCAAGTAGGAGGCTTAATGAACTCCATGCAAGTTGGAGCATAATGGAATAAGCTCTCCAGAAGTCTATGGGGGAATTCTGCGAAAAGGACGTTTGAATGAGAAACCAGGAGGCTTTTGTTTGTCTTTAACTTCACTGCTTGGCGGGTCCAACTTGCCTCCCGGAACACAATTTTACTGACGGATAACACCTATATCACGTTCTGTCCTATTTATCGAAATTTCACAATCAATTAATCAATTTTTGAACTTCGATCTTGTTGATGGAGCAATCTGCGTTTTAATAGCAAAGAGCAAAAGCCAGAGTAGGCTTTCGGCTCTTTACCTAATTTCAACCGACTACTTTTTTATATAGATGACATTTTGCAAATTTCCCTAAAATTTTTCGTGTAATCGCAACTGCTTTTTCAAAGTTAACATGCACAGCACGCGACATCTAGTTTCCATATATGAGAGACATATTCTGCCATCGATTTGACCTCTCTATACGTAAATCTATCATCATTAACTGTAACATTGTGATATCCAGCGAGCGTGCGGCGGCAGCACAGCGGTGGTGGTGACGGTGCGCCGGCGGCGGCTGCTGGCCGCGTGGGCCGGCGACTCGCTGGCGCTGCTCGCCAAGCGGATGCGGCTCATGCAGCTGGTGCGCCCGCACAAGCCCGGCCGCCAGGTGATCACATACAAACTGTAACATTGTGATATACAGCGGTGGTGGTGACGGTGCGCCGGCGGCGGCTGCTGGCCGCGTGGGCCGGCGACTCGCTGGCGCTGCTCGCCAAGCGGATGCGGCTCATGCAGCTGGTGCGCCCGCACAAGCCCGGCCGCCAGGTGATCACATACAAACTGTAACATTGTGATATACAGCGGTGGTGGTGACGGTGCGCCGGCGGCGGCTGCTGGCCGCGTGGGCCGGCGACTCGCTGGCGCTGCTCGCCAAGCGGATGCGGCTCATGCAGCTGGTGCGCCCGCACAAGCCCGGCCGCCAGGTGATCACATACAAACTGTAACATTGTGATATACAGCGGTGGTGGTGACGGTGCGCCGGCGGCGGCTGCTGGCCGCGTGGGCCGGCGACTCGCTGGCGCTGCTCGCCAAGCGGATGCGGCTCATGCAGCTGGTGCGCCCGCACAAGCCCGGCCGCCAGGTGATCACATACAAACTGTAACATTGTGATATACAGCGGTGGTGGTGACGGTGCGCCGGCGGCGGCTGCTGGCCGCGTGGGCCGGCGACTCGCTGGCGCTGCTCGCCAAGCGGATGCGGCTCATGCAGCTGGTGCGCCCGCACAAGCCCGGCCGCCAGGTGATCACATACAAACTGTAACATTGTGATATACAGCGGTGGTGGTGACGGTGCGCCGGCGGCGGCTGCTGGCCGCGTGGGCCGGCGACTCGCTGGCGCTGCTCGCCAAGCGGATGCGGCTCATGCAGCTGGTGCGCCCGCACAAGCCCGGCCGCCAGGTGATCACATACAAACTGTAACATTGTGATATACAGCGGTGGTGGTGACGGTGCGCCGGCGGCGGCTGCTGGCCGCGTGGGCCGGCGACTCGCTGGCGCTGCTCGCCAAGCGGATGCGGCTCATGCAGCTGGTGCGCCCGCACAAGCCCGGCCGCCAGGTGATCACATACAAACACTATTTCTAAATAAATTATCAGCATACCCAAAAATCCCAAAAACAATACCCAAATTGCAAAATTAAGAAAAAATTGTCGGCTGTTTTGCATCAGAAAAATGCCATTTTCGTGATCTTCATATCCGGAAACCCCGGAAACTATACCAATTTTGCAAAATCGTCTCAGTTTCCGGATATTAAGATTACGAAAATGGCAATTTTCGTGATTGTAATATCCGGAAACTCTGAAAAGTATATCAAATTGCAAAAAAAATGTCGGCTGTCTGGCATCAAAAAATAAATGACATTTTCGTGATCTTCTAACCCGTAATTCCCGAAAACGATATCCATATTACAAACAGGAACAAAAATTGTCGGCCACCTATTATCCAGAAACAATAAAAAATGACGTTTTTATAATCAGCGTAATCAGAAACCCCGAAATCTGTCCGCCATTTTAGATGAAAAACACCCTGGCAATGCCGTATCAGTTTACTCCAATATCGACAATCTTATTGTACTAGTATTCTCACTTTTTGTATTTCTTTTGTAGGATGAAAGAGAACGAATAGAAAAATCCGGAGGCACGGTCATGTACTGGGGTACGTGGCGGGTCAATGGACAACTAGCAGTATCACGGGCTATCGGTAAGTCTTATTTTACAAATAGCAACACCATCTGGTTTCACCCGCTTACAGTAGTATGGTATTAATATTTTAAATTTTCCCAAACTTTTTGGTGGTCTGGCAGGTAAGAAAAAAAAAAAAACAAAACATAGAAGAGTGAAAGTAAAACATAGTAGAGTGTTAATAAAAGAGTAGAAAATAAATGGGGGCGCTGTTTACACTTATCTAGCAACACTGGGTCTTTATCCACCAATCATATAGATCGTGCATAGATTTTGAACCATGACGACCATTCGATCTGGTATTGCAATGATAGAAAAATTTAGTTCGCCCTAAATTAGTTTTCTACTCTTTTATGTCGCGCTGTATGTACCCCGTAAGGAATGAAAACGTGATACTGTATCTTTAAAGTGACGTTTTTTTTATTGAAATATGCAATAATAGACTAGTTGACGTTTAAATTTACTACCACCATAATTTGTTTGTATGTTCTGTATAATTTTATCCGAAAAAATATCTAAATTACAGTACACCTGTATTATTTCTAATGGCGTCTTTGCCTAATTAGACTTTAGACCATCATCGTTTTCCTTACCTTACCCAATTATCTTGGTTTGATCACCAAATGATACAGATACATTTTACAGAGCATTAACTTACCTAGTCTCTGCCTACCACGGGAAAAAGGCGTGGTAATATGTATGTAGGTATTAACTTACCTAAATGCACTCCGACTTCGCTATAACAGCCTCAAAGGGCGGAATGTTGTAATGATACGCTAACGCACAGTCGATGGGACGTTTTATTGTTATTGCTACACCCCGTGCGGAGGTGCGATTAATCGATTGTCGGGACCATTAGTCGCACACGGGTTCGGGGGGTAATTCCAGCAGCCAGTTCTTTGTAATGTAATACAATAAGTAAGTGACGAGACAAGAAACAAAACTGAAATTACAAATTCTTATTTACAGAAATCTCTATAAAATGTAGTGCAATCATTAATAATACAAGGAGATATCAAATGAAGCAACCTAATGATACAATTTTTATAAAAAAGAAACATGGATAACTGAATATAAAAGATATAGGTAATTTTAAAATTAAAAACACTAAATTAACTGTTCTAATTTTAATCGACGTTAAATCTTTAGGATCTATGTTTTAGAAATGATTAACCGGTTCCCTAAGTGGACTAAATCACTTGTTTATTGTTATTGCGAGACGACTGCGTATGATGCGAAGGCAGATCATTACGGTCGCGTGCCAGCGGAGTTGTTGGGGTGCAAAGTGCTGCGTCATTACCGTATCGTTTTTTAAAATGACAAGTTCTTTAAGTTGTTTTTTTTTCTGCAGAACTTGAACTGCTAAATAAATACGGATGTGGGTGGGTTCCTTGGTACTGGGAACCCTAGTACTAGTGATACTTTGAGTTGAGATATAGGCGTTATAAAAGATTAGGACAGAGACAGTTTTGGTTTTTTGGTCTAACACAGGTCAGCCGTTTTCTGGCTGTAATTCAATTTGTTATTGAAAGTTACTGTAATTATCACCTTACTAGTGATATTGTGAGACGGCAGTATGATCCGAAGGCAGATAATTACTGTCGCGTGCGAGTCTCGAAGTTATGTCGGGGTGCAAAACGATATGTCATTACCGTGTCATTCTTTTAAATGACTAGTTAATGGTTTAATTGTTTTTAGATGTTTCTGCATAACACGAAATGGGTTATACGACTGAAAATGTAGAATTCTTAACGCAAAGTTGATCAGATACAATTCAGTGGCGTATGATGCCAAGCAGATGATGGATACTGGTAGAAAAAGCCTCTGGCTTTATGTCCGCTATTTACATGTTTTTTGTAAAGAAGCTAAATAAATAAAAAAAAATGGATGAGTAATATTTGTATAATATTTTCGTGAGGTCGTGATGATAGCTTCGACATTGTCATGACCCTATCATGCCTTCAAATAACAAGTAGCTTCTGATTGAATTGATCTCAAAATCATCACACGTTTTACTTTTACCAATTCTCCCCACTTGCATTAAAACAAGCAAGTCATAATGAACATTAAAAAGCTCATAATTACGCGAACACCATTGATTTCCAATTACCCGAGTTTAAAACAATAGCGGTGATTCGTGATTGCGTGCGCGCGTCGGGCGCCGGCCTGCCCCGTGCTGCCTACGGTCAACTTGCACGTAAATTAAAAAAGAGAGTAGATCGACTGATCTATTTTTAAATTTTACTTTTTACACGACTGACCAAAAAAGGAGTGTTATGTTTTCAGGGTTCATGTATGTGTTCATGTTTTTTATATATGTATATAAGTTTCTTTATTCCACCATAAGTCCTGCACGGCTTATAACAGATTTTGATGTGAGAGGTATATTTAGATTCCTTGCATTCCTCCGAGTGACATAGGCTATGTAAGTTGTCAGTCATGTTTTTTATTTTTAAATAATTAGCTTGTTTCTTCTTTATTTATTTTCAAACTTTATTTACCTAAAATAGGTAAAAAATACTAAAAGCATTCTCTACCAGTCAAACCTTCAAGAAAAACAGAAAACAAATTAATATTATTTTGTTAGTATTCCAACTGAAATTGAATCTTATAAAAATAACAACTTAATTGCCTAACTAGCTTGTGCTTATTATTGGCGAAACATTCAAATGTAGAAAAAAATTAAGAATTATAAATCTTTTGGATTTTTTTTAGCCTACTAGTCTACTCAAGTCTGGTCAAGATAAAAGCCTCCCCAATTTATATCTATTGTTTACAAATAAAAATACCCCGAAAACTAGTGCCACGTTGAATAGCAATGATTTTTCTTAGCAAGAAATATGCCAGTCTTCTGATGATGGATGACGGGTAATTTTTCTAGTTTTATAGATATTCACCACAAATAGTCCAAATACGTAACTAGTAGCTATAGTTACACGTTAGAAACCTAATTTGTGCACGAAAACTTCTGAAAGTATCGTATACTTTCAACGCTTCAATAAGCTGTCACTTCTATGCTCCCATTATTTTACACTCTTCCCACCCTACGACCCTACTGCACGCACCGAAACTGTATCGATCACTCGGACACACGGTGCATCCAAATGACTATTTCAATGAAATCTACTCTTTTTCAAAAATTATATTTGGTACATGGAATAGATAAATTGAATTATTTTTTACAAAAAACAGAAAACAATAATAAAACTATGTAATTTTCGTGCTAAATTTTGCCCGCCAAAATTATGATCCCATAACATCACATTGCTGGGATTATATAGCGAGGATTGTTATTTTTGTAATATTTTCCATCATATTCAGAGAATAATCCACCATTGTTTGCCCCATCCCTAATTCAGAGATACATATCGGCGTCGACGGCTTAGTTACACCATAAATGTTGACATTTTCTTCACAGCGCCCCGTGTCCCCCACGTATTGGGAGTGAAATCCATCGATTTCACGTTTCACGGCCTTAGAGCATTCAACCAACAGGAGAGACCACTTACAGGCATCCCCTTCTGCCAAATTTCATATTATCATGCTCTTACTGTTTGTTATTGTGTGCATAGTTTTTAAGCTAGTGGTGGGCATTATCTTTGGCTGCGTGTATAAATTATGTTGTCTAACACGGGTGGAGCATTGCGAGTGAGCGCGTTTTCCCCCCGACGAAATTAGCAGACTTTTTTGCATAGACGAAATGCATTAGACGAAATTAGCAGACTTTTTTGCGATCGCATCGTCTCCCGTTGGCTTATTACTCAAAGTCCACGGAAGATTAAGTTCGGAAATGTTTGCAAAGGCCCCCGGCACTCGGGCCAGGGTTTTCATGCAAGATTAGGCTGATATGGACACCGTAACATCGAACATTAGGACCACCTTGATAGTATGGCTTGGCTTGTGAGTGTGAGATGGGTCACAAAGTCATCCACTTTGTAGTTCAATAGTCTATTTATAAAAGGCCACACAGATAATTCCAATAAATAATTTGAAATATCGAAAAATACTTAAATTTATTTATTTTTGAATAAGTATTTATAGCTTTAGATTTGTGGTGGCTAACAGATTTATTTTCGTCTCTATATTTTATCCTCATGATTTAAATTGTATTTTGGTCTGGTTTAGTTAAGTTTGTTTTATGTTAATACCTAAGTTATAAAAACTATAGAATTGAAAAAAAATCCCAAGAATATCCATTTTATTGGTAAAACGAATGCAAGATTTTCACTTAAAAGTCATAATCATAAGTTGGTCTTGTTAAATGAATAAATTATGTTACACATTATGACTACTTAAGGTATGAACTAGACTAGATGAAATAAGATCGTTCGGAAATCGAGATTTTTGTGAAGAGTTATTTACATAAGATCGATTTATGAGTAAACTGCATAAAAAAACAGGCCTTGGCATGCTCGAACGTTGACGTAATCCCTTCTTAATAGCTTCTTTTATTAGAGTTAATATAAAAAAGCCTTTATAGAAACGCTATTGAAATTAATGGTACAGTCGCCTGCAAAATAACTTATCAAAAAGGAGCAGTAAAGGTGTACAAATAGAGTTATACGTGATACACGAATAGCAACCTTCTATCCTACCGATAAGACATTTAATTTTCCCTACCTTACCTTTTATACTTACCTACTTATTATACTTACTCATTTTATACTTACATACTAATTTGTTATTATACTCTCCTGTATAATCTTTACCTTCTTCTTTTCCTGCATTTATGTCAATTTACACGAGGACATAATATGTTGGTTCTTTACTTTTCTGTTATTAGCTACTTCAAAAATTCCCAACAATTTTATCATTTCACACATCCATCGAACATCCTCCGACACATAACATTAATCTTTCATAAGTCAACGTCACCTTGTTTCCCAGCCCAGTCCAAGAATTCCGACTTGATTTATTTAGGTTGGCATTGGGTTGCGCCGAAATTGAAGTTATTATTAAGATTAGTGTCAAAGTTAACTCAAATTTTGCCTAACCGGCACTGTTGCTGTCTTTGCCACCTCCTATTTTGAACGGGCCGTCTAGACGAACTAGCAAATACGCATAGGTACGCTCTTCAACACATCAAAAACTACGTAAATTTAGTGAGAATATCAGTAGGTCTGGCTGTTCCGGGATCTTGGACTATTTCTTTTTACTAACCCCTATATATGTACTTTGGTTAAAATAAAGTATTTTGTAATTTCATTAACTTTAGAGACGTTTATAATAATATTTTGAATGCAGGTGACGCACAGTACAAGCCGTACGTAACGGCACGGCCAGAGGTCGCGTCGGTGGACCTGGACGGTGATGAGGACTTCGTGGTTGTGGCTTGCGATGGGCTGTGGGACTTCGTGAGCGAGGACGACGTCGCCTTGGCGGTCTACAGGCAACTCGCGGCGGACCCGGGTGAGTTTGCATGAGAACCTAATTCCCGATTTATCATCATTTCAGCCTTATTAAATCTACTGCTACATAGGCCTGGCTATAGGATTCCACGTGTCCTATCTAGTGGACTATTGTGTAGAGATATATCTATGGTTATGGTTATGGGGCCTTATTTTTGAAAGTGTGACATACCGCCGAAAATGAATAGACTATTATGTCGCACTCGTCCTACTATGTCACTAAAAACATAAAAGCCGTAATTTTGAAATCACTCGTCTAGCAATGTTGCCAGTGAGTGATATGAAAATAATGCGAGAAATAATTTCTGCTCCATTCTACGCAACGAAAACTGTTTCGGTAACGAATCGTAAAAAAAATGTTCGTAAATTTTCAATCAAAGAGAACGTAAGCGTTAAACGGAACGCAAAAATGAAAATTCTAATAGACTCGCACCTATTTCCGTATCCGGTTTTCTATGTCATTCATGATTTTTACGTAAAAAAACGTTCGACTACCATTTGACCAGTTGACTCATGCGAAAACGAGTGGTCTAGACTACTCGTTGCGAATTATTCGACATAGACAATTCAAAAATACGGAATAATGGATATCGAATGAAAAATCATTCGGCTCACGCTTTTTTGGTGAGTCACACTTTCAAAAATAGGGCCCCTGGTTATTTCTTCAAGACGAGCGAAATATTTGTCGATTTTTCCACGATTACTGGACTGGATTTCAAGACCCAGAATCGTATTAGTGTAGAATAGAGTAGATTCAGATTCATTTATTTTCTCAGTCATAGGTAAATACATGTTGTTACAGTTTTCAATAGTGCTCTATGCTGCATTTCAAACTAAACTAAAATGAATCTACCTCGAATGTGAGGCAACCTAATAAGGATAAGGAATAGGTAATAAAGCGGGCGATTGCGAATAAGAGAGAAGGAGATCACTTTATCCAAAAATTCAGTGACCTTCTTAGGGTCGTTGGTGTCTATGGACTGCGGTGATTGCTTACCATCAGGCAACCCGCATGCTCGTTTGCCTACTATTCTATAAAAAAAAGTTCAAGTTTCTTGTCGCTCGTCTGTTAGAGCCAAAGCTCCAGTCTGTTAACGAAGTAAATTCATGCATACGTTGCAACGAGGTTAAACTGTCACAACGTGAAAACGCACAGTGCACCTTTCAAATTTTACTTAATGGCGCCGCCATTGATATATTTACGGTCGTCGTTTAATGTCATGTTGTTAGAAACGTTTTAAGAAAATTACTAAAAGGCATTATCTAACCTGTAATCATTATTTGAAAGGGGTAAACGAATTTATAGCATGTTAGTTGTTAAGAGGGTCGCTCGGTATCCCCAAACTTTTGTATCTTATGCCTTGTTTTACATGTACCTCAATCAGCTGGGTGAAAATTACAATTTATATAAATTGTTTTTCATGTTTACCTCTAACAGTTCAGCTATTTTGTTTGCTGGTTAAATTAGATAAACCTTTTTATTTAAATCGTGAGATTTTAGTGATTTTAAGTCACTTTGTACCAGTATTGCAATATATTTGCACATTTCCATTTAATCAACACTCTTCAAGTGTCACATTATTGCGCTGTCACATGACATCGCAATGAGTGCATGTGTGAAAATGAGTGCCTTTGTCTAACCAATTCAATGAGACCTCTAACCAACTCCACTCAGCCCGTTTGATAAGACCCTGTCAACGACAGGGGAGCTCTTCGAAGCTGGCGCCTGTAATGTAGCCGCTCTCAAATTCGCGGAGTGTTTTAATGGATCGCAACTCTCTGCCCTGAGAGCTTTTGTTTCACTGTTTTTGTTCTTGTCAAAACGTTTAGGATTTTCATTATGCTTGTTCTACACGAATAGGGGTTGTGTTGCGGCAATCGTTAACTTCTTGCAACAATGTTTTGATTTTCTATTTCTTTTCCTATTATGTTAGAATCAGAAATGTGTTTATTATCACCCCTTGAGCTGACATAAATGCTACAGCTCACGTATATTATAATCCGGCTTGTTGACACATCGCTCGCATAATATTGGGGACGTCCCCTCTGTAATCCAAAGTGTCTATCACAGATTTGACAGCGCCGGGTGAATACGGTGGATCACTGTGATTTATGGTCGCTGATTTTCAAGATCAAACTAATTAGCGAAAGATCCTTTATTAAGTTTTACGCAGCAATGAACACCAAACAATACTCGTATAACCACCGAGCGGAAACGGCGCTACCTGTACACTTTATGACTGTATTTGGGCGATGGTAGTACAGGTTTCTTTGTTTCAATAGGTCTTGCGAAAAACCTAAGAACAATGAGAGTGTATTTTATGTTCCGTAACGAGATTGCAGCGCTGCCTAGATTTCAGCTGCGGTCAGGCAGCGGCCGCAACCCCGCAATATTGTGTTGTAATTGCGTCGGAAGTGGGGAAGTGGAGAAATTGGATACTTTGTTTTGCCCCCTGCTTACCCTCCCCGCTCCCCTCGCCACCTCCTCCTATCACCTATTATCGCGGTGAAACCTTTCTATTATTAGCTTTTGTTTCTATGTCAACTGTTTTGGACCGTAATGTTTCAATTATGCTATCATATGTCGCTAGTGTATTCATGAAAAGGATTGAGTGGATGGGGTGTTATAATCACGTTATTATGAACTAAAACCTTTCTGTTACTATTTACTTAACCTAGTAACTCCGTAATATTGGCTTTTCGAGTCACAATTTAAGTTTGAAAATAAACATTGGTTAAACCAAATTAATTTATTATTCATTCCAGTCTCTTTCAACTCCACGCTCTAATGGACAGTGGGCGGTTTTATTGGATTATGCGATTTACAAGTTTAAATTGTCGCGAGTCGGTATTGAAACAGTTGGGGTGGACAGGCGGCGTTAATACGCCCCGGAGCTCAGTCCTGTCCGACCCCGGATTATTGCCCCAACTTGTTCACTCGCTTTACCTCGCTCTTGTTTCTCATTTATAAAGGTTACATTCAATTGACCCGGGCTATTCAGGTATGCTCTTTGAATAGCCTAGGCAAAGCTCGCTGAAATGTCGACCTCGACGACCTATTCAGATCTCCCTAGTAAAATACATAATTCCATCTGTAGTTTGTAATTGTTTAACATTCAATTTATTCTCATAAAGGTTACTTATCAATGCTTTTATATACAACAGCGTTAACAGATCGTTAGCTAGATAGTAGGACCATCAGCATGCATTTATGTCAAATGGCAGTTGAAATGGCTGTTCGCACTACCGTGACATTCCGTGGTGTTGTCGATACAAAGCTGCAGGGCGGGCCCGCGCAGTCTGGTCGCGCAATGATGGCGTCTGATAACATTGTCCCCGCCGATACCGCGATAAACTCCGCGATATTACGATACTAGGAAACGCAGAACGCACACGTTTGATCCTTTGTGATTACTAACATCTTCCTGCAGATGTGGATGAATGATTATGACGACTCTTTGATGCTCCGATTCAACTTATCTCTTGGTGGATTCCATCCGTTGTCTTTTTATAGTTAGCAAACTTCGTCTTTCAGGGTTCGAAATATACTTTATGTTCTCGTCTCAAACTCACGTCTGTAGCTGTACAATATAATCATAGGTTTTGCGTGATCTACGTTTATAGCTTGAGAATGTCTTTAATATTCTAAAATAAGCCTTATTTTTAAAAACGTATCAATAGTAAATTCGTTATTGAGTTTGCAATCATCATAATCTTTTTATTTCACATTCAGAGATGTCGCTTGGTCAACAAAAATGTGCGCTGCGTACGCGCATCGTTCACCTATATTACGATGGGGCGCGATGTGACGGCACCACATAGTTGGCTCTCCTCACTATAAACAACGCGTGCGCCGCGACCTTGACACTGTTGGACGTGCGTTATCTGCCAACATCCATTCACGCTTATCGCAACAACTAGACCCGACTAGACTACTAGTACCACCCACTGGGAACATTTGATACGAGCTTCTGATTTACTACTGGCTTTTGTACTATGAGATTTTTGAATGTGAATGTCTTGGAACACGTACAGGAGTCATAAATTATTTGCATTATTGTTACATCAACAGACGAATAAATAATAGCCGTTGATAAAACCAGCTATTTGTCTTCACACATTAAGTGACCGAATACTTTTTTACAATTTTAAAAGACTATGCTAAAATAAATAGAACTTTACAATTATAAACATTACTGATCTGAATATGAACGCAGTAAGCGCTCAAAATTGTCCACTTTGACAATTACTTGATGCGTGGTGGATAAAATTGGCGGAAATTTCTAATGGTTTACTTTAAATTCAGCATAAAGAGAATGCATTGATTAAAGAGAATGCAGTCCCAGATGCTAAACTAGGCGTGGACTATAGTGCTCATTAGCATGTGCAGATAAGAGACAAGAAGGAAGGGCTTCTATCGGCTGATGGCCCGAGTGGCCTACTGCGGAATGCTCGTGATATGCACACCATTTGTATCGTTAATGTAAGAGCTGGTTCACATTACGACGGACACTTGAATGGAACTGCACCGACTGGAAAGATATCAGCATAACATCCAAGAAGACGCATGTAGTGTAGTACTAAATGTACATAATCATCATCATCGTCAGCTTTCTACTACCCACTGCTGGGTATAAGCCTTCCTCTGTCTACGTCAAGCTTCTCTATCCTGGGCCATCGCAATCCAGTTCTTGCCAGCAATACTCCTTACATCGTCGACCCACTTAGCAGCCGGATGTCCAACACTACATACAATATACATAATATACATAATAGGCTAGTAAATTTCAGTGGAACTAGTAAAGGCTTAATGATTAGCCGCATCTTCTATTACTTGATTAAAAATCGACGGTGCTAATAGAGTTGAAATGACCCCTCAAGATATTTCTCGCCTGAACCGAGTATTATGTGAACTATCTCTTAACGACTGGCTAACTGTACGCAGTAACCGATTGCTAATAAGATTAAGTCATGCTGAATTGCTAATAGCGGGATCGGCGATATCATCTTCTATTACTTGCTTTAATTAAACCAATAGTTAATGCCACCGTCAATCAATGACTGATTTATTTTTATGAGGTTGCTCTTTTTGACCAGAATATAGCTACGAAAGAAGCTTTTATCTTCAGGTCTCATCAACATAACATTCTAGAAGGTTTTAACATCTCGAGGCCAACCATTTGTCGAAAGTCTCATGCACACCGTTTCCATTATTTATTTCCTATGAAAGTGTATGCGAGTCTCGCTCCACATGACATGTCGGGCAATACGCGGCCGTTGCTTCATGGCTTAGCTATGCAAACAGACGGCAAAATCTAGATACTCATTATGTCAAGTGGAAATTCAACCGCATGCTATTCCACATAGTCGAAGAATTGTATTATAGAAAGTCTGTTTTCTAAAAATTAAATTTTTAGAAAGAAATAGCTAAGGTCTTAATCAAAATGATAACGTTATGTAAGAAAAGGGTAATTGTGAAGTGTGCCCAGTTTATCCACAAACGATCTGTATTTGTAGTGATTATTTTCCAGTTGGGTAGTCGCGCCCTCCGCACGAGGCGAGGGTGCGACGCTATAGTTGTAAAAGGCGGAGTACCGCCGCGGGCCCTACACTCGGGCCCCTGTTCTCTGTTGTTTCTTTGACATCATTACATTCATTGTGCCACCCCCGAAGCTTGCAAAAAACCTCCAATCCGCAAATGCACCCTATTACACACGGAACAGGAGCCACTCAATATTGTTATGAAATAATTTGTCGTTAAGAGTTGCTATCTTGTTGAACTTTGGCTACCTTTCACCCAGCAGATAAATTATTATATGACATTATTTTAATTGTGCCGTTGACAAAGTTTAATGTGAGTTATGATACGATGTATCATTGAGCAAGAAAGTTTGTTTGAGAGGGATTGGGGACCCAAATAAAACTTGCTTATATGTTTTTATACAACGGGGAGGAAAACGATCATACGACGGTATTTTATGTTTCCTAAAATTTATGGCACATTCATTCCATCCTTACATACATAAGTCTGTATGTGTTTTCGTTGTTTGAAGTTGTAAATGATAGCTAGATTTCGGTGCATGTGGGTTTTGAACAGTTAAAATTAATGTTTAATGATCCCATAATTTATTACAATTTTCCATTGTGATGTAATGACGCCTAATAGCGATGCATTTTTTACCAAGATAACCCGCTAAATGGCAAAGAGATCCGGCCTGACTTCCTCAATTTGTCTCTTTTGTGCTTCAAGTCCCCTAGTGGGGGCTGATAAAGAACACCGTAATCCTTTCAATCAAATATCGGGGGATTACACGCATCGCAATTTATGCGGGCCTCTACAAAGCGGGTTTTGAAAATTGCTCGGATCTTCTCGTCGATCCCTTCCGGCTGGGCTGACCTGTGAGAAAATTAAATGTGGCGACGTCTTCTGTGACTGTAAAATCTGTTCTAATTCTCTTATCAACCACTCTATGTCTCGAATAAATCAAGGCCACCATCATGCTTGAAAGTGACATTTGAGCCTCCACGCTGTTGACTGTAAATGACTCTTTTTGGTTTTATGTAATATCGTTGCTGTCATTATTTTGCAAAATCACCGCTCGCGTAGTTGTCGATGACGCGACCGTGGAAATATTGCATCTTTAATTTTAACTTCTCGCAAATAGTAAATTGGAACGCGTCCAGCCAGATACAATACAACCCGTCTGCCGTCCACGCTAACCACGTATACTGCCACGTGGGTGGTAATCTCTTTCATTAAAACTAGCTAAAACAATGGCAACAATCTCAATCTAATCAACACAATAATTATATCGCAATTCGAAACATTAATGAGTTTAGTTTCCCTGTAGTTAGTTGATATAACCAAAGAATTCGTTGAATCAATAGTATACTGCGAAGCCTTTATCCAGCTGTAGACTGATAAGATTGGCGATAAAAATATCAATTCAAGCCGACTTAATATCGATTTTCAATTCTCCGTAGACTCTGCTTATTATTTTAAACAAAGACGTAATTGTATAGACATTCACTTTCATCATCAAAGTAAACTTTATCTGTTTCAAGCGGAGTCGTTAACCTCTGCAGCGAACACCGGTGGTATTTCGGGACATTTCCGAGCCGGGCGTTCGCATATTGTCAGCGGCATTTTTTGTTTTTTTCGTTAAAAAGCAGTCCATATTTGGCGCGGTTGATATGCGTGATATTCATTGCAGTGGGTTGGGTGGGTCGAGTAAAGCGACAGGATTGAGCTGGCCGCAGCCCCTGCGTATAAATAATGCATTGTGATCAGATACGGCACGCGTCGCGGCGACCTGTCCCACGTAACCCCGCTTGCGGTCGTTTTATCCGACTGCTTGTCCCTCCCGAGTGCGGATGTCAGGTGGTTTGACCCTAATAGTAAGCGCTCGTATTTAGATTTCGAAAATTATGCATTTTTCATCTTTTCGATCAGTGGTTGTTGTCGTAAATAACTTGGATTGTGACTAATATTCCATCTTTATTTGAGTTATCATTTTGCCGACTAGTAGAAACACTTTTGTCAGCTTAAGCTGTTCTATGGTAATTTCTGCCACCTGCCGCTTATTGACAGCATCTGTTTATATACTTTCGAATGTTCTTTAGTCGTCTGAAATATGGAACTAGACAAATAGCATGTAGATTATCGTGTTGCTATGCAAGTCCATATTACTATGTAGCGATCAGGAGAAAGTGGGCGCTACCGTGCGGTACAGCGCTGGCACCGGGTGACGTTATCGGCGTCTGTGGACTCGTCTTTGCCAATTAATCCACTATCGCAGCATCAGATGCAAATTGCCGACACGCTGCCGGCACGGCACCGGCGAAACTATCTAATTGAGTTCACACATGAACAGTGGCGCAGAATGCATAGTCTAGCACCCACGCTCTCCCACGAGAGATGCGTTGACTCAGCGTCTTCAATGGTTGAATTGTAATCTAAATTGCTAATATGCCGCACTGGTTGCACGACTTAGGCCAAATTATCATCTTCGCTTGATGGCATCTGGCAATGACACATCGATTTTAATAGTACAACCACTTTTGACCATTTTTTTTATTTTATTTTATTGAGTACTATTACGTGAAAAGGAACAATAGCATAGTTTCCAGATTATCAAACGTTAACGTCCCTTAACATAATGCATCGGTTCTTACAAAAGGACCTGAAATAACTGTGCTCGAACTGCTAATTACGAATTTCTTTACCGAACTGAAACTAAATTTTGTCTTGCCGCCCTCAAAAATGCCTTATTCTTCGAATCTCACTACGAAAATTTCACGCCATGTAACTTGTTAGAATTCTGATAAAATTCTCATAATCGTCTTTGTTCGCTAGTAACAAACAACCGACCGCGATGTTCTGAATTGGCGTTACCTTTTTTGCAGTGCTGCAACGTTAGCTTTTGCGACTTATCTTTCGCATATATTTCTTGATTAATTTAACAGTAATTAATTCCACGCTCGGTGATTGTAATATGTTAATCTTATTACTAGACAGCTCCTTAATTAAATCTAGCTATTCGTGTACGTACAATACCTAAGAGTTTTACGTACGGTACTATATCAAATCTTTCACCGGAAATATTATATAACACGCTTCTTTGTCGAAATTGTTTTTTTTATATTGTCTGGTATATTTAGTTCATCTATATCATATGGTAGTTTTACTAATCTTTGCATGAAAACAAATTGAATTCTGTTAGAAAACTGAACAAGTTACCAATTGTCTCATGTAAACAGCATGTAACATAGAATCACACACACTCAGATTTGTGTCACCCATTTTCTATAAGTTTGATTTTATGTCTGTTTGTTATCCTTTCTGTTCATAAATAATATACCTATCTTTATAGGGCTCGAATGTAATATGTGTAAAAAATATTACGGTTTAGGAAGTGCTTATTAATTCATGTCAGGCTATCTAGATATCGATTAGGTATATCTAGATACGTCGGTGCGAATCGTGTAATCGGCTGATCACGTACTAAGCTTTGGCTTTGCTTCACAGGTTGTTTGCGCTAGTCAAACATTTAAATGTCATTGCTCTGAAGTCTACGATCAATTGACTTTTGTCTGATATCACTGCAGGGAGAGATTTAACGGCTAGACATAACATGATCCAGATATTTCAGTATGTCATTACTTGTGGAATTTCATACAGTAGGCCGATATTACGATGCATTGGCATTTCCTTGTTGTGGTTTGTGGCTTTTTGCCAAATTCTTGTTGCACCTTGAGTCGTTAGTTCTTGTTGTTTTATGCAAGAAAAATTGTACCTCACTTTGTTTTGCCATCATAGTGACGAATTAAAATGTTGTTTTGGTTCCATCCTGTATTTTTGAGCCATTGAACAATCGTGACAATTGATTAATCATGGTTCCGCTCAAGTGTCCCATATTGGGACGTTCCAAATGAAGCTTTGTACCTGAGAGATTTTGTTAAATGTATTTGCATGCAAGACTTTTACCAATAGTTGAAGCATTATTGATGATTGATGTATTGTTGTGAGAAATAAACAAAATTTTGAATTTGAATTATTTGACAAAAAAAAAAATATTGTACGAATTTCAGAACACGTCATGCATTTACATAGTTTATCGTGATGAAGTAAAAATTACGACGAATAAATTCATAAAAATCTAATAAACTACACTTTCGCGTACTCTCACTGTTACGCCTACGTGCAATTGAGAAGGCTTTCTTTTTCGGTATGAATTGGTGAATCAGACTTGGGCAATTATTTCACTGAATGAGGAACAAACCGATTGTCTATGGATCATTATTCACTTAAATATATTTCTTTAACCAATTGTAACAAATGGTCAAAATAGATAGTATTTGAATTCGGTAAATCAGGCCTTGCTTCTTTGTTTTATTTCTTTAAAATAAGTTTAATTAAACTTGTCACTTTAATTCTTTTCATGTCCGATTCTTCGATAATAGTAATATTTTTGTAAGACATAATGATTCATCTCATTAGTATCATCACGTTAAACGCACGCGCTTAACTGACGAGACTGCTCCAACAACAACAACTTATACTTTCTATTAGTTAGTCGATATCTCCTTAATTTATTTTTATTATAAATTGCGTTAAAAAAAAATCTTATTTGTTACAGTTTTCTCTAAAACAAAACATGGTCAGAATTCTAATGGAATGATTCATCTCATTGGATTCTTTGCCACTAACACTTACAAGTAGACTATCATCGAGTAAAACAGTGATAATAGCAATTTTATGTAGTTTATCGTCGCCGCAAGCGTACGTTTTGGCCATGCGGAGTTCGGACACACTTCCATCCACAATAGACTGCGTTGTTTTTGCGGGCGTGAGTTCAACGATCTCGCAATTTTCGTTTCTTACACCCGGCCCCCAAATTATGGCAATGACTTGATCATCACTCTATCTATGTGGAAGGCAATCGTCTAGCTAGACTATATTTTTCGTGCTTCGTTTCAGAATATTATCGAATTATCTCTCTTTTGATATTGGAGGCTAATTATGTCTGTTTTTTTACGATTGTTATAGTAATATGCAATTGCTATTTGGTAAAATAATTATATAGACTACTGTAATCGTCAAAAATGCAATAATTTAGCAAAATAATAATGGGACTGGTCAAAAAGACGCTTCAGTGGCTCTCGAGTATTTGTACATCAAACCTTATAAAAAGCCTATTACTTGTTTTACTTTTTCAAATAGACGTTCAATGAAGTGAAAGCTTTCTCATAATAATACCATTTAGGTTCTCTAAATTCGGCTGAAACGTTGAGAAATTCAGCAGATTAAGGGTCGCAAAATAACTGGTAAAAGAGTAGAACGTAGAGTGGAGAGGAGCTTGTTATTGGAGGTCGCTATTTGCTGCTACGCTATGTCATCATTAAAGGTTTTTTATCAAAACTGAGATTGAAGAAATTAAAAATAAAATAATAAAAGGAGGAGGAGGAGGAATTTATGAGGAACACTATTCTTTTTTAGGCCAATGCGACCTTAATTAGCTGGCCATTTTTTATGAATACTGCTTGACGTGGATTGCAAAGTCTAGGAACTCTGCACAGATGCCTGGCCTGTTCTCTCGCTACTGCAAACTATTTTAAGCTTTATCGTTTTTGACTCGTACAGTTTTGCTAACTGGATAGACATTACGCTTATTAATAAATATCACACGTATGAGTAATCGCCCGTAATTGGTATCAGAGGCTATCTATGAAATAAAGACATCGTGACATCCGCTTTTATAACTGTAAAATATTTATCGTTTGTTTAAGTACTTGCTTGCTTACTCGTTATTCCGAACAAAATTTTGCAAAAGTATAAGATTTCTTACTTTATTTGCTAACTGTTGAGCGAGATTTTTAAATATCTATCACCTGTGGAGCCTGATGTCATTTCAGCCAAGTTCGTTTCAAGTATAAGTCTTTCGTTTGTTGCAATAAAATAAGTATGACGATTATCATGTCAAAACAATGTGTATGTATGGGAGACGCACGAGTACCTGGGCATCGCATCGCAAAAGCATCGCCCGGCTCGACTCATTGCGATTCAGCACGGCGATAGGTGAACTAAGCTTCGCCTTATGTGTCCTACTCATAATGTCTCATTGTGCTCTTTGTATTCGTCATCAGTCACATTTCCACTAAATGCAAGTTTACTATGTCTTCAGGTTCCCTGTAACTAAGATGACATCATTCATTTAAATAAACTCCAGTTATTTCATTTCTAATATTTCTTCTGTGCTTGCCATGTTCAGATATTTCCAGCATATCTCTTGAATAGGCCCAGTGGTTGCAAAAGATTTAAACACCTATTCCTACCAATGAAGTTTAACTATTATTACGTCAGTTTTGAGACAATTTCACGGCTGGCGCGCCTTTGAACGGTTCCTCGGAAAAGTGAAGTACTGCGAAGTTTCGGCGGCGGCGAGCGAGGCATCCATCCAGCGCGCGGCGGCGGGCGGTGGAGCGTGGCGCACGGGGTCGTCGCTCGTTGTCGACGCAGCACTGGCATGAGCTATCCAACAGCGTTTTGCGACCCTGTGACTTATGATTGCAAGAACCATATTCGCACTGAGATTTCAGTGAGAGATCGCGATACTTCAGTCTATTTCCAACATTGTTTACCCTGAAAGTTGCTGGTAAAACATTAAAATTCATTATGACATAGACTCATCAAGCCAATTGTTTACTGTCCTTGAGCGTTTGATTGTGGAGATTTTTGCAAGTGTTCGACCATCTGGAGGGCGCTTTGCGCGGGCGTCGGAGGGGCGGCGGGGTGCGCTCGGGCGCTGCACCGGGCCCGCGGCGCGCCAGTCCCCGAGACAACGGCCGCGCGAACGGCCACCGCGATACCTCCGCGACCCTCCTGTGTTCTGTGAGTGACTCAGCCCAGGACGGCGACGCTTGCTCCCCGCGTTGCATACATGTGAGTCTTCGCCATAACATACAGAGATTTAACCGAGTGTCGAACCAGCGACGTCGACGTCGCCGGCCCCCCGGCCGCCGCCCTTCGCCGACGCCGCCGTGCCGGCCGGCTTTTCTTCTAACCTTATTATAATTTTCCCATGGTTGAAACATAGTGTCTGTGATTGTATCGTTTTTTAGTTTAGTGTTAATAATATAAGGAGGTTGGTAGGTAAATAAATAATAAATAATTAATATACACAACATACTATATTATTATGTAAACTTTAATTACTAAATAATAATCTCTATGAGGGAAAATTTTAATTAAAAAGTATACGTTAATAGCTTCATTAGTTTAGTGTTAATGGTTGCGTGATAGAAGTTATCCGCTGAATAGTATAAGTAATTAAAATTACGCTAAGCCCTTCAGACTTTGACAAGTATACGGCGGGTAGCATAATATAGTTGGATTTCAATTAGATTAATTAAGGATCAGTGTACAGTGGCAAATGGGACGGGCGTCCAACACACGCAAGAGCCGACGCGGTTGGAAAGCTCTACAAACTCATAGAGAGATTTTAATTCTAGGGTTTGCCGTTTGCACGATACATTTATTGCACTTTTTAAGGAAACTACATTATATGGAAATGCATTAGACCGTCATCGTATCATAGGCGTCATCTATTCATTCCGTGCAAACGGCAAACTCTAGAATTAAATCTCTCTATGAGTTTATAAATAGGAGATCTCTGGACTTTAACTTAGCAGCCACACTAGGGTCGGTTCCCCACACTCGATCATGAATATTATTTCAGGAAAATTTAAATATTGTTTATTAATTGCTTTAGTTGTTGCAATGATACGCGATGTTTCCTAAATGGAATCGAGTTCCCTGGATGAAGGTTGAAACGCAGTTCTTCAAATCGTTCATGGTCCTGAAATTTGATAAAATTGGTTTATTGGGCGGATACCAATTGCAGTAATTGAAAATGAAAAGCGATTTGCGATTGACTATCGTCAATAGTAACGCTGCTGGACATGAAGCGGAATGTTTCAGTTGGCTTGTTGGGCCTACAAATTCCATTTGATTAATTAAAATTGTTGCGGAAAGTGGTCATCGAGCCTGACTAGCTAAGCCCGGTGACGATGCCAGTATCCGAGTATTGAAAAACGGCTTTTCACTTGAGTGAAAAACGGCTAAAGCATACAAGCCATAACAAAAATATTTGTTACTTTAATTATTTCTGTAGATCATTGCGAAATAGGTCTGGAAAATGGTTGCTCAGTAAGTTATTCTAGAATTTTCAGTCTAACTAAATGTCTCACTTAAACAAATAATAGAAAAGATCATTTCAGCTGAAATTGAATAGTCTTTTACTATCAATATATTTTAACAAGGATGCTGTTCCAGAGTTTTGAATGTTCTTCGAAGTCAACCAGAAAATGAATGATTTCTTGCACTATGTCATGATACTGTTTCAAACTCCAAGCAAGCAGTAAGATACTTCAAATGAAAAAAATAACACGATTTTTCGCTGAGATTTATACTCTACAGTAGCTATCAAACACAGCAAGACGTTGACTCAACGGGAATCCCAGAAGTTTGACTCCCTAATAGCCTCAGTAATTCGTCATTTAAAGTACCTCATTTAAATATATTCTTTCATTGCTTTCCAACTTAAACTTTTCGTCGACAATCGTTAGCATTCATGAAAGAAGTTGAAATTTAATTTGTTATGCGCGGTTTGCGGTAATTTTGCGTGTTTATTAAACGGGCACAAAAACTCATCGCATCATCTGGAATAATTATTGGGTTAGTTTTTGCTCGGGAAAAGTTCTTTTCCAATTAGAAAATCGTGCATATGTAGCGGAAGGGTTTGCACTGTTACGGTAATCATCACTACGCAACAATATTGCACATGCATGTTGATTTTGTGGTATTCTTGCTGTGAATCGTTCCAGCCTTTCTGCTTTTTAGCTGTGGTAATAAACGTGAACATTTCGCAAGAGTGTGCGACTTTCTTTAAAGCGTCTGTAAATGTACTTGTTGTTACGTTATGCTAGACGAGACAGATGTATGTTCTATTGATCTGTCGCAATACAAAGCTGCCATGAGTGGCGCAGACGTCGTCGTTAGTGGTTCGACATGTCGGTAACAGATTTGGAAAGCTGACCGCCGCCGCCCAGGAAATCAAGTAGCCCTGCAGTTTATCTATCGTCAGCTGAAACGTTTCCTCTTATTTATTACTGTATTACGTCGATGTTTGATCGAACTCTATTAATACTTTTTTCTGTTTATATTAGGTACTCACTACTTAGTATAAAAACAACGTTGCCACAAAATGTAGAGCGAAGTACATAACATTTTTTCCAAGATGAGTCTTATGCTATCTTGTGTTCGTTTTGTCTGTTAAGTAATACAAAAAACATTTGCTTATTTATTAGACTCAAGCAAGTTCTGATTCAGATGGCTGTAGGTATCGTTCCCGAGGCGTTATAAAAACAGCGCCTTAGTCATGCATGAATCAAACTGATTTAGAAGGCGGGGGCTACTGGGAAGCGAACAAAAACACGATTCATGCGAACCACTTTCAGTGGAGGTTTTTGCAATATTAGAACAATGTTCTGTTCTATTTACATATCAGAATGTGGCAGCATTGTTTCGGATATCTCCTAGCTAATCTGGTGCATGCTAAACACTTTGTTCGAGTATTCCCAGACTGTAACCGTTGCCGTCATTATATACAGTTGCACATGAAATATTCTCGTGATATTTGAAGCACAATTTGGAGAGTTGCGGCCGAGGCTGGGCTGAGAATCACGCGGTCCCGCTAGCCAGAGATACGGTACTTTCGGTTCGCTATTGCTCTTCTGCTAATGCGTTCCATCTCAGACGAGCGGTCAATTAATCTCTTGCGCTGATTCAAATTGTTTGGGTCTTCTGCATGAAAAATTGTTTTTTTGTGTATTTGGGACATTTCTTATCTTTTGCCATTGTTTCTCGTTTTGACATTACTTTTACCAAAATTTTATCATTTTCGCCAATTACTTTACTTTCCTACATACATATGATATTCATTGTAGGTAGTCATTTATACCAATGCGCCATTCATCAGTTATATTGTAAAGCCCATAACAGTGTAATGTAAAAACCTTTTTTAACTTTTGGACATAATTTATCATTTTCATTGCTCTACTCTACAGCTGCCCAAATTGACGTAATTGAAATTCTCATCGAACCCAAGTATTCATTTACGTCAAATAAGTAACCACACGATATCAAATGTTAATATCACATACGAGGACATGTGGTAACCACATTGTGATAGCGACTGTGAGATTAAGCCGTAAATATTACAAAGCTAGGGTTGCTTTTGTTTTGTCGTGGGCAGGCGAGGGCGGCGCGGTGACGTCATAGCCAGCTGTAGGGCGGGTGACGTCACGTCTCGCCGCGGTCGTTGACCCGTTCAACCCTCCAGCGCTTGGCGCTCGCTACTCCTACCTGCCTACTATCATGAATAACTTAATGTATTATATACCTGAACCGACGCCGACCTGGGGCAACCTGTGCCTGAAAATACATTTTTATTTGCAGATTTGAAATTTGCTTTTTGTGCATTCTCGCAGTTCCACGCTTTTCGCAAATTGCAATTGCAACTGTAGCGATTTAAGATATGACTTTCATAGTCGGAGTTCGGACACATCGCAGTAAAATTTATTAAATTGATGTTAAATTTCAAATTTATATTATTTAGGTATTATTTTTTGCCGATACATATATTTTATCGACTCGTCAATAAATAGTACATTACTGCTGCGGCCTATAATGACTACTTTGCTGGTCGCGCTGATGATGGGCGAGAGCGCAGCGTAGCGCAGCTCCAGGCCGACACAGCGCGGTCAGCGTGCAGCACTTGATGGACGAGCTGAGATAAAGGCCGAGACCGTAGGTCGAGGCCTTTACAGTGAGGACAGCAAGGGCTGCAATGATGACCAAGCTGGAAGGCCTAGAGCGTAGCTAGGCTAGCTCGAGGCAATCATTGCGTGACCAGCGAAGCAGTCATTGTGGGCCAAGGCTTGTATAGTGCTTTACTCAAAAATGCAAGTACCAAATCTAAATAAAACCAGCAAGTAATTTAAATAAAAATATATTAATTAACTAGAAATTTAATTAAAATGACAATTACGAAAAGTACAGTTACTAAAATTCAACACCGACTTTCCCGGATTGATGCACAAATTTTCCATATGCCAGCTTATATTTTTCCTTTGAGTTTCGCGGTATCCAATTTTCATCCACTAATTTAGCTTCATCTTTAATGTCTGGCGGTGTTAAACACATTGAATCACTAAATAAAAACAAAATTTTCGCTGAACCGCGATTTTGTTACTTCGTTTTTTTTAAGCAATGGTAGTTGGAACTATACAGCCAAATATGGAATAAAATCTTTTTGTACCTATCTCTATGCTATCTCTATTAAATACAAACAGCTGTGTTTTAAATAAAATCTTTTTGCATTCGATTTTTAAAATGTTGAAACGTCAAAATAGCGGCCGACAAAGTTTTGCCGGCCTGTTAGAGCGGCCAGCAAAACTTTGTCGGCCGCTATTTGAAAACAGAACGGCAAAGTCGACTTTGCTCAAACAAGTTTATCAAAATAATGACCACATTACATGCATTTTTGAGTAAAAATATTTAATTCATGACAGTTTACCTAATTCCTATAATTTTACTAGATAGAAATGCAACTAACTTTATTATACCAAAAACCCCTCTGAAAAAACCTGAAATCGTCATAATATAATTTCCACTTTTTATGTCCTGAAGGCATTCCCGCGACACGACCCTAGAAATAAGAAATGACATCGACATCGTAAAGGCGCGTAAACTCCGGCTCGTGCAATATCCGCCTCCCCCGAGGTGCTTCCCCACCTGCATCCAGGATTTCTCGTGGGAGTTGTAGTACCGTTAATAAGTGCGAAATGGCGGCCTTACCCAGTGGCGGATCTACACATTTACCGCCAATAGGTTTTATTTTGCCGCCTTCATCGACCTCTACATTTAAGTTTTTAAGATCATTTCTACAGTCCAACGATTTACATACTGCTGTCCTTATCATAAGTGCAATAACTACGTTCGTAGCTAGAACATAGTTATTATGATCTTCAATCATGTAAATCATTTCCGCCCGTGGTGATGATGATGTGGTGATGTTGATTTGTTTGTGTCGATCTTAATGCAGAACTTCTGCAAACATTTAAAAAACATTGGCCAAATTTGCTACCCCTAGCATCTGCCGCCCTAGGCCCTTCTCATCTTGCCGGTAAATCTGCCTCTAACCCTGCTATAAAGCTGCGTTGCGTGCTCGATGGAAACATGCGCTTTTTGCCTCACCTGCAGATATCACTGCTCTAGAAATCCGGTCGTTTTACTGCGCCGTCGCATATTTTATTGTGGCTTTCACTGTTTCAAAATGGCTACACGACACGGTTAGTTAAAAATGATCAATTAATTGCAGCCGCAAGTGATCGAGCGAGATAAATGCTAGTAACGTTGCGATTATCTATCGCGTATCTCTTAGTTTCTCGCAAATTAAGGGGTGTATGTGCATGTGCAGTCTTCCGCAGGCTATTCACCTCAAAACAATATCCTACTTGATAGTTTTGTTGTATGGCAAGGCAACATTTCCACTAAAATCACTGAAGTATATGTTAATTGAATCTATCTACAATTTTTTCATCATTAGACTGAAGTTTGTGGTTTCAATCAAGTTTGTCTATTTGTTCATCCAAATTTCGTCATCCACGTAACAATGTGTTTGACTGGTTATAACAATATAATCACAGTTTTATAATTGTCTTGTTGTTCAATTTCGTCTATTTTATCTTAATTTTATTCATTCCAATTAGAGAGTAGTAATTAGCAACTTTCATTTTTGTATTATAATTCTTATTTTTACACTTTCCTACGTGCTACTCATTTTAAAGAAAGTTACGTGATAACATCATCTGAAAATAATTTAATTTCAATAATCCACTGCCCAACATGTTTTTAACTGAAAGTTACTTTATCTCATGTTTCTTTTACATTTTAATTAAAATCTCAAATCCAAAATTATTTCAACGCATTTTCTTCAGTCATTCAGTTTATCGTAAATAGTGCATATTAAAGAGTTTTTCTAAATTTTCAAATTACCATTGAATGAGACATGATAGAAAATGTATAGGTACAAGTTCCTTTACTGTGAATTGAATTTACGATGTTGACGTGCCGCAAGGCGCTAAACTGGTGTTTTGGGAGACGTTATATCGATTTTATTATTGACATTAGGAGTAGAATGGTCTGTGGGTGCGTTTGTAGATTGCATGCACGTCGCATTCCCTGAATGAGGGCTGGCGCTGCTACGTGAGGAAATGTCCCCCATGCGAAGCCCTATTTCTATCGATTTATAAACGGGAACATCGGACTCGATTGCCGGCAACTGTAAAAGGCAATTAATATATCGATACAGCTATAGATAGTGATCGAGTGGACAGCGTGAGTCATCAAAGCTGTTAGAAAACACACTTATACCGTCCTCCACGCCATCTCGAGTGCGCTAGTCAATAACAAATGAAACTCTCGTATCGTATCCCCCACAGAGATCTATAAACAATAAACAAAACGAGGTGCTTTCTAGAGCAATATACATAAAAGTGGAAAATAACCGTCTGAACTGCTACGGTTTTACATTAATTGGTTTTATGCTTTGGTAACGGGAGTGTCGCGGAAGCCGAGGGGTCCGACTCATTAGTGTGTGCCTCTGAAGTGGGCCACAGAAATTTTAATTGTCCCGATACACAAACTATTACAGCCGGTTGGGCAATGGCGTTGCGTTTTATGCTATTGTGCTGGTTCCACAGTTGCATATATCCGCAATGTTCGCTACTCACGGTTTACTTGCATTTGGGACGGCAGTCTGTTTCACAGGGTTATCTTATATTTTTGTAAACCTCTATTAATCTAATTCTATTTGTAGATTAGATTTTTGTTGTCGGAGATGAGTGCCGTACATGGAAAATATATATCAATCAATTATATTACTTTCTTCCGGAAAATCAATTAATCCTATCGATCATTTGCCTTCGCAAACCGCTGCTCTACCTTGCTCATCTCTGGATAAGCAAAGTAGTTTCACCGGGATGCCTTGGGAGCGCAAATACGCTTTTCAATCACGATTATAATTTCATTAAACTGCGCATTATACAACGAAGAACAGGTAAACTCGTTAAGTTAATACGTTGAATGTTTTGTCAAAGTTGAATTCCTCATAACTGCGGAGTCTTCCGCTTCAGTTTTTGCCACAGCTGATCTGCGGCTCGGCGTGTCGATGCTCCCGTGAATAATGATGGGCCAAGAACTCGTGACTAGTTCTAGAACAGATCGTAAACTTCATTTGCCCGGTACGAAATATTGCTGCCATAAATTTTTGATATGAGAGCTGTATGCAAATGTTGCTACTTAGATCGTATCATCAGAAAAAGTAATGAAACTATTTTTAATGATAGTGTTTTATACAGAAATATGATATTCTACTGATCCAAGAATGTAATCAAATTGGAGAATGACTTGCTGAATACTTAAATTCTACTCCTGCAAAACTACCCATAATATAATTTATCAGAGCACAAATAAGGAATTAATCTTTACCTGTGCATTTTATACTGCCTTAGCTAAACGTCCGACCGACAACGTTATTTTTTACGGCTTAGAATTCGGAAGTTTGTCGGAAGTTGCTGTAAAAATAGCATGTTTCTTTTTAAAAATAAAGCGGACAGCACGTGGCATCGCCCGCGGCCCCGTAGCCCTCAGACTCCTCTTTGCCACGCCTCTGTATTCTGAACAGACACCAAAGTATTCATCTCGTTTGCTGTCACATTTATGTCGTGTCAGTACTTAATACTTATATTATGTGGTCGTGTATAAAAATTAAGAGCCATAGATGCTTCAGCATCTAATGGGCTCTTAATTTTTAATTATTTAATTAGTCAAAGATGTACTTATAAAAAATTTCCATCTCAACTCAAGCGCAAGTGTAACTTACACGTTCCATCATAAATTAGTATTTTCCATCTTAAATTATATTACCTGACGTTTCTTCTGACACAGTCTAAATTAAATAATAACGGAACTGAGATAAATAAATTGGACCAATTTATTACGGACTCGATAAGATTTTTTATGAGTATTTTAATGTACGTTCTTTATACTGTAACAATTACTTACTGTTATTATTCTTGTAGCTAATCTCATTTTAGTTCCGGTTTTATTTAATTGACCAGATTGTTTAGATCTTTGTAGATTTAAATTGGAATCCTTGCGCAAAGTTTGATTATAATCTGACCATAAGTTGTTAATTTAACTCCTATGCAATGGTAGGTAAATTTTACCCAAAAAATAAAACAATGAGTATACGATGTAATACAAATATTATCTTAACATTCATGTGTCAGGTTTATTAACATGATCGAAGGTGTCGTCGCGTGTTGGGCGTGCTCGGCCATATTTACACAGGAGCGGCTTGATTTAGTGTCCCTCCGACACGAGCTGGGGACTTAAATTAGTGCCAGTCGTATGTCACACCATGTCATGTTGCGCCTCTCGGCAACATCGTAAAATGTACATTTTACAATACAGAAACATACCGCGGCCGCGTCATCCATACTGGTGTTACAAATGTCTGTCTCTTAGGCTTTCGCGGCTTAATTTCAGAACAGATTTTGACAAAATTTGACATGCACATAGTTGAAGACACTACGTAAAACATTATTATTTTTGTCAAGAAGAAAAACCGTAAACCTAAGAAGACTCACAGTTGTACCGTGGGACAAGCCGCGGCTAACAGTTACTCATATTATAACATTCAAAACGCGGCGGGTCATTTCTTCTGCAGTCGATTTACTGACATTCCTGCTGCTATAGCTCCTCTTAATTTGCAGTTCTTTACAGTTGTTCTTGTACATGTGCAGTTATCTCACGTCGACTTAATAAATCGCAGTAAATCTTAGTAATAATTCCTAAATTGGCATGCATTTTACAACTATTGTATCTA
This sequence comes from Ephestia elutella, assembly GCA_018467065.1. NCBI lineage: Eukaryota > Metazoa > Arthropoda > Insecta > Lepidoptera > Pyralidae > Ephestia > Ephestia elutella. The sequence goes on along the minus strand of CM031573.1, from coordinate 5,191,245 downwards.
CTTTATTAATGCACGCATCTCATGAATTGTCGTTTCTGTTAATATCTTTCATTTGTATCTCCAGCCCTCGGGTTTAGCTCAAATCTCCATTCTTGCCGTCTCCAGCTATTAATAAACCCGCCATATATGGCAGGATTATGTTTAAGCTTTTCATATGAACTACACGCTATAAAATTAATATGGGCCTGCGTTATTTAGATTTTATTAGTTCTGTTTATTTCATCCATTTACTTGAATTATACGACGACTTTGCTTGTTCATTTGTATGAAGGAAAATTGTATAAATCTTTTACGGGATAGTAATATTCTTTTAAATTAGTAGTACCTACGAACAATCATACGTATATAAAGCAATCAAAGCAGATTTTTTTTTAATATTAGGTTTTATTTTGTAGTTATTAGTTTACTTATTTATAGTTTGGAATTGAAGGCAAAAACCTGTGAAGGTCTAATTTCTGAATAACAATTTGATTAGTTTTATAAATTGCTTGGTCGATGACTTAGTCAAGTCAATCAGATCCTCAAAAAATCTTTAGCACTAATGAAATGATATAGGTAGAAGTAAGTACATGAAATAAACAACCCTGATTTAATTTCACCGTCACCCGAGACGATATTAGAAAGAAGAGAATTGACAAGATTAATGGTTACCGGTGGTCAAAGCCAGGGACTAGCACACTTCAAAGCCGAAGGGTGATTGATGTGAGGTCTTCTGATATAACGCAGTCACATTGCTTCCGATTTCGATGGAGAGCGTCACTAATCTCACCATTTGGCACATGTTAGCTAATTGAAGCCAGAACATGTCAATATAATAATTTCCTGGTTCAGACTGAGACTGAGATTATGATTGGCGTACGGTCAGCACATCAACTGAATTCATTGCAGATTCGTCACTATCTCAACATTAAATTAAGCTTGATAATTGAATAAATGATTTGATATGATTTGATTTGAATACAAAGAATAACTATCAAAAGGACTACTTAGTTGGCAAATAAAGGAATATAAATAATTTAGATTTCGCCAAGAGCTTGGTGCTTGCCTTGCTTAGCGAACGTCGAGTAAAATGTTCGCTGATTTTCAATGTGTTGCTTAGATGTTACCTCAATAAATACAGAGCTGTACACGTATAAATTATAGTTTGTTTCACATTCAGTGTCTATGGTAGCCTGGATATGAATGTTAAGTCCGCATACCACGGTTAATTGAGCTTGTTCAGACTGTGAATTCAGTCTGTTAATTACGACTTGACTACAGAATCCGTGTAGGGATCAGCTTGGACGATAAACGTCATGATACTCGTATTTATGAAAACATCGTCAAGTAAAATTATGAATCTTCAACATCATAATATGCTTCGTGGCAACAACAAACCAGGGAAAAAATTACACCTGTTTTTCTTATTTACTATAGAGTTTTGTACGTAACATACATAGTAAAATTAAAAATAAATAAATATTCTGCAAATTCCGCTTCGCCAAATGAACATTCGACTGGCGCCATATAACACAGACGACAATGTGTCAGGGCGCTAAATTAAGTGATGATCATCCATATCCATAAATCTTTTTCAAGGAACGACAGAATTCGAATTCAGTAAGGCATTTCAGAGACGTTGACAATCCAAACCAACTAATAAGGTTTGTCCGCGACTCTGTCTCATGGTCATGGTGCTAAATTGGCTGATGATAAATCACAGCTACGCTACAGCCAATAAATTTGTCTTAAGAAATTGCAACGTCTTTTATAACGTTAACACTATTATAGATGATTTTATTAAACAAACGTACCAATAAGGTTTACTTGATGTGTTATGTTAGTAAGAATTAGATAATAGACTATGCTAAGCACGTAGCAAAATGATGCAAGCGATTGCCTGCGGGATCCGGTGCTGACGAGTGGCGATGCGAGCGTGTGCCTGCTAATTAGCCGTCGTGACGTCATCCGCGGGAGCCACGCCATTACTGGGGGCCTTCGCGCGGAAACGACAACGACCGACGCTTTCTCTACCTGCTTTGCAACATCGACCCAGCAATTTTAGCAGGTGGCCTTCGAGGTTACCAGGATCAGGATCACTGCTTATTCTTTTCCTTCTTTTAGAATATTGTAAGTTCCAGAATATCCGATGATATTCAATAATAATATGATCGGATAGGAATTAATTTGCAAATTTTACAAACGACGAAGCTTGCGATGAATTTTAAATGATGAGAGCCACGAAGAAGTATTACAGCGATCGCAATTGATAACACAGCCGCGGTACAGACGTGTCGTTGAGCGTGACTCATCTTAATGGCAGCAATTACAGTGAGCGGCTGAGGCAGAGCCGGCGCGGAGGAAACGTGCCACGTGGCTCGGCGAGACACGATCAGAAACGAAACAACATTGGAAACAATGCGAAGGGCTGACGACGCCAGACGCTCTGCAAACCCAATCCGTCGTGGCCATGCTTCGCTGGGTCCAGTCAATGGTTTCGTGCCAGTGTAAAAACCTTCAGTTGCAAGCGCAATCCCACGAAACATTCCTGCCGGAAGCGGTATGCGGACAGCACTGGCCTTTGACCGAAATCGCAAACAACAATTGAAGGTCGAAGAGCACGATTGTCTATAATGCAGTTGCAATTTAAGATAAGGCAATCAGTTTTTTTTCAATCTTTTAACTAATGAGGCCATTATTGTTAAAAAGTTAGATAACAAGCTAATTATTAAAAATAAAAAACACGACTGACGAGTTTTTACTCAAAAAGTACATACAAACATATAAGTTATATACATTTTTGAAATCGGCTTTTAAAGCCCTTCAATTTGATACCCCACTCGATAAGATTGATAAAATTTTATTTTTTTGGTCTGCTATTTATCGCATATATAATCCGCCATTTTGTTTTTATGGTGACGTCATATAGCCTATGTCACTCGGAGGAATGCAAGGTATCTAAGAATACGTCTCACATCAAAATCGGTTAAGCCGTTCAGGACTTATGGTGGAATAAAGAAACTTACATACATACATACATACATACATGAACCCTGAAAACATAACACTCCTTTTTTGGTCAGTCGTGTAAAAACTATACTAAAGGTATTTTACTACCAACCACTAATCCAAATGAAACGCCTAGTTTCATAGAAGTATATTTAATGAATGGATAATGGTGTTGAGGTTCATGGAATACGATGAGTATAATTTACGCTTAGGACTTTAAAGATGATGGCCTTGATCATGATGCCAAATTGCTGTTATTCTATCATTGTCTAAACTAGATAAATAACATAGCCAGAGAGGACATAATCGTGAGTCTGTTGCAAGTGCCTTAAATGTCACGCGCTTCGTCTTGTGAAAGGACCTGCAAGCCTGCACCGAGAACACTAAATGCCATCACGATCTCGTTGTAAATTGCATCGTAAAAACTTGAGCAGACCTTTTGTCTTTTGAAGTATTTAGGCGTAGGTACTTTGCACAATGATGCGGCTTGTCACTGTTCGCACGATTTCACTAGATGTTCGCGCGGTGCATGCTCATGTTATGATGAGTCAGGATTGTGACGTTGTGACGTCATGCTGGTAAGCGCATACACTCTCAGCCCGCTTCCTACTTTCTACACCACAGAAGCGACCACTTCACCATCGCAACGACTATTATGATTTTACCCACGCGTAAATTGCAATGCTTTGCAGGCTTTCTGCTTTGAATTTCTTTTTTTGTTTCGATGCTGATTATGGTTAGTTTTAGGTAGGTTGGATGATGACTATTCCGCTTAGCTCTCACGAGCTAAATCATTGATTATGGCAGATTCATCTTAACACAATAATTATACAATGATATCATCTACCCATGATTACAATATAATATGTAGGTACTGAATATGTTTATTTAAGGTAAACTAATTTTTCAGCGTCATATTGTGAAGTATCTCTCTCTCTCTCTCTCAGCCAAAAGACGTCCACTGCTGGACAAAGGCCTGCTGTGAAGTATCTATATAACACAAAAATATAAAAAAATGCATATTTACTTAGAACTAAAAATTATGCCGTGATGTTCATATGAGTTCAATGTTCGTGCCTTTTCTATACATTGTATGTAGTTTTTATCAAACTCGTGTTTTGTAAAAAGGTATGACGTCTTCAGCACACATATTTACAAGAATTTGATTTTTTACTTAAACATTGGACAAAGTTGAATAGAATAATTATATTTTGCTAGCTACCTGTTGCCTGAAAAAAACATGAAAATATCTTGTGTGTTTTTCATAGCCTACAAACTTTCATCCGCCATAGCAAACCTTGGGTGGTTGATTTATACAAATAAAACTTTTTTCAAAAAAAAATGAACCGACTTCCATCATAAAACTTAAAATCATGAAATAACAATAAAGAAAAATGTATTAGCATACTACCTACTGAATGAGGTGAAGTCGGTGCCAAATGCAGGAGTAAGAATGTTATGTAATTGCTCAGCTAGGCATTTTTATACATGATTCTAATGTTAATTTAGCACCACACAATTTTAACTTGGCACCGACTTCACCTCATTCAGTAGGTAGTATGCTAATACATTTTTCTTTATTGTTATTTCATGATTTTAAGTTTTATGATGGAAGTCGGTTCATTTTTTTTTGAAAAAAGTTTTATTTTATCATTTTTAGTGCTTCTACACCTATTTTCTTTAATAAAAACTAAAACTTTTCTTTCACTGGCCGAAAATAAAGAATTAAGAATTTGAAACTTTTTTATGTCAGTTTGATTTGAAATGTCAGAACATGTCAAATTGTCTATTATTTTTGGCACATAAATAGACCGAGAGCCTGTGATGACCAAACCTTTCTTATTTTCAAATTGCTGAATGTTTTTCTGCGTGGTATATACGGGTAAAAAATATTATCGACTAGTGTGCAGAACAACTACGCTCTGCTACCAGAAAATGTGCAGAACAACTACGCTCTGCTGCCAGAAAATGTGCGCAGAGAATCCGGACAAACGAAGCGCCGTGAACCTCTTCACCGAAAAAGACCAGATTTTAAGTGGAGACCTATAGGTCCCCAAAAAAGCCCGATGATACCCGACGGTAAAGATTATATACGGCACTGCGTCTGTCCGACTAGAGCCTAAAACCTAACCTATACGCAGTCTGCTACCACTATAGCTTATATAGGGAGCTATAGGGCCCTATATAATAACCTAACTTAATAATTACAACTGTAAACCACTTACCAAACTAGATCTTCTTTCTCTTCGGATCCAAACTTGAGTGTCTTCGGGAAGGGGATGCGGTCCCTAAACACCAAACCTACCCCGAGATCTCAATTCCCCAGAACAAATAAATAGATTTCTTCCCGAAGTTGGCTCGGCAACAGATTTCGGCGTCCCCAGGCAGCCACGTTTCGCATCTCACAAGAAACAGTCAAAGTAAAAGGTTTCACAAACACAAACGTTCAATAGTTATTTAACAAACAGGAAATTCACAAATATAACTCAAACTAATTAACAATCAAAGGACGCGGGACCCCTCGCGTATTAAAAATCAAACCGATATCGCACAGGACAATGGCGACCGTCCGCCATGCCATTCACGCGAGCAATTTCATGCGGCGCGGCCTCCCCGCGCGATGTCCAAACAATACTGAATTCAAAATGGTCGCTCGCGACTGCCGACGCCGGCCGAGCGGGCGACGACGCTACTAATATGAAACTACCGCACGCGCTAGAATATTACGGCGGCGAACGGACAAAACAACATAGATTTTATTACAAACATCCCCCCGTCCCGGTCTGAGAAGCAGACCGCTAGCTTACTCTACGGGAAGGCGGGCGAGAGAGGTCACAGCTCTCCTCAAAATCGAACCGTCGACCAACACCTCAGCCACACGCGGAGTGCCATCTCCGCCAAGAATCAAACGTAATATGCGAGCTCGTCGCCAAAGCAATGAGGGCAAATTTGCCTCTTTTAACAATACTAAATCACCCTCCCTGGGAGGCTCAGTCCTGTCTGTCCACTTCACTCTTTGCTGCAGCAAATGCAAATATTCAAGCGACCAGCGACGCCAAAAGTCCTGGCTCATTTGCTGCAACATTTGAAAACGCGACAACCGATATACGCGTTCATCCTTCCACGGGTATTCGGGCAGGGCATTCAACGGCCCTCCCACCAAAAAATGACCAGGGGTGAGAGCTTCCAAGTCATTTGGATCTGGAGATAGCGGACAGAGAGGACGAGAGTTGAGGACCGCCTCAACTTTACAAAACACTGTGGCCAGCTCTTCAAAAGTTAGAGCCGTTTCTCCGATAATGCGGCGGAGGTGGGTCTTTGCGGATTTCACAGCCGCTTCAAAAATCCCTCCCCAATGGGGGCAACTTGGGGGACTAAACTTCCAGGTTATTCCCCTTTGGGCAGCAATTTGACTTAAACTAGTACAATTTTTATCAATAAACACAGAAACATCCTTAAGATAATTTACAGTTCCTTTATAGTTTGTGCCATTATCAGACCTAATAAGGGAAGGTAGACCTCGACGCGAAACAAAGCGATCCAACGCGGCGACGAAGGCCTCCGTAGTCAGAGCCGATACCACCTCCAAATGGACAGCCTTGGTGGCCAAACAAACAAATACACACAAATAGCCCTTCACAATACGGGCATTACGAAAGGAGAAGCCTTGATCGAAAAGGGACCGGCAAAATCGGTTCCAACGCCGTCAAACGGCCTCGAAGGTCGGATTCGATCAGCGGGCAAATCACCCATCTGTGGTTGCATCGTGGATGCCTTCAACCTATAACATGCAATACATCGAAACAAGACACTACGGATTGCTCTTCGGGCAGACAAAATCCAAAATTCGCGTTGCAAAATAGCCAACAAAGCATTGCACCCAGCATGGGCGTTACGAATGTGTCGATCAGACACCAAAAGCTGCACCAAGGGTCCGCCCTTGGGCAACAACAGAGGATGGCGAGTCTCATATGGAAGATCCGCCTTCCGGAGCCTGCCTCCAACCCGAAGAAGCCCATCCGAGTCGATGTACGGGTTCAAACGAGCGACCGCGCCCTTCAACTTAGCGCGTCCGTCGCGCAAAATACGAAGCTCTGACTCAAACCGTCCGGTCTGCACGACACGGACCCAATGCAACAATGCGCTCCGGCGCTCTTCTGCACCTGCAATCGGCTCCAACCGCTTTGCCTGTGGGTTTCTACAATTATGTATGAAACGCTTAATCCAACTGGTGACACCCAGAAGCTTATCCAAGCTGCTATACCGAGCAAGTAGCCAATCCGGCTCCGACGTCGTCTCAGCGACTACAGCATGTACACGGAGCCCAGTCAAACTCAAAGAAGTAACATCTGTCTGACAGACAGGCCAAGATGTTTCTGATCCCATCAGCCACTCTGGACCCCACCAGAGCGGGTGTGACACCAATTCTGGTGCCGTACAACCTCGGGAAGCACAGTCCGCTGGGTTAAGCTCTCCCGGCACATGTCTCCATGTTATATCAATTCCAATATTTTGAATTTGGGAAACCCTGTTTCCAACAAAAACCTCCAAGGTATGTGGGGCCGCGCGCAACCATGCAAGCGCGACCTGGCTATCCGACCAGGCGAAGATGTCTCGTATCTCGACCGTGGCCGCCAGCTCACTGGCAACGTGATGCAACAATTTAGAGAGAAGGTGAGCTCCACTCAACTCAAGCTTGGGAATAGTCAGCCTAGTTCTGATGGGGGCGACCTTGCTCTTCCCTAACAAAAGCGAGACATTGACCCGGCCATCGGCGTCAACTGTCCGCATATAGACTGACGCGGCGTAGCCTCGCTCCGACGCGTCACAAAAGCCATGCAGGCTGGCTCGATATTTCCCGGGGGCAATATTCGACGAGGCAAGGCAATCCGATTGACTTCCTTAATCGATGAAAACAACTCGAGCCAATCATCCAATGGAGAGCCAAACAGCGGCTCGTCCCACGAGACGCCCAAAGTCCAAAGTCTCTGAAGAAGACACTTTGCAGAGAATATCACTGGACTGATCCAACCGCTTGGATCAAACATACGGGCTATTACGGACAACACCGTTCTCTTAGTCCAGACCTTTGGTATTTCCAAGTCCACTTGGAATGTAAAAATATCGGTTAGCGGCTGGTACTGCATGCCCAGCACCGCTATCCTGTTGGGATCATCCACATCCTCAAACAGGTGAGGGTTCTGTTGGTGATCCTCCGGGATCCCTTCTAGAACTTTAGGCTCATTAGACAACCACTTACGTAGCTCGTAGCCACCTGTCTTCAATATTTCAATCAATTCATCCCGCAGTAGGAGGGCCTCCTCAATACTTTGGGCTCCGGTGCAGACGTCATCGACATACAAGTCACGTGACAGCACGGAAGCCCCACGGGGAAAGCGGATCCGTTCCCGCTCTGCCAATTCAAGCAATGATCTGATGGCGATATAGGGACTAGATTTCAAACCATACGTGTTTGTGTTGAGTTCATACACCGTCACAGGATCCTCAGGGCGCTCACGCCAGAGTATCAACTGGAATCGCCTGTCCTCAGGATGTATGACTGTCTGGCGGAACATCATCCGGATGTCCGCACCAAAAACCACTTGATGTCTTCTAAAGTTCAAGATGATGTCAATTATGTCCCTATGCAATTTGGGACCCGAATGCAAACACAGATTCAACGAAACCCCGTTCGAAGTGGATGCGGACCCATCAAAGACGGTCCTCAATTTGCCTGTTGAGGCCTTCACCACCGCGTGGTGGGGCAAAAAATAATGCTCAGTTGAGCTCCAATCAACTCGAGCCGGAGACATGTGACCCAAATCCTCGTACTCGCGCATAAATTCAATATATTTATCGCGAAGTACGTGGTCACGCTGCATGCGTCGCTCCATGGACAGCAGTCGTTTCTCCGCAAGCGCCCTACTTTGCCCTAGGCTAGGACGAGAGGCAACAAAGGGTAACCTAGTTACAAACCGACCGGAGGGCAACCTCTCCGTGGTCGATCGAAAAAGGGCTTCGCACTCAGCGTGTTCCGGATCCATCCTGGAACTCATAGGTGGCTCCTCCACCTCCCAAAACCTTTGCATGGTCTTGGCCAAGGACGCAGATGCGACAACCGGTGGCTCCTCCGCGGTGCCATTATCAAACACAGGGCCCATCAGGGCAAAACCAAAAATCGTAGACACTGCCATCAGTGAAGACGAACCCAGAGCCTTCTGTGTACCCAACAAAATCCAACCCAATACGTCCGAGCCCAGGAGCAAGTCCACTGGGCCGGGATGAAAGACAAAGGGGTCGGCCAAATCCAGACCCGAAACCAAAGACAACACACCCGGCGGTATGTCTGTCGAGGGGTGCCAACCCGCAATGGTATCCATTACCATAGCCGAAGTCGTGATCCTCATTGTGGAGGACTTCAGCGAAGAAAAGGTGACAAGTGTCTGGCCCGTCAGACACTTCACTTGTATGCCACCAACTCCAAGAAGTGGCACAGGCGAGTCTTCCACGACTAAACCTAACTGGCGTGCCACTCGAGTGGTAACCAAACTGCTTTGAGCCCCTGAGTCCAACAGAGCTCTCAAATTAATGGCTTCCCCCTCGACCCCATACGCGGACCACCGCGGTAGGGAGCAGAACCGTCCGCGGCTCTGTCCCAGCAAGGGAGCAAGCTAGTTACGGGCTCCCCACTCTCTCCAAACCAGGGGCGCGCCACTGACCCGGATACTATGGCGGGCGAGTGCACATCCCCATCTGGGGGGGCATAACCCGCGGCCCGGCCATACATATGGTACGGCGGGTGGTACTCCAGCCGTGGGTACTCGTGCAGCGGCGGAGAAAACCGCTGCGGCTGCATGTGTTGGGCATTGGTAACCCGCGTGGAGGGGGGTGTCCCCACTCTCACGTCCGATCTAGGGCCCCCGCCCATGGGGGCCCTATCCGGGGCCTGGCCAGCCACATACTGGCCATGACCTTGGGGCGCGTGGTCCCGGTCCGCCAAGACCCGCGCCGGTACGCGACCCCCCTCCCGAGGGGGGGTGCGACGAGCGAAGCCGCGTCCTCCATCCGATGGTGGAGGGCTTCGCGCAGGAGCGCCCCCGCCCATAGGGGACCCCTGCCTCAAGAACCGGGGGCCATCCCCGTTCCGGTTCATGCAGAGCATCACGTGGTGCAGCCCACGGCATGCACTGCATGGTATGGCTCTGGGACAGTCACGTGCATAGTGACTGCCCAAACAGTAAAAGCAAAGTTCATGCCGCCTTGCCATGCGGCGCCTATCTTGTACTGGCAGTCTCTGCCAGTCCCTGCATTGCAGCAGGCTGTGGCCCATCCGGCCACATTGCAGGCAGTCCGCGTCCCCCGCGACTGCTGCCGTGTGTGCAACCCGCACACCAGCTCCACGCGGTGGCGGTTGCCGTCCCTGTTGGGGCTTCCCTCGCCATGAGGGTTCCAAGGGCCTACGTTCAGGCGCTCTGGATGGCGCTGAGTCCGTCATGGTATTCTCAGCAGCCCGTGCCTCAAACTCCAAAAACTTCACCAAGTCAGTGAATGTTGGTAGGGTGGTGCTATCCCGTTCCGCATTCTCGCGCTCAAATCGCGAGCGGATGTCATTGGGTAATTTGCCCAATACAATGTGCACCAGCAAAACGGACCATTGGTCCACCGGCAGCCCCAGTGTGCGGAGCGCGTTACAGGCCACTGTAACGGGCGTGAGCAACTGCAGGCGCAACTGTGCCCTGTTGGCCACCTTGGGCAGGGCCATCAACTGTGCGGCGTGCGCATCCGCTAACAAACGTAAGTTTTGGTAGCGGGAGTTCAATAACTCCCAAGCCGTATCGTACTGGTCGTCCTCCACCCGGAGGTGCTGGATGAGCGACCGCGCTTCATCCTCAAGAGTGGAGAGGAGGTAGGCCATCTTCTGGGCCTTCGACAAATCCTGTCGTGCTACGACCAGGGACTCAAACATATTTTTATATGCCACCCACTCCTCCATCCTACCCCCAAAGTGGGACAGCTGAAGGGTGGGGAGCCGACCAGTAACCGCTGGTCCTTCCTGTCTAACAGGTGTGCGAGGGGCTGGTCCGCCAGCCTGTCTCGCCCTTATTGCGGCCGCCGCCTCCACGATGTCATCGTGCAGACTCAGGATCTGGTCCAGGTCCGCCACGTGACCTGCGTAGACCTCCGGGGTAAGGTCGGCTTCGGTAAGCGCCGCCATGGCCGCTTCCGCGTTGTTCAATCGTGAGCGGAGCTGATCCGCTCTTTCCAGTATAGCGGCCTCCCTGTCCTTCCGGGACAGGAGTCCACCGGCCGTCACAAACCATCTCAATTCGTTGGCGAGTGTCGCCTTAGCATTGGGGACCTTCGCCATCGCGTCAAGTCACAAACAAAAAATAACAAAAGGTAAATAAAAAACAACAAAATCAAACAACTACACGAAGAACCGCGGTAGGTATGAGAATGGCACAAACCCGGAACGCACGGTACAAACCGCAAACAAATACAAAAAAGGTTACAAATATTCTTATACAAACAAACTAAGAAAAATCTAATAATTTTTACAAACAATTAATTATTTTTTACAAACGAACAAATAGAGGGTAGATAAACTACGCTCTGCTACCAGAAAATGTGCAGAACAACTACGCTCTGCTACCAGAAAATGTGCAGAACAACTACGCTCTGCTGCCAGAAAATGTGCGCAGAGAATCCGGACAAACGAAGCGCCGTGAACCTCTTCACCGAAAAAGACCAGATTTTAAGTGGAGACCTATAGGTCCCCAAAAAGCCCGATGATACCCGACGGTAAAGATTATATACGGCACTGCGTCTGTCCGACTAGAGCCTAAAACCTAACCTATACGCAGTCTGCTACCACTATAGCTTATATAGGGAGCTATAGGGCCCTATATAATAACCTAACTTAATAATTACAACTGTAAACCACTTACCAAACTAGATCTTCTTTCTCTTCGGATCCAAACTTGAGTGTCTTCGGGAAGGGGATGCGGTCCCTAAACACCAAACCTACCCCGAGATCTCAATTCCCCAGAACAAATAAATAGATTTCTTCCCGAAGTTGGCTCGGCAACAGATTTCGGCGTCCCCAGGCAGCCACGTTTCGCATCTCACAAGAAACAGTCAAAGTAAAAGGTTTCACAAACACAAACGTTCAATAGTTATTTAACAAACAGGAAATTCACAAATATAACTCAAACTAATTAACAATCAAAGGACGCGGGACCCCTCGCGTATTAAAAATCAAACCGATATCGCACAGGACAAGGCGACCGTCCGCCATGCCATTCACGCGAGCAATTTCATGCGGCGCGGCCTCCCCGCGCGATGTCCAAACAATACTGAATTCAAAATGGTCGCTCGCGACTGCCGACGCCGGCCGAGCGGGCGACGACGCTACTAATATGAAACTACCGCACGCGCTAGAATATTACGGCGGCGAACGGACAAAACAACATAGATTTTATTACAAACAACTAGGTATGAAATTTGGATCTTAGTTGCTTATGCAGGTAATATTTTATAGCAAGGATGATTTTTATAGGTATAAAAAGCACCCTTGGGGCCTCCCAAAGTAACATTAAATTCAGTTTTTATAATAAAACTAATATACTATAATTTAGTAAAGTTACAATATCTAGCAGTGGTTTATATCTGCACCAATTGCCTGGTAATGGATGGCGTGATTCCTAATATTATTAGGAATAAAATCTTTAAAAACTTTACTATGAGGAATTGAGCTACCACTTTAAATGTTATTGCTACAAATAATCTGCCTAAGTAATCATGATCCAACTTTTATAGTCGCTAATCCCTATTTCTATGTTGGGGACGTACACAGAAAATATTGAGTTTTAATAAAATAAGGAAGGGCATGCTGTCGCGGGCTTTTGCTCTATAATGCAATGTTGGTATTTTTATATTTTGTTAGGTATCTTTAAAATTACCGAACAGATTCTGACGTGGTTAAAATGGGACCAACTTGGGAATACACCATTACGAATAAAACAACAGTTTTGGAAATCAGTCCACAATTGGCGGAGAAATCGGCGAACATACATAAAAAAAACATACATACATCGAAACATATAACCTCCTCCTTTTTTGGGAAGTCGGTTGAAAAGAAAGCTATGTTTGACCTAACTATACCCATTTTTCATTAAAAGCGGTCCAACGGTTTTGCCGTCAAAGCGTAAACAGACAAAGAGACAGACTCGCATTTATAATATCATTATGGATCTTAAGTGAGACAAGATTTCAGATCCCATAATTTTCGAATGCCTCCTACATACGACACAGCCTACATTGCCTAGTGAGACTATTAATCTGCTATTTGACAGCCGACAAAATGCCACTCATTACTGTTGGATAACCGGTAACATTGTAAATAAAAGTATTAGGCGTGTTTTAAATGCTTTGCTTAGAAGTACAATATTCCCTTACTTCTCTGTATAGGAGAAACAAAACTAATAATCTAAATGATTGTTCAAGCAGAGATTAGTTATAAATTCGTGATAATTATTTGGAAGTTCTAAATACTTATATTTAATTAAATAATAACGCATACTTACATTAACAATGTTTATTTTCCATCACATCGCCATAAAAAACAAAAGAATAACGGACTGATCGCTAACCTTCTAAAATTGGCGGGCAGATTAACCAGCCAGTGTCAATGTGACAGCGCACAGATAATAAACCTTATGCGATCAGTCCGTAAATTGATGAATACAAATAATAATTCTAATCTACATATTTATATTTAAAAAAAGGTTTCTAACAGTCGGCCTTCCTGAATATAAGGCGCGTCCTCGGGCCAAAATATTAAGGGAATAGCTTGAAATGATACTTTTTTTTTTGGCTAAATTCATGGAGTCTAGTTTCTAAACAGGAACAAAAGCTATTTAAGAATGTTTATAAACTATAAAGACTATTTACTACCATTAACTCAATATTTTGGTTTAACTGAATTATTGTTTTGAAAATGCCACTACAATTATTTTACATTTCTGTTGGCAATTAGTTTTTACAATTTAACATTTGCCTTGGTGATAATCTATATTTACATTTTTATGATAATCAGCTCCAATACTTTTACATTAATTCAAAACAGTTTTATATTTATATCGGTAATACGCTCCAAATTTTACATTTATACACAATAAGTTGTTACAATAATATATATTCAATCTGGTAAAAATTATTTACCATTTATATTGGAAATTACCTAGCTCTAAAAGTTTTACATTCATTCTGGTGTAAACTATTTAATAATATGTATTAAAATTAACTTCAAAAGTTGTACAGTCATCTTTATCAGAAATTTAACTTTATAATAAGTAAAAATACTTTATTGCATCAAAATATGTAGGATTATAATTGTAACATTGTGATTTAATATATGGATAATGCGCACAATAATAGGCGGCCTTATCACAAGTGCAATTTTTATATTGGTATTAAACTTTATCTCAAATACCAATGGCCTAATGCTTCGGTTTGTCTTAGTTAACATTGGCAATTTTTATTGAATACCATTATACACTGTAAAAGGATTACATTTATTTTGCAATAATATCAGCATCAAATATTATACTTTAATTTTATTTGATGCTAATATAATTTTATACTTTATACATTCATTTTGGTATTAATCATTAAATATTGACATTTATACCAAAAGGTAGTTTCATTTTCGTAATATCAATTTGAATACACATTTTGAATAAAGATTATTATTAAGTACTTTGAATATCAATGATCCTAAGCTTTAATTTATCTTGTTTACCGTTGACAACAAGCCTTATATCTTGATTACTCTTATTGTTAAAAATTTACATTTACATATCTTTTATAATAATATTGCCACTCAGCTTCAAAGCTATACATTATTATTATTATTTTTTTATCTCATTATTATAATTATATTGGTAATAAACTTCAAAAGTTGTGAACTGATTTCAGTAACAAGCATCTTATCTTAAATACCTATGGTCCCAAGTTTCAGTTTATCTTGGATACCATTGGTAACAAACCTCATATCTTGAATAGTCTTATACATAGTTTTACATTAATTTTGCAAATATATTGTAATCAGCTTTGAAAATTATGCATTCGTTTTAGTAAATAACATCATTTTGGTAATAAGTAATTTTGCAATAATGTAATCAGCTTTGAAAGTTATGCATTCATTTCAGTAAATAACATCATATTGGTAATAAGTTCCAAGTTATACATTAATGTTGGCAACAAGTCTCGTATCTTAAATACTTATGGTCCCAGCTTCGTATTGGTTACCATTAGCAACAAGCCTCATATCTTGAATACTCTTATATACATTAATTTTGCAACATATCAAATTCTTTTTATATTCATAATTTTACATTAATATTGGCAACAAGCATCGTATCTTGAATACCAATGGTCCCAGCTTCGTATTGGTTACCATTGGCAACAAGCCTAATATCTTGAATACCCTTATACATTAATTTTGGTGACAAGCCTCGTATCTTGAATACCAATGGCCTCCAAGCTTGATATTGGAAACCGTTGGCAACAAGCCTAATATCTTGAACACCTTTAAACACTCTATTTGGCAACAAGCATCGTATCTTGAATACCAATGGTCCCAGTTTCGTATTGGTTACCATTGGCAACAAGCCTAATATCTTGAATACCATTATACATTGTTACTGGCAACAAGCCTAATATCTTAAATACCAATGGCCCCAAGCTTGATATTGGAAACCATTGGCAAAAAGCCTCATATCTTGAATACCAGTAATATTATTTTATATCTTAATGTCTGAAAGAAAATGATTAGTTATAATTATTATTACTATTGTACATTGTAAATCTGGTTATATTTTACGACCAAGAAATGTCTCATATTCATTTATTCACCCATGTCGACAAATTTTCTAATCGGATTTATTCACCAATGAATAAAACTTTAATGTCAAACACGATATCCACGTTTTGTATAAGTCTAGATTAATAATTTTTGTTTCATAAGGTAATATTAACAATATTGGGTTATAGTCGCACATTCAGTTGTCGACACATGGAAGACTGGAAGACAGTCACATACAAGCCATCAATGTTTAATTTAACTTTATTTAGTTATAGTGATCGTTGATTGTATTCATTTTTTTTTTATTATTATTATTTGAGTGAAATAAACACATTTGAAAACTTTCTTGGCAGTATTTATGATTGTGATATCAGCAAATAATTAGTACTTAAAAAGGGAACATACAAATTTGAACATGCATCTTTTTACTGTAGTGTCCATAGTAGTTTATCTTTTAATTTATAATCATATAGCTCATTATAGTGTAATCGCAAAATTCTATAAATATCTTATTAAAACAATATATGAAAAGAACGTGGGTATATACTTATATGTATCTGTTATGTATGTTCAAAAATACACTACGTTTACAAAATAACACGTAAAAAGGTATGTTAATATTATAGGTACATCTTTGGTTATATGTATATGAATGTGACCATAAGTTCACAAATTAAAAAGGTAATCTTACCTACTTTAGATAACAAAAATGTATGATAATATGATTTGTTTTTTTTTTTGTATTCTTTATCTTATTAATAGATACCCAATAGACCAAAGCCAGTAATATACAGTGCGACAATTAAAATAGGCTGGCTTCATTGTACATGTAATTGGTATCTATATCATAAACAAAAATAAGACATTAATAACTACAACATATAGCTTGTACAAAAGTAAATTAAGCTTTTCTCATATGAATCCGACGATAGTCAGCAGTTTACGCAACTATTATTTTAACAACATTACTATTTACCACTATCATTCGTTGTGTGAACTTATATCATAATTTTCATTTTACCAATTTCTATTTACTAGTAAATTTCATGGAATCTTTCTCAGTTTGTATCAACAACTAATCAATATCATAAGAGTTTATGATTTTATCAAAAGGTCATAAACCAGGATTCCATAGCATAGCTTGACTTTGACTAAGTTCTTAATTTATAATTAATTTAATATTGCTTACATGATGTTTACATTGGTTGATATTTTAATGTTTTCATAGGTAAATACATGAACACAGGAAGGGTGTTGCAAGTTTATAGAAAACAAAGTAAGAAAACCAGTAATCTTAAATAAAATTATCACTAATATAGAATAGGATCAAATTATATAATGGTAGATCAATATTGTCAAATTAAATTCAAACTAAATAATTGTCAAAATATTGTGACAATGTTTTGACAATTTGTCTAGTGATAGCTTTCGTACACTGTTTGAATTGGTAATCAAAAATGAAAAGTCAAAGCATCTTATAATTGATCCTATCTGTTGGGTGATCTGTACTTGTAATACAGTTGATTATTTAAGTCCTTACATTACTACCTAATTTCACTATATGAAATTGTATTGTAACGACATATTAATTCTAAGCCCATAAGTCTTTTCTGTTTTATTATTAATAACCTTAATTTACCTATGAATATTGATGCATCTCAACACAATCACTGCATTTCCTTAAAACGAATCATTATATCTGAAATGCTAATTATCGACGTTAAGTAGGTACATTAAACTTAAGAACATATCGAAACAATTACCGTCACTATGTTAATTCAAACATGGATTACATTTATGGAAGGGTTTCTCATTATCTACCTGTATTTCAAGTCGTAACTTTTACATTAGACGACCATTGGTTGAGTTGCATTATACATGATAAAATATAAAATATATCCAAAAACTTTTGTTGTGTAACGTTGAAATAACATCCTTACATGCAAATTGCAGTTGCTGTAAAAGTAGTAGTTTTACTATAAAATACCAAATACAATCTTTTATTATGTCTATACATACATTCATAATATTAAATTAATTATTATCAAATTACATTAACTTCGGTTTACTAAGTGAAGTGTCACAGTATTTCGTGTAGGAGCTTCAGTTACAGTCGTTTATATAGGAGCTTTTAAAACATTAAAATTAACAACAATTAATATTGCTTGTCAAGTTTAATTTAGGTACCTAAGATAAGTCTAATAGGTAGTTGCATAAGGTTAATTTTACAATACAAGATCAAATCGCTTTTATCATGGCATTTTCAAACATTATATTATTGTATCTAATGCTAATTGAGCCATAAAATGAAATACCTATATATCATCAGAAAAGAAAAAGGTAACTATTATGGCACTCAGTTTAAGTCTCAGTTCTACATTATGAAGATTTGAAAAATAACACTATTTGTGTTGAATTTTGAGTATTTGTATAGTTTTCGAAAGGTTTACCCTAAAGTAAATCAAGGTAAAAATACTAGTCTGTACAAATTGTAAAAAGGTAACTGAACTGGTAATCAACATTCAACACATTATATCGGAAAATTTCATTGCATGACTCATTTTTAAAAAGAAATCTTTTTAGAATGGATTGTTTTAATTTTTTTTTTGTCAAGATCACTTAGGGTTGCCAGCCATACTATAATTGTGCCATAGTAAGTATTGCAGCATATGCGTCTGCTTACTATATACATTTTAACGAATTATATCTTCAAAAATATTATAATCATGAATAATAATAACTAAATAATATTTTACTATAAATGTTGGCAACCCTACCCATTAGGGTATATATTAATATTACTAGATCATCTTCTGATATGGTTGTATGCGTTCCAGTTCAAGGAGACCGTTCTAGCTTCTGTTCTGTGGGTCAAACAGCATTACATTTCTATACATATACATATCTATGGATACGTTTATACGTGATATACTTATGTAAAGGTAATTATTTGGACAAACAGTTACGAGAACGGCCATACCCTTGATATGGTACCAGTGACTTTCGAAGTGGCTCAGCATAGCTCTGTGCACACGATGTGGCGCAGCTACCCCTCACGGCGCGGCGCAGCTCCTCTCACGGCGCGGCGCAGCTCCTCTCACGGCGCGGCACAGCTCCTCTCACGGCGCGACGCAGCTCCTCTCACGGCGCGGCACAGCTCCTCTCACGGCGCGACGCAGCTCCTCTCACGGCGCGGCACAGCTCCTCTCACAGCGCGGCGCAGCTCCTCTCACGGCGCGACGCAGCTCCCCTCACGGCGCGGCACAGCTCCTCACACGGCGCGGCACAGCTCCTCTCACGGCGCGGCACAGCTCCTCTCACGGCGCGGCACAGCTCCTCTCACGGCGCGGCACAGCTCCTCTCACGGCGCGGCACAGCTCCTCTCACGGCGCGGCACAGCTCCTCTCACGGCGCGGCACAGCTCCTCTCACGGCGCGGCACAGCTCCTCTCACGGCGCGGCACAGCTCCTCAAACGACGCGACGCAGTGTCCTCTCACAGCGCGGTGCAGCTCCTCTCACGGCACAGCGCAGCTCCTCATACGACGCAGCGCAGCTCCTCTCACGGCGTGGCTCTGCTACTAGCACTGCGTAGCCCTGCACCCTGCACGGCGTAGCTCTGCACCATGCATGGCGTAGCTCTGCACCCTGCACGGCGGCGTGGCTCTGAACTTGCCGTTTTCGAGGTACCGCTGCAAAAGGTTTAAACGCCAGCACAATGAATGTTGCTAATACAAATTTCAAATATGATATGCCTAGACGTGTAAGAAACAAAGTGCGAGAGTATTGTATGTTAACACCTGAGTAGCTGATGCTGATAAGATAAATAATAGATGCTGCTGATATAAAAGCAAATGTATTCGAAAATACTTAAATGCTAATGAGTACACGAACGCGATGCGCGGTGATGATGTGCGAAGGTGAATCGTGAACTGATTGATAGATAGACAAAAATATGCATTCGTGTAATAATGCTTATTGGGCGATTTGTATGTGCGGTGAAACCGTACAAGTATATAATTTTCATTTGAAAAAGTCTAATCAAAAATGGTATGTTTCTAAAATGTAACTAACAATTTTACCCAAAAAGATAGGTAACCCTTTAGTGCACAAATAAACAACAGTAAATTAAAGAATCACAGACAAACATTTGATGTGCAAAGGTGCATAATCAGGTACTTAGTACATAATTAAAGCAACAAAGTAAGTACCTAACTATATTCATAAAGTATATTCATAAATTACATAGGTACTTATTTTATTTAAATAAAACAAGAAACTTCAAAAAATTTTATTTGTTATTTTATTACATAATGTTTGCCATTACTTGAATAAAATATAGTTAAATGCATATCTACATTACTCACTTACTTAAATGAATTTACATAGCTTACTGAACTTACTTATATGTAAAAGTATAAGTACCTACATATTTATGTACATTATATATACATACTTATGTAAGTATATATTTAAAAAAAAAATAAGCGAGTTGTTTTTCTACATTTTCACTATTTTGTGATGTTTTTCAATACGTATAAAATATTTTCTCCAATCAAACTGCTTGAACAAAATTTTACCACTACAGATATATTTCTCTAGTAAAAACTATAAAATTACATATCGATCCCAATTCTGAATTTGTTGGATAACCGGTAACATTGTAAATAAAAGTATTAGGCGTGTTTTAAATGCTTTGCTTAGAAGTACAATATTCCCTTACTTCTCTGTATAGGAGAAACAAAACTAATAATCTAAATGATTGTTCAAGCAGAGATTAGTTATAAATTCGTGATAATTATTTGGAAGTTCTAAATACTTATATTTAATTAAATAATAACGCATACTTACATTAACAATGTTTATTTTCCATCACATCGCCATAAAAAACAAAAGAATAACGGACTGATCGCTAACCTTCTAAAATTGGCGGGCAGATTAACCAGCCAGTGTCAATGTGACAGCGCACAGATAATAAACCTTATGCGATCAGTCCGTAAATTGATGAATACAAATAATAATTCTAATCTACATATTTATATTTAAAAAAAGGTTTCTAACATTACTAATACCATCGACTAATCGTGTTGTGGTAGTAAATTGTGCTTCTAGTGGTTTTAATTTATTATCTGGATCTTCGAGTATCGGTCGTGTTATCGTGTCGTTCGTTACTGCAGCCTCCGGATAGCTTTGCTTGTCCGCCCACACTCTTAACATAAAGCTGCATGTGGGATGGAATGGAACACTGCAGCATTTCTTGCAAATTTCTTGTCCTATTTAAACTAAAATTGATCGTTCAATTAATGCTGCCTCCATAATGTACACATTGGTACCCATTGTGTTAAGTAAACATTCAAGATTTCCAAGTCTCTTCACGCTAGTTATTTGTCACATTAGCACACATTAGTTGCCTAATTACGCGTGTTAATTGCTAATTCGTGTCAGCATATCCGTTCTTTTCTATTTAATTGCAAGATGTCTATGCAGAAAGGCGCTAAGTCGCCTATAAATAGTTGAAGGCCGTCTAGCGTCTGTGGCCTGTACCGGAGTTTGCAGAAAAGGCTTGGATTTAAATAGAGGGGCATGAGTTGCATGACCCAAACAGGTTCCAATACAAGTTGCTTGCCCACGCACTTGCAATCCTCCTGACCCCGCGCCTTGCCCTCTCTGACTCATGCTCATTGCATTCGATGCACCACCAAACTTTCTTATCTTGGAATTTCCTCCATTTAAGGTTAAACACACAAATCAATCTTTGTCTAAACGATACATTGGCAAAAGAAGATAAAAGATGGCGTGTTTATAGCCTTAGATCGAGAGTCTTGGAAGAAGGAGAAAGAGAGAGGCCTTTGCCCAGTACTGGGACATAAGTAGCTATCAAATAATAAACGATACATTCAACGTTAAAATTAGAAATTTTATCTGTACAGTACTACTGCACTTCTTCCTTCAAGCTCGACAGCGACAGATAACAAGCATCATCTTTACCACTTTCCCAGTTACATGGGTTGGTACAGCATTATTGTTACAATCATCACAATGAATTTTATTAGGAATGAAATGGCGTTAGCTTATTAACCTCTCAGATGACAGTCTGCTCTGCATCTTCAATGTAAAAATATATTGCTTCATCAACAATTAGTTTATTCAATATTTGAAACACAAAACTGTTTGATTGTATTCTAAGTGACCTCGGCGTGGCACCTGCTATAAATAACAAATCACCAGTCTGTCGACAGCCAATACACCGGGAACAATGCATCATTCGGCGCTGAGCTGAGTCAACAAATAGCATCGCGTGCCCACTTATTCATTGCTTCATTTTGATTTGACAAATGTAGCTAGTGGGAGGAATATGCGAGATAATATGCAAATATTTTGCTACATTTTAGGTGTTGTGACATTTACTGTTTTAATTTCAGCAATATTAGTCTCTCTGGCGAGTAATTGATCAATGTGATGATTTGAACACAAATCTTGATTATTTTTTCTTCTAGTGAACTAATAGCAAACATCGTGAAGGGTCCAATACTACTCGGCGGGAATCGACACACACGAGTCCCTACTCTATTAGTTTATGGTTTGGCAGTCTGTCGGGAGTTCCCGTGAACTACATACGTTTATAAGATCATTAATATAGTCTTCTCATCTCTAAGGACTTTCTATCTAACAATTGAAACTAACAAATGAGAGTCAAAAAGGGGATCAACTCACCAGGAAACGGAAGGTTATATGACATAAAATAACTAGTCGTAATTTAGAAATCCTCAAAATATGTAAAATTTTCAATTTGTTAAAATGTAGTTCAACTGAAAGCATTCACTTCGTTTCTCACGCTCTCTTGGGAGCGGGTCGTCTGCCGCCTGCCGACGATTCATACATGACACGACATCCACTTGTACAGTATCACTTGTATATGTACTTATATTTTTTGTTCTCCTGAATTCATTCGGATGCTCACCCGTCGTTCGCCTCCCACTGGAATACAGGGGCAGGCGTTCGTTATAAAAATTAGTGATTCACACCACATAGTCATTCGTATATCGTTGTATACACAATACAAAGTCATGCCTAATGTAACTTTTGCAGCTGCTTAGAAACAGGATAATTCTGATACGAATGACGCGATACTCATAAATAATCTAAGATTGTTCCAAATTAAGAGCATCTTTACTACATACGAGTGCATCGTTCGCCCGGCTTCGCATATTCCGTGATTCTTGCTGTCTTTTTGCTTTGCACGTATTTATACACGAGTGGAGGCAAGAAATGAGGCACGCTCCATTTGCGACGCCCTCTCGCAGGTTACTTTTGCATATGAGTACACATGTGTGCAAATAAACGCAGTACAAATAAATGTTTCGTTGTAGCCGCACTTTTCTACTTCAAGCGAGTGGTATGACACGACATTTTATCTTTTTGTCATATCTGAGAAGGCGCTTTTCTCAGATTTGGCATTACCTGTTCGGCGACAGAAAGTTTTTGCCGTGTACAGAATACAGCTTCAAGTTGTTTCTCATGGACCCCAATGTAACGGTAACAGTTGCTAAGTTACAGCGAATTTGGGAAGCTTGATATCTGCTGTGTGTAAATACGGGTTTGCAGCTTTCGTAATGTATGAGCCTTCCAAATATATTGCCACTGCCGGGACGCGTGCAATTGCAATTGCTTGTCCTTGCGACAGCATGGACGACGTTATCGACGATGCAAATCCACCAGTTTTGGGCAACAGTTTGCTGGACAGGTTTTAGCGATTATGCATAAAAGCGCACTTACGTAAACTTACTTGCTGTTTAAAGCAAGTAATTGTTTAACAGTAAATGTTTAGTGTTCCTGGTTGCAAGCGGTATTATGATATGTTATTTATATCTTACGATTAAAATGATCATATCTTTCCTTTCCCGTTACATGTACCGGCTTTTTCAGCTTGCGTCATCACGTATGGTACTTCTGAAAAGCAGTGTTTTTATTGTTTCGTCACTAGAATTATGATGTTATAGATGAACACTGAACAGATTGTATCCTCTATGATTGTTCTTTATCCCACGGAGCCCGAAGGTAAGCTACACCTTCAGTATTCAATAAGTGCAAAATTATGCGCAAGCTGCACAATCGCAACTAACGACATCCTCGTCCATTTCCTCTCCGATTTCAAGTGCGGTTTAGTTAAACTTTAACAAACTAAGCGGTAAGCAATAAACCGTCTCGCTTTGATGTGCCCTGCCTGCCTGTCGACGCTTGTTATTTTATATTAGAACTACTAGAAACATTAAAACTTTCCTTAATAATTATAAAGCAGATTTAACAGTTTAAACGAAGCAGAGTTAACAGTCTCCGTGGTGGTCTAGTTATCTAGAAGATTGCCTTATGACTCTGAGGTCGTATTTTCAAAAAAGTGTGAAGTGTTTCCATGTTCCACATTGGTTAGGGGATAGTAGGTCGAATAATGCGATTCCGCCCAATATTCAGGAATGTTTAAACCACAAATGTTTTTCATTTTTTTTTTTTATTAAAGATGGGTTTGCTCTTGACCACAATCTTGCCCGAGGACAGAGATGAGGTCTACGATGAAGCGAGCTTACCCAGAAGCAGCCTTTTCACTCTGGTTTTGAAGAGAGTCAGGTTGTATGTGCTCGGAAACACAGACCCAGGTAGGGAGTTCTAGTGCTTTGCTGTGCGCATCAAGAATGATGACGAAAAGTGCTTGGTGCGTGCGGGGGGAATATTTACCAAGAAGGGATGATAGCCTGCAGTGCGTCTGGTTGTCCGGTTGAAGAAAGGGGCAGGCGGTATGAGCTCATGCAGCTCATGAGCACACTCCGAAGTACAATCGGTAGAAAACCGACAAGCAGGCAACTTTTCGACGATGAGCTAGGCTGTGGAGCTTAGCGTTCGTTAATTTTTCATCGCCGATTATTTTTTTGGCTCTGCGTTCCACCTAATCCAAAGTGGCCAGTTGGTACTTCGCCGAGCCGTCCCAAAGGTGACTGCAGTACTCCATGCAAGAACGGACTTGAGCTTTGTAAAGAGTAACAAGCCGTCCAGGTGTGAAGTATCGCTTCACCCTATTGAGAATGCCCAGCTTTTTGGCAGCTGATTGGGCTTGGCTTGATTGGGATTCGATGGTGGTGCCGAAGTTGAGGTTTTTTGTCAACTCCATGCCAAGGAGTTCAAGCTTGTCAAGCATTCCCAGTCAGCTTCTGTGCTTATTTCCGAATCTGACCCTAGTAACTCGGTCAATAACATTAATCAATTCTTTGCTTCAGTGGGAAGGAATCTGGCAGAGAAAACTAATCCCAATTCCTGTGGCATAAGATCCAGCACCCCTCCTCACTCTTCTTCATTCTTTCTAACTCCGACTGACGAGACTGAAGTTGGAAATGTGATAAATAGTCTAAAAAAAGGAAAATCAGCTGGACGCGATAATATTTCTGGTGACTTCCTCAAACGATACCACAATATTTTAGTTCCACCTCTGACTCACATCTTCAACCTTATGCTTTCTACGGGAACCTTTCCAGACGAGTTTAAACTTGCCGAAGTAATTCCCATATATAAAAGCGGTGACAGGGGCTGTGTTAATAACTATCGGCCTATTTCCTTGCTCTCAATCTTATCGAAAGTGTCTGAGAAATCAATAAACAAACGTCTAGTTAATTATCTAGAATCACAAAATCTTATCTCCAATTCTCAATTTGGCTTTAGAGCCAATACTTCTACGAATGACGCAGTCCACGAACTAAATGACTTTATCGTCGTGAAACTTGACGAAGGAAAGAAGGTACTGGTGATATACCTTGACCTAGCCAAGGCATTTGACACAGTCTCTGCGCCACTTCTTCTTGACAAACTTGAAAGGTTGGGAATTCGCGACATCCCTCTCAAGTTATTTAAAGACTATTTAAGCAATAGACAACAGCGAGTTAGAGTTGGAGAATACACGAGTGAAGATTTGCCAATTAATTATGGTACGACAATAAAGTAAGGTACTATTTGTAAATAAACTTTAGATAATAAGTAATCTAGTATCATAATTTTAGCATATTACTGGCAATATTACGTTCTCCATACTTTCATGTGTTCAAATATATGTTTAATAAGTCCGTTCACTTACATTTAGAGGGGAGAGGCTGGTGTACTGAGATACAGGCTCTGCTTAGTTCAGACACCAGTCTCTTACAATCTTATACTGTTATTCTTAACTTTAGACTTCTAATTTCTGTAAATGTTAGATTGTGGAGAGAAATAAAGAAATTTTGAATTTTGAAATTTTGAATTTTGAAATTACGGTGTGCCACAGGGCAGTGTACTTGGTCCCACACTCTTCCTTGCCTTTATTAATGATTAATGCAATATGCAGCTACCAAATGGAAAAATCGTAACCTTCGCGGACGATACCGCACTAATCTTTCATGGAGATACATGGGATCAGGTATATGACTATGCCCAAAAAGGCTTTGATGAAGTCTGCTCTTGGCTAGCTGGTAATGCTTTGACACTTAATGTTGAAAAAACTAAATACATTCCCTTTTCTATAAGGAACACCCAACCAAAGACATTTCATGACAACTACTCAATTACAGCACATTCTTGTTCACCAGCTCAACGACCTTGTTCTTGTAGCAAAATTTCATTAACCTTCAGCATTAAGTACCTAGGCATTGTGATGGACAACACACTGAGTTATGGTCTCCACCTTAACCTTCTTGCATCCAGAGTCCGTAAGCTCATATTTATTTTTAAAAACCTACGCCATATCGCTGTCGCTGATGCAAATATTATCAAAATGGTGTATTTTGCTTTGTTACAGTCGATCTTAAGCTACTGCATCACGGTATGGGGGGGTTACCAAAAACTAAGCTAATTGTGCTCGAAAGAGCTCAAAGAGCAGTCTTAAAAGTGTGCCATTTCCTTCCTTATCGTTTTCCTACTCGAGATCTTTATTCTTTATCCAACGTTCTGACCGTACGACAACTTTTTTTACTTAATTTAATCTTAAAACAACATTCACGGCTTCATTACAATCCGACCGCTTTCGCCAATAGGCGTTTAAGACATAGAGTTTGTAAAGTTGACTTGTGGTCCACTGTTTTTGCCCAAAGATTTTTCGGTTTTCTAGGTAAATATATATACAACCTAATTAATAGAATTATTTCAATATATCCCCTTAATAAATTAAATTGCAAAAAAGCTACCGCAACGTGGTTAAAATCCCTCAGTTATGATGACACAGAAAACTTATTAATTATACCTGCTTAACCTTTTCACTACATAAATTATACGGAACATTTAAGCACTTAAATTTAGGCACTTATGACCCACATTTTTGAAATCCCATTTATGGATTTGTGATAGGTATTTATATATATTATATCTGTGTGAGAGAAGAAAAAATAAAGATTATTATTATTATGTTGGTACGCTTTTCAGAGCCACTGGTCCATTGGGACCCGGTCCTTTGAGGCGTTCATGGGGCCAAAGCCAACATGAAGAGGCCTTTTTGTACCTTTTTTATCTAAAAGTGAGATGGCTGCATCTGCGGAGATCTGTCCCTTAGTGTACCATAGGGATATACTAACGGACAGTCCTCCACAGCTGCCGAACTATTGCCAGGTATTGTCGGTTATAGGAACCGATGTGCCCCGAAAAGTAGGAGCCAGAATGAAAGGGCTCCTTTTTGCGGTGAATAGACACGCCTGTGTCTTAGAAGCGTTAAAAGTGACCAGATTACTCTCTCCCCACTGGGATACGTAGTCTAGCGTCTGGTCAGTTCGCTCAACCATGGCCTTTCTCTCAAGTTTTAATTGGGGATCAATTAAAACTTGAGAGAAAGGCCATGGTATCAATTAAAACTTGAGAGAAAGGCCATGCTAATCCCTGCACCGGACAAGTACCTCTCCACAACAGTACTATCATCTGCATATTCAACAATACCGGGTTTAAGAAGGTCATTGATGTGCAGCAGGAAAAGAGTTGCAGAGAGGACAGACCCCTGAAGAACACCGGCGTCAATAGCCATTGGATCAGACGAGCAGCCATCAATGACCACTTTGATCGATCGTTCACTCAGGAAGTCAGCTATCCAGCTACAGAGGCCAGTGGGGATGCCGTAAGCTGGAAGCTTGCTCAGCAGACTAGCATACCTCGGAAAATAACTTCAAACCACGTCGGCGGCTTCAAATAGTCTAGAAATTATCTGGGTGTATCAAATGATTTATCCTGCAACTTACTCGAGAAAAGCTGCGGCATTTGTTAATTATTCTTTGAGGAAATCTAAAATAGAAAACGGGATCATATAAATGGATGGTCGATAAGATCATAGCAGATAACATAAATTCTAAATTTATTACATTCAACGGTGCATCGATGATATTTATAGTACTTATAGTGAATATTATAATGTTGCTATGATTGTTCAGTGCAAAGCTTCAGGATTATAGCTTTATTCTAGTATGCTTCTTAATGATCTTGTTAACCATCTGCATCTTTTTTGACAATCGATTTGCGAATCATCGCACCTCGAAATTATCTCATGACTTGAATTATGTTTTGAAGAAAACAACCTTATATTTGCCTTTAAACCAAAAGCTTGCGTTTTTGAATTGTCAGTTGTAAAATTAATAATAAAGTGTAGCTTAACATTTGTGAGCCGTAAAGTAGCGTCAGCCATAACAGCGGACGTCGGATGGTAACGACACTTCTCGCGAAATGTACAGAAATAGCGGCCGCACACGCATGCGATAATTCTGTCAGTGCACTACCAAATGTACCAATGCACTCTTCGCTGGAGATATTGATGCTATTATAAAACTAAGGCTCAATGCCCATGATATTATTGTTTATATACCAGACTAAGTATTACAAGAAATTCTTGAACTTATAACTGTGTGCCTTTTATGATGAAATTGTTTATTTATGAAGTACATCTTCTCAAGAACTTCTTCTTTTCCTCAATTTCTTGTAATTTTTTTAAAGAATAAAATTGTGCAAATTTTGCAGCAATTTAGCAAAACAGCGAGCTAGAGCGTTTATTTATCTTCTTTAGGAAGATCCTGATGAACTATAACTAATTCATTCATGACTCTATCACTATCTAACCCAACAACTAACCCATCACATCCAGTTATTCAGTATACGACAATGGCAAAACGCAATTGGACTCATGTACCCCATACTTAAGTTTTCAATATCGAGCTCGTCGAATTTTATACTTGCGATGTTTCTGTCCACCGTCTACGGTATGAGGCAATGGACTTTCTTTTGAAACACAATCTTTGTGATCCGTATCGACTTACACAGTTTCCGTTTGTATCTAACTTTCATTGCTCTTTATTAAATGTAGCTTACTATTATTTTTTTTATTTCTTCCTTGATGCTTTTTAAAAAGAAATGTACCGCAAATAGTATATATTACATTGTTAAAATAATCACTAAAGGTATTGGAATAGATTGGCTATTGTTTTACTATTATTTTGCGTGTTTAAACAATCTTTCAAACATTGTTTTAAATCCAGACAATAACATAGAGTTCAACGAGCCAGAAGTTCACAATATTACATTAACATTTGTTTTTCAGTGACTATAATTATTTATTCGCTTGGCTTGACTGAAATGATAAGAGCTATTTTATTCTTTACCATATTTTTTTCTTATAGTACATGTGCTCTTCAAGTCTAAATATACGCAGATTCGAGAAATATACGCAGTCTTATTATAAACACATTATTGTTAACATTTCACCGACCTATTGTATAATTTTTATTTAGTTTCTCTAACACATTGTAAATGTTAGTGTTCGGTTCATTAATCATAATGTATTATTGCATTGCTCATCTTCGTATAACGTATTATTAAGTCGTTATCTATTGTTCGTAGGACGTGAAAATTAACAAGCTTCATTCTGAGATGACGTCAAAATTGCTCAATATCATTTTATTTCCATCACCCCATGATTGAATATAAACTATATTAAACTACTAGCTGTTGCCCGCGGCTTCGCCCGTGTGAGTTTCGCTTAGATGAAAAATCTTTTTGTGTTCCAAACTGTAGTAACCTAAACTCCAGTACTAAAAATTTCAGCCATTTTGTTATCCCGTGTCCCGCGGGAATACATTAGGTACTCGTAGTACAGTCGCGGTGTTAAAATGAATCAAAAGTGATACCTGTTTCATTCGATAAACGATCTTCGTCTGCTCGTTATCTACAATTTCCCGTGTACCACAACTCCCACTCTAAGTCCCTCTTTGTTCTATCTCGTGTCCTGTCTATTTACCTATACGTCAATAGAAAATGCTCATCAGTTGAACGACTTTTGTTAAGGCGCCATTTCCATATAAATGTAATAGTGTAGCTTGTCTTTTGGAATTCTTCATCAGATGATCCTGATCTTAAATTTTTATACGTCAACAGAAAATGCTCATCAGATCATATTTCTTATAGTTTAGCTGTTCTGTTGAGGTTCTTCATATGGTGTTCCAATTTTCAAAATCAATTATAGCCTATATGTTGCCCAGGCTATACAACAAAAAAAGTTGCATTCAAATCCGTCCATTAGTTTTTGCGTGAAACGCGTAAATACATACAGACAGACAGACAAGAAAATCCAATTATTTTTTTAATTTAAACAGCAATAAAAAAAATTTGCTTTCTATTACTCTTTTTAAGTATCCCTCTATCCATTTCAGTCAAAAATACTAAATGTACAGACAAAATATTTTTACTGCTTTATTATATGTATAGATATGAAATCAGAAAATGCAAGTATGCAAAGTATATAAGATGTAGTAGTTATTATTGTTAACTTTTACTTTATGGCGTCTCGATTGCAGTTGTATAGTTGTAATTGTACAAACATCTCGTACAGCAACGAACGACAATGCTTTTTGTGGTCTAGTCTAGCGAGGGTCCGCATCAGCCATTGTACTATCTTTTAAAAGGCTACAAAGCCGTACAGAGAGTGATCTCGAAAGAATCTTATTTAGTCTGACCTAAAAACGTTAATGTTTAAGGTTTTGTTGTATTCGATTTCTCTCGGCCTCGGTCTTAACACGCACAACACTGCATTCGTGCACCACGCGCCGCTTTATTTAACAGTTATCGAACTACGATCTACTTAACTATGGGCCGAAAGGCATGCTTAATTACGTGATTTTATATGAAACCTTTCCTTATCACATGTATTAAAGCACAAACATTATTAATTAAGGAAATCAAGTTTGAATCGGTTGCTTGCCGTAAAAACAAAGACTATAGACTCGGTGTTAAGAATACCAAGAAGAACGATATCGTAAAGTTCAGTCTGTAGCTGCAGCAGTTATAATTGCGAAGTGCTGCCACTGCTTAATAAGAAGGCTGCTTAAATTTTCAAATTTTTCAGCCTTTTTGATATGCTTTGACTTCGTACTTTATAGTCATCTTCCGTAGAGTTACCATCCTCATTAATAAAGACCTAGATTAGAAGAAAGCAACTACTAATGCTAACCTATATCGTGTGAACGGAATTTTTAAGTACTATTATGCTATATTACTACTATACTATGCAAAAATAAATACAGACGTGGCGAGCATTGCAAGCTCTGTTTAACAAGTGCAGCCTCGCGAGCAATGTTATCAAAACATTCCGCAGATTCTCACGCTGCGCCGCCACAGAGACCCTGCAATCAAAATAGTTGCTCCATCAGCGATTGGTTGTGCTTCTTTGTATCTATAGACGTCTGTTAGCACGAATCTAAAAATTTAATACGATTTAACACCTCTTAATTGCAAGAACCATTCATCAACCTGGCTAGACTTTTTACAGATTTCGTAAGTAAAATATCTAATATAGAAAGAAATTTTTCATAAACATTACATTAATTTAATGTAATGTTTATGAAAAATTTACGTAAAATTATGGAAGTAATCATTAAACCAAATATAAGTACATAGGTAATGATAATAAAGGTCACAATATATTTGTATAATGTCCTACATTTAAAACTTCATTATTCGTTTTGAACAAATTATAACGATTAATATTTTAATTTTACTAAAACTGCTAAACGTGCCTCATTTATATCAATATTAATATCAATACTGACATTAACATATGAGCCAACCTACTAATACAAAAGCAGACATTTCTTTTGATATAAACGAATGTGACAACAAAAGAGCTGTTTTCAAAATATTGCACATATTTTCTTGTTGATATCATATTACAATTACAAATGATTTCGTCAGCTTTCTGGCTAATCTATAAATAGAGCTTTTGTCATGACATGATCTAATTTTTCATACTTCTTAGAATTGGTTGGCTCAACTCGACTTGGTAGTAACTATGAGAAGTAAAAGGTTATGTCGTAAATTATAACCTGTTGACTCCGATTTGTCTACTTATGCTTCATTTTGGAGCGTGAGCCCCATATAATAATAAAAGTAATCTTCAGGGTCGTTGTAATAAATTTATTGGTAAACATAAGACCCGATAAGGGTCTATGTTGATTTATATAATATTAAATATATTTAAGATATATTATTTATCTTTATAATATTAGACGATAAATGATTTACATAAACTGAGTCAAGAATGATATCAAAATGTAGAATCGAATGTGTATGAATACAATTTAAAATTTATGACAGGTGAAATAAGTATGTATGTGCCAGCGCACGCATAAATGGATCAAAGAGGATGAACGCGTCGCCGCGTTACAATTTCTTCTTATATTTAATATCTATTTACAAACTTCGTCATAAATGAGATTGAGGCTTCATTGTTGAGTTGTGAATGTTGTGATGTAATGCTTTAACTATAGCAACTTAAAAATTGAAAGTGTTACATCCACTGGGCGGAAAGATGTTCTTGATAAAAATGATTCCATTGAATCTATAATAGCTGCTCTTTTGTATAGAAACACAGTGAATCATCGCTCTTACGACAACACAGTTCGGGGCTTCAAGCATTTTATTAAGTTGCTCAACATTTCAAGTATGTAATTGCGTTACGGATCATTATTCCCCTGTATGCTTCACTGGTCCATGAAGTATATCTGTGGTTAAAATTGAGACATTAATTTACATATAATTATTTAGTCGGTTACGAACGATTTTTTTCCAAAGTAGGCATTATAATTTAAATGGTATAAAGTTACTTACTGACTCTGTGAGAGTCAAAACTTTGATACGAGTATATTGTATTCCGTACGTATTAAAAAGGAAGTACTACTACAGGACGGATACTACAGGACGAACCAAGGATGATTTAGAAATCCTCTTTGGGACGAACACAGGACTAAAGATAATACAGCGAGAGAGACCAGCTGGCATTTATGAGTGCACCAGCTGACCTGTTTATCGTGTTATAACATCCGGCATTAAATCTGGATTGAGAATAGCTATATTACATTGAAACATGGCGATAACACGCCACGAAATTTGACTATGCGTTAATGGTATTTATCTTCTGACAAAAGTACAATATAGATTCAATTTAAAGACATGTTGGAAATAATAGACTTGTTAGTCTGAAATCTGATATTAGTGATGTCTTGTTGTATGCAAATGTTAGATTGTTCAGCTGGATCCTCGTGTGAAACGGCTTTCCGTAGGTGTTATTAATCGCATCAATTGTAAACAAGCCCGTATGGCTGCGGCGGCGGCGCCGGGTTGCTGACTCATACAATCGCGATGTGGGTCGTTGCGGACTATTGTCTTGAGCAGGGTTACCATATTTCACGTCTTCTGCGGTAGTAACCTCTTCTCTTACTGTCATTGTAGAAATAAGTTTACTTAGAAAACATTTACCAATATCTAGCATTTAATCTAGAATTTCTAGATTCTTTTAGTAGGTAATTAAGGCACTTTAGCTGATAAGATACGTTAACAATCCTTTGTTGTATTGTGTTTTTAGCCGATTATATGGTTGTAATAATTTTAATGGACTTTTTGTCAAACGGTAATTTATTTATTTATTTTATGGGAACCCTGACTGATCGCTCCGGGTGGCGCTGCATGCGATTGTATGTAAAGGAGGCGCAGGCGGACGCCCGCCGACGCTCTGAATGTTCTCGAGAAAGCGGCGCCGCCTCTGTTCCACTTACTGTTGCTGTTGCTACAGCACCACATCGTAGATCTGATGCGGAGGTCTGATGACAGATGAGCTGATTGGGATATGCATCCAAATCTTTGCATATTCTTTGGTTTTATCTGACGTTGGTTTTATCTATTGCGGCTCGTTTCTGTTTCCGTATTTGGACTTTGCCTATCGTCTTAATCCCTTAAGCCACGTAATGACGATATCAATTCGGTGCTAATTGATGTTTGGTCATGTTTTGTGATTACCGTTGTTGCCATCTTGATTCTTGTTCCATTCTCTCACGGATTTCATTGTGAAGAGGAGCGAGATCCACGAAAAGATATATCTTTACCTTGTTTTTTTTTTTATAATACACCACCTGTTAAGATTATGTTTATTGTGTGAAATGGTATGTTTTGCTGAAAATCACTTTAAAGATACTTTTGGTTTGGCGTCACTGTAGTACGGCGATATGTGGTGAATCGTCATTATGTCTCTTTATAGGCTACTGGCTGCCACTTCTTATTGTATGGACGTGGCAGGTAAATGCCATGCAGCAGTTATACCCTTGACCCGTCGTGGGAGGAAACCGCGAATGTATTTTTAACTGAACAGGTCATCAACCGCGCTGTGGACATTTAGTCGCGACTACTCATAGTTAAATTAAACCTAACCGCATCTTGATACATTAGCGTTAATTCAAAGAAGGACAATTTAGCGGCATTTTCCTTGTAAGTTATCACTTCTTCTAATAATAGACCTTGATTTAACCCTTGAATACCGTATTGATGTCATAATTTAGATTACGTATCTAAATTCTGACATCAGTACGAAATGTGACTTTTGGAACCCTAATGAAAATGTTTGAAGGTTTTGAAATTTTCCATAGAATGCCCTTTCTGTTGACATTGTTGTTGGTTTTCATGAATCCATATGAGTAATTTAATTAGGCAGCAGTTCGTTTAGTTTGTTTTCAAGGCCTTCACAACACGCAATCAGTTTAATTCCAGAGCCATTATACTGTGTTATTTGTAAGAAATTTCTCGCACGTCATCAAAATAAGTATATATATTACAACGAACACTACATATTTTATTGTCTTCTAACTCAGATTCTTGGTTGTGACATCACTATGGATTATCATTGTCTAGTCTTAATTTTATAACTTGTTTTTCTTTCATTAAAAATCGTCGTTTCATCAATTATTATTAAATTCAATAACTGTAGCAAATGTGCGGAAATTGCATTGATTGCGTCGCTCTGTGGGCCCAGAAAGTCAAACGAAGTTAGAGGAGCTCCGACGAAGCTGTACTAGTTGCTAGCGGAGATGCAATTACTGCATCGCATGGACTCTAATCCGATTGCGATATCCAATCATCTTCGTCATCGCAAATAGACTTTCTACAAGATCTGCATATTTCTATGAAATCAATTTTTTATGCCTCTCCATTTTTGTTACTTTCATAATCCAATTTGCAAAATGTTGCATGACTTTATTAGGATTGAAACATAAAAGAAATTAGCTCCCATTTATTTCAGCAAAGTTATGCAATCATACGTGTCGTGCGAGATAAAATTGCTTTTTGCTGAATTTGAATCTGAAATTCACGAAATGCGAGCATTTGTGACGTTGTCACGAGCATGAGCGAGATACCATGTCCCTGCCCAACCCAGGCAGCCGCCGCCCTCACAAATATTTGCCGTTACAAGGATTTCGCATTAACACCTACTGGACCACCAAGTT
Organism: Ephestia elutella; assembly: GCA_018467065.1. Lineage (NCBI taxonomy): Eukaryota > Metazoa > Arthropoda > Insecta > Lepidoptera > Pyralidae > Ephestia > Ephestia elutella. Next base: position 5,155,592 of record CM031573.1, on the reverse strand, counting down.
TATTGAACTGCGCTCGGTTATCAACATTCTCCTGATTATCTCGGCAGGCAGTTAGCACAAATTTGAATTATAATCGAGCTTTAATGAAATCATTAGCACGGTTGCTAAATTGTATATAAAAGGAGGTAAAAAACAACTTTAAACAACGACGGTTAACGTTGTTGTTTGCATGATTCATGATATGACAAATAGAGACGACCTCGGTACCTGCGATTACAGAGCGAATCATCAAGTCGATGAAGGTTGTTTTGAATTCGTCTGGCGGCAGGGTTCGCTGGCCGGACGTTCGTGATTTCTCTGCTCGTGCAGTTTCCATCAGATCCAGCTTAATAACATTGTAATATTTTGCGTCATTTATATCATTCTAATCGGGTCTATGGCTTTTAATATCTATAACAGTGTTTTCATTAGAGTCGATACGTTATCTCAGAATATTATAATAACAGACCTATATGACTCACAATGTTCACTCACCTTTCTGAAAACTCATAAAACCTCGCGAAGCGTATATGCAGAACTAGATTCACTGTTTGCATGCATTCAAAGATAACAGCTGATATGGCTGATAACGACCAATTTTTCCGTTGCAATTTATTCCTGGTGAAAGCCAAAGCCAAGTGATAATGAGTACGTAATATAGCAAAATTTATTAGATTACGCCAAAAATTACTACTTACTTGTAATTACTTGTGTGCAAATAAAGTATTTTTGTATTGTATAAATAACAATGATCATGAATATTTTGTGCGCGTGCTTTTTTAGACTAAATGCATATCAAGCAACGTAGGTAAGATATAGGCAGTTTAGGCAGGCAGATGGCTTTTGGAATTTTATCTCAAATGACTTTGCTCACCCATTTCATTTATCAATCTTAGTCAGTGGTTTAAATCGGACTGTGAAGATTTGTATTTATCATTTAAATAGATCTGTATGTTATTTTTAAAGTTGTCTCAGGCAATTATAAATGTTATACAGTTCTGATCAAACGTAAATTCCACATCAGATGATTGATGAATGTCGAAATAGGAACATAAACGATTGGCAATAGGCTAGCATATCAAGGCACAAGACAAGTGCCACTTGTTGCTTAGGAGCGTTTAGCATAAACGCGGACGCGGACGTGATTTTGCCAAAGCGAAGCCAAGGGTGGTATTTATTAAGGTTTCGTTAGATATCGAATAATTTTGACTCAACACTGTTATAAACCGGTGAGACTAATACAAATCACTTAGTGGTTTTAGTGACACATACATTATCAATATTTTTTGTAAAAACATTAATTGAAAGCAAATTTTTATTGTCAGCTAAGTGATGTAAGTGCAATAAATGCATTAAAAAGTAATTTAATTGCTTTTTACCTAGGAGGTCCCTCCTGGGTGCAACCACATTCCATTTTTGGCTATTTTTGTCAAATGCATTGTCACTGGATCTGAACCAATATGTCAAATTTCAATTATGTTCAACGAAAAGTGTTTCTAACCTAGCTTGCAAGATTTGACCCGAATGAACATAGAACGTACATGACATTTAAAGTGATATAACAGCTTGTAAAAATAGTACCACAGTGTTGGTGCACAATGATCCTGGTGCGCGGGCCGGGGCAGGCTCGACAGGAGTCAGATCGATACGCCCCGTCTGCACACCACTGCACTACGCACTACTAACATCATTTTGTCGACAGATATAGATAGGCGGCCTGTATTGATTCGTCTGACAACTTGATTATGCCCTCGCCTTACACAGGCATCAGATATTGATCTATGAGGCTAAAAACCGGTGGTGTTTTAGGTCTGATTAAACCTATGCTTTTATGAGCTATTGTGTACTAAATTCCCATTCCTTTCAGAATAACTGTTGCTATTTTTCTAATATGATTAATTGGATATTACATTTTCTCAAAACTAGAGATTTGTTATTATCGTGGGATCTAAATGTTCACATGCATATAAGGTTGCAGTTAGTTACGTAACATCGTTAATGGCATTTTACTGAAACTGGAATATGCTATTTTGTTTCACATCCCGGAACACTGCATTCGGCAAATGTTGTGCTTCTCACCTTTCACATTATGCTACTGTGTTTTCATTATCACACATATTACACATAGTTATTGCTAGATTATTGATCATTTAAGAATGAATGATGACTGTCTGATGAATCACTAAAATTTACCTCGAAGAGGAGAAGGAAAATTCTTTGGTTTAAGGTTCCTTGATATACAAAAACAATAACATAGGTAATCGTCTTTGTAAATTGCTAAAAGCGAACCTCATTAGCAGCCACTATAGGATATAAATTCTCGAGAGAGTAAAGGGTGCAGGTGGGTGTTCTCGACGGGTTGGCTGAGCACCGGCACAACATTGACAGCAACAGCACCGGCCTCCAATTACCGAAGTGGAAGGCGCGGCTGCTGCGTTAATTAGAAGGATTCTCTGGCTTGCTCGCCTTTACATGGACCTTTCCGCTGCAGTAATAACGGCCAATTTGCAATGACGTTGGCAAGGATGTGTAGACTTTACAACTCTTCCGAGCCGCGTGCTCCGCCATTCGCAAACCAATTACCGGCCACTGATGAACGTGAGCGTGCACGAAAGTTCCCACTCAATTTCATTACGCTCCGCTGTGCACACTAACAATTAGACAAGTTTCTATATAAAATAGCTATTCATTGAAATACGTTTACGCATCTACTGCATATACAGTAGATGTCGCTCCAGACGAATGGATAATCCAGATTATAAAGGGCTCAGACGATGTAAGCGTTTCCGCTTCGGTGGCTTTATATGGAATTTTCTCTATTGAATACATTTTCATCAAATTCATCTTTCTCCGGATTTGTTATCGTATTAGTGTGTTACTGGGTTATATTTTTAGAAGTATTATCTATCCTATTTATGTCTGAATAAGATGAAAGCTTTTAATGCGTATATCAGTTTCCAATGTTTGTCATCTGTCTGGTGGCGAGCCAGGCGTGAGTAGTCTCTTCGGGTTTGTTTTCCTACGATAATGCGTCTGTAAACAACAGCTTCCCCTCGCTTTCACGCTCGCCGGGCTTATTTGCGTACATTTAATTAACACCTTACTTTGAGTTAAATATATGCAGGTTTGGAATCATCTGTACTCTCAAAAACTATTATTTTACTTTCCGAATCGAATTCTATATTACTTTCAAATGAATCCTTCAAGCAAGGCGTTTTACGAGATAACAATTCTTTAACAATAGACGCCATGCCTCATACGACGTCTTCGTCTTTGTAGAGTTGTAGAATTAAACATATAACAATATTTAATAGAAATCTTTGTTGTATACTTAATGACCAAACTTGTGGAAGACATGCGCGCAATGTTATGTGTTTTCCGTCTTTGTTATTTTCTAATGGATAATTTTATCGTTGTTACTTGTTGATGAAAAAAAATGAGTAATGTTAGAAACGGCAATAAATAAGATTTAACACTGAATAGTAAATCTATCCGCTTTCTGCGAAGTCACATAACTTGCATGGGTTAATAAACGTATAAACATCTCTCGCTTATGTGTTAAATCTCACAGAATCATGTGGAGAGGCGGTAATGAATCATAATGGTTATGTGATGAAATAAATAGACCAGCGCAGGCATCTACAGTTAGACCGCAGCGGTGTCGGGTTCGATTCCCGGTTACACAATGCACGCACATTCCGTGCACGCATTCTTACCTCCAATTATTCGGCCTTTGTGGAGTATTTCATAATTCAAATCCAATTACAAAGCATTGGTAGTGATTAATCATAAATATTGACTCTGCTTTCAAGAAAATGGGTTAAATTCTGGCCATTTGTTTAAGTTTAAGATGCATTTTAGTTTGAAATATTAATGTTTCAGTTTGAACCTCATTGACATATGATAATCACTTCGAAAAACATTTTTACGAGGACTAGCATAGTTGAAAAAAAATGAACGTTTAATAGCTTTTAAAAAGTTTATATTGGCACAGGAAGAATGGAATTTTTCCGTAGTTAAGTCGTTAGTCGGATGCAGAAAGAGGATGCTTGGGCGGGCGGGGCCCGACCGCCCGCCTGTGGAGATACCCCGCCTTATTCATAGTCATGGCTTTGAATTTCATTCAACTAAATAATGGAGGCAGTGCATAGGCGCGTCCAAGTTTAATGCGAATTTAAAATTTATGTTCCTTGCTTTATTTGACTTCTTGTTTTATTTATTTAAATTGTAATTTGTTTAACTTAGAATGGAATACATACATTTTGATTTTAACCCGCATTAAAATCATTTATTTAGATTTACTCAATGAACAATCATCATGTCTTATTCATGAATATTATATGTACGCATTTACATTTGCGTACATTTTGCACAGTGCGAAAAAAGGCTAGCCAATCGTAAATCAATCAACTCTGCTCGGTTCATATGGCAGGCCAATTAGTCCCATTTGCGACCGGAGATCGCCGTGTTGGCTGGCACAGCGTTAACACTGTATACAGGGCTATATATTTACAGTTCTTCTATCTGCAATCACTAGACTACACAGCCGGGGATGGAAATAATCTGAAATGCGCCAGGAAAATTGCACTTGATCCGTCTGCCGGCTGCCCTCACGATATTCTATTTCCGACCGGCACAATTACTCGTCTATCCCATAATAGACTTAAACTACATGCAATACAGACCTTACTTAACCTGGAAATACAAACACTTGTTTATTCATACTGCAGTATAAAATTTGCAACTTAATGGTGCTAAATCTTATCAGAACCTACGGTCGTGCTTTCCTCTCATGTACTCCTAATGGGGTTTATTCAAATCTGCGATATAAAAACGGGTAAATTACGTCGTGTCTGCAATGCATGTTTCGAGCTAAAATGTTTATGTTCGATATCACGACAAAAACTGGCAACACTTACAAGAAGATGCTAAGTAAATGGGTACTAGCACAGATAATACTTGTACATGGATTAAATAAATTGGCGTTTAAATTAAAGCTAAACCTGATGTACTTTAACTTGATCTTTAACAAAATTCAAAATTTTGAATGAGATGATGGCATTTAGGAGTGACATAACATCATGTCCTTGTACGGCAACCGGGGATGGCAATAGGCTCAACCCAACTTATTGCTACATCAGTTGTAAATCAATTGACTAAGTAATTATACGCGACAAATACCAGAGATCCAACAAGAATCTATGGCAGGTGCATCGGGGGCACCGGCTTAGTATGCGCGGGCGCACGGCCGCGGTCCGTTTTTGCGGCAGCAGGGAACAATGGCCGCCAGCACATTCCAGGCCACCGTTAGGCGGTGGTCGGCTCATCGGATGTAATCGTGGCAATCATCACTTCGCGCCATCTCGCCGCTAGTATCCCCGCGTACGCGCAACCTCACGATGCGCGTTGGGCGCTTTGTTTTGTGGTTCACTACTTAGATGACTGATTACTTGGTTTTAAATTTGACAGGGATATAAATTCTCTCAGGGACTCTTTATTTTCCTCTGACCGTTTCTCTCTTATTGCTCTCTTAGTTACTATCGCCAAAATATTGAATAGGTTATTACCAACTTAGAAAATTTTTATGATCAACGACAAGATGAATGCGCTTACCTCTTTTTGTTTTATAGCCGTAATAACTATTCGCTTTCTAAATGCTGTAATAGGTCTTTCAGTATAATAAATAACATAAAAATGAAAGTTTTCTCTATGTCCATAGTAATATAATACGTTAAGACCCTTGGCGATATTGGCGGAAAGCCAGACCAAAGAGGGTAAAAAGCAATGGCGGCGGCGACTCTCCCCAAAATAACAGCCAAAGTCAAGGCGTAAGCTCGCAACCTGGCGGCAATCTGCTTTCTATAGACGACGGTCTAATACCGATGTATGCAGTGCCATTATCGTCTGCTTGCACTTACACAGACTATGTTACAGAGTTTACCTAACTAAAGTAGACGCTAGGCTACACGGCACACCTAGATAGGTGCGCCCACGCCCGCTTTGAAACGAAAGCGTTAACAACCTTATTTATGGAACAATATATCATTGAACTGAAATAACGTGAAATATTCACGCGACAGTTAAAATGTAACAGGGTCGTTAGTTTACTTTGAAATGTGTCTGCCGCTCCTAATTAGTTACGTCAACAGCCATCACGTCCCATGCGAATTCAACGCCCATATTTTGTGTCTATGTCAACTTAAAGTAGACCCTCGATAACTAGACCCTCAAAATGTTAAAAGGCCAAAAAAGAATTAGGTACTATTTCAAAACTCATAACAATTACTTTAAAATTAATACATGTTACGTTATGGTGATTGACATACAGTTAGAGAAGGCATATCACGTACCATATGGAGCACAATAGCGGTGCGCTGGCCGCTGACTCACGCCCCGATGGCCCAAGACAGAACAAGGACATCCTCGCCTCACACAGCCTGACGCTGAAGCAAATCGAAACATAAACATCGTTACTCCATATCCGTCGACACTATTCACTATTGTGCCGCAACAAATTGCAGACATAATAGACTTCGCAACACGTAACTTTGTGCTAGATGACACACTGATATTTTAAGGATAATAATAGTCTTGAGAAACAGTCGTCCAAATGCTGGAAATAATGGTACCTTATAAGAGTTTAATTGCAGCAAGCAGATGTGGTGATACGGTTTTTCTTTTGCGCAGATGACTTGAAGGCGGTGACGAAGCGTCTGGTGGTGCAAGCGAAGCGGCAGGGCTCCGCAGACAATATCTCCATAATCGTGGTGTTCCTGAAGGACCCGCGTGACATCGCCGCTGACAACTGCCCTCCGCCCATGGAGCTTGGGTATTTTTTTCTTTACCATAATCGCTTTTCGTAAATATTCTCTTAATGCGCAAAGCGAAGGAGTGGAACTCCCTACCTGCGTCTGTGTTCCTGTGCTCATACAACGTTGACTCTCTTCAAAACCAGAGTAGACCGTAGACCTATCCCTGTCCTCGAGCAAGATAGTGGTCAAGAGCAAACCCATCTTTTATTTTAAAAAATAATCCCACTTATGTCCAGCCGGTACAGTATGCTAAATTCTTTCCATTTTGTTCTGTCTTTTGCAATCCCTTCCTATCCATGCTGTCTTGATGCAGTCGATCTATCTCTTCTCCGATCAAAGTAAAGGGTTTGAGGAATAGGGGACTATTCCTCAAACCATTTACTTTTATTGTACTCATTTCATTTCTTTTATTGCTATAATTATTTACGTCATAGATATGCTATAAATTACCAAAGTAGATAGTGACCTCGAGAGCTTTCGTTACTTAGCATGTCAATCTAACAAACGTTTTCAACATTTTATTTTCTGCAAGTTTCGGTATATTGTTAGATGTATATTTCTGTACTAAATAAACAGAACATCTCTCACGGTCATGTAAATTAATAATAGTGCAGGAAGTTACTGTCGTGTCCATTTCTATATATACAAGTTTTCCCGGGATGTTTACATGAATTGTATACTTACGTTGCTTACGTATAAGATGTTTTACTAGCAAATAGCAAAATATACTTTTGTATCTCATTTCCTCTCCGAAGCACTAATCGATTTTAAATACTGCTTTAAAATAAATGGTTCCGTTGCTTCTTTTTTTTAAAAAAAGCTCACATTTACCATATTTGCAATTTATATTTCTATCTTACAACAGCTGGATAAAAAAACCCATACCTAGGAATTGAAAGATTTAAGCAGAAAACGTCACCGAATGGTAACGATCTGATTAATTCAAAACTTGGGTTTAACGAATTTTCTAAAAAAAAATCACGATTAAACCGGTTTTCTTCAAACTCGTCAGGTTGTCACGCATATTTATGTAATGAGTTGTCCCAGTCGACCTTGGCCAGGACAACACCCACATAACAATAAAGAGTAGCAGAAAGTATTTTTTTTTACCTCGAATCAAGGTACATTTGCCATATATCATTGAAATTGTGAATGTTGTGATACCAAGAAAATCTGAGCAAGGCATTCACAAAACCGACACGAAGCACCACCGGTTCCCACCCAAGACAACATGTCTTAGAAATGTAATTTATAGTGACAAGACAGCTGATGTCACTCACTTGGAGTTTACAGATCTCCAGTTTCTCGTCTTTCCTGCTATATTGATGATATACACGTTATTGCGCACCATGTATAGTCAATAAATATGCAGCTCTTAACTTGTAAACACTCCCGCTTCCTATATTATCCTTGTGTGTGGCATAAAGTAGTTTGGTTGGCTGGTTTTTATTGGCACTTAATCTTAAAGTGGTAATAGTTTACTGGGAATGGGAATAGCACCGTTATCGTATCTTGTATGTTTCAGATTTTCATTACCTACATACTCATAGTATGTAGGAGATTGCTACTTGTATTGAAATTAAATTTTATATTACGTGTATATTAACTTCAAATTTAGTTCTTATGAGGAAGGAAAACATATATTATGTTTATATACCTACTTTATAGCGTTTATCAGATATAATTACACGCTGGCGAACAATTCTAGTTTTTAAAATTGTATTAAAGTCTGACGTAGAAATTCCACATTTGAACAACAATTGTTAATTTTAATCTTTGATATGTCTATGGGTGTATTTAATATTCGTCAAAAAACATCTAAGTATATGTTTAAATTGCTTACCTTCAAGAAATCGAAATCGCGATAAATTGTGTGCTAAGCTGTACTAATCGTAATAAAAGACCTAATAAAGTTTTACTTTCAATTGGCCCTGAAGTAACATTAGACTGGACCAACAGGCTGGACAACGCGTTGGCGAACACGTTCGCCATGGAGGCGGAGGCGTGCAAGCGCCAGCTGGCCGCGGACGGCGCGTGCGCCGAGCCGGACGCCGACAACGGCGTCGACAACTCCGACAGTGACAGCGAAGACCTGGGGCCAGAGACCGCAGTAGATGTCGACCTAGATGTGGACGCGGATGATGTCGACGCGGAGAGGAACCACGAACCAGCAGCGCCTACGCCGCCCGCTGACACAGGTTGGTTTCTTACAGTACAGTTTGATTAGACTCAACATAATTGGCGTGGACAACTCCGACAGAGACAGCGAAGACCTGGGACCAGAGACCTAGTAGATGTCGACTTAGATGTGGACGCAAATGATGTCGACGCGAAGAGAAACTATGAACCAGCAGCGCCTACGCCGCTTGCTGACACAGGTTGGTTACAGTACAGACATTTTGATTAGACTCGACATAATCGGGGTGGACAACTCCGACAGTGATAGCGAAGACCTGGGACCAGAGACCTCAGTAGATGTCGACCTAAATGTGGACGGGGATGACGTCGATGCAAAGAGGAACCACGAACTAGCAGCGCCTACGCCGCCCGCTGACACAGGTTGGTTTCTTACAGTATAGTTTGATAAGACTTAACATAATTGGCGTGGACAACTCCGACAGTGATAGCGAAGACCTGCAGGGCTAACATGCGCGTCACGACATATCTCTATGACGACATGACATAATTTGTCGAATTCGACAATTTTGTCGTTTACCGTAACATGCGCGCCACGAAAGAGAGCTATCTCGACGTGACTTGGCTTTCTCTTCTCGATACGTCAAGTTTTTTGTAAAATAGCACAACCTACCTATATGGTTGATATAGTCAGTCATCGAATGCCTTTACGCGAGCAATCGTGGGGGGTTTGAGGGGCGAGGGACGGAGGGGGGCGTACCGCACGGCCATACTAATTTCATTTTCGATTTAGTATGGCAGTGCGGTACTAATTTAAGGGTTGTATGTTTTAAAAAAACTTGTGCGGAGCGACGCCGATTAGGCAGACCCTCCAATCCAACAAAGCTACTTTAGATGATATACTACATTTTACTTTTTATTTTTGGATCCAAGATGGCCGACATTTTTTTTTATAATAAATAGGTAGGTATCGTTAAAAACATTTATTTAGAAATCGAAGATGGCGGACAATTTTTTCTTTAAATTTAACATATGGGTATCCTTTTTATAGGTTTTTGGGGACGCTAATGACGAAAATAACATTTATTTAGAAATCCAAGATGGCGGACAATTTTTTTCTTTAAATTTAACAAATGGGTATCGTTTTATAGGTTTTTGGGGACGCTGATGATGTAAATAACATTTATTTTGAGATCCAAGACGGCAGACAATATTTTTTTTTTAATTTTACAATATGTGTATCGTTTTATACTCGAGTGACTGTATATCAGAAACAAGTGCCAGAAAAAACTTATGTCCGCCATCTTGGAACTCAAAATAAATGTTATTTTCGTCATCAGCGTCCCCAAAAACCTATAAAAGGATACCCATATGTTAAATTTAAAAAAAAAAATTGTCCGCCATCTTGGATCTCAAAATATATGTTATTTTCGTCATCAGCGTCCCCAAAAACCTATAAAACGATACCCATATGTAATATTTAAAAAAAAAGTTGTCCGCCATCTTGGATCTCAAAATAAATATATTTTCGTCATCAGCGTCCCCAAAAACCTGTAAAACGATATCCATATTGTAAAATAAAAAAAAAAAAAAATGTCCGCCATCTTGGATCCAAAAATATTATTTTTGTAAACCTCATCCCGAAAAATTGGCCTTCACGGGATGCCAGGCAGATGTATAACATCTTAGCATCCTGGCACGACGTTCACGCTATTTTCTGTCACGGCATTCGAGTCGATTTTACTGTCTAGCCGCGCCTATAGATGTATTTACATAAAATATATTGGCCATCTTGAATAAAAAAAAATCACAATCAACAACTTTAATTAGTAGGTATCCAGATATCCCGCACGATTCGAGTACAATTTTTTCTCGTCGCTTGTCGTCGAAAAATATTTGACGACAAACTTATCATGTAGGTATCATGCATCAAAACATTTCAAAAATCGATTCAATTTGGCGCGCATGTTAGGGTTCGTAGACAAATTGTCACGAAGTCTTCATTTGACAGAAGGACATGATTTGACTGTGCTGCCATGTTAACGACTGTAGACATATAGAGATATGTCGTCTCATATCGACAAAATGCCACGACAAAATTATGTTGTGGCGCGCATGTTAGCCCTGCTGGGGCCAGAGACCGCAGTAAATGTCGACATGGATGTGGACGCGGATGATGTCGACGCAGAGAGGAACCACGAACCAGCAGCGCCTACGCCGCCCGCTGACACAGGTTGGTTACAGTTACAGTACATACATTCCTAGAAGTATCAAAGGTGGGCATGGATGGACATAAGTATTGCATCTACGGATTGATTTTCTGGTTGGGACTGTTGGAAGCTTTAATATTATATGCAGTGCGGTCACTAATGCTGGTTTACTTTCAATTTATACGGCTGATGAAATTATCGCATAGGTATTATTTGCCCCAGAAATTGTTAACAATGCTGGATTTATGCTAAGTGACGTAACAAGTAGGTAGAATTGGAAGGAAACGTTATTAATGGAGGAAGTTACTAGGTTAGTAGCATTGCAGGAAATATAAACTAATTAAATCATGTTTAATTATGTTGTAGAGTAATTCAAAGTCCTAATGAATGTTGTGAGTTGTAAGTTGAGTAACTACTGTTTGGATTTTTGAGTTGGCATAATGATAAAAAGAAATAACAAGTTATGAATGACTTTGTTGATTGATCGCATAGTTTAGTTTTAGTTAGTTTGTTTCTACAATAGACCCAAAACCAAATCCATCGGTACGTAGTTAGTACCTACTTATATTAATTCTGTGCCCTCGGCTTAAATTTGATACGATTGATACGAAGCGGACATCGATCACCTGTTATTTAGTTATAAAAAGAATACACTGGCATTTGCCGGATGGAATTAAATTCGATCGAATAGAGCCCATATGGTTATTGTAAATACTTATATTCAAATTGTTATTGTGATAAACTCAAGCCACGTCTGAGTATGTGGTATATAGTAATTTTGAAATAGGTATCCTAATCCTATCCTAATTAATATTATAACTATGAGAAAGAGAGTTTATTTGTTACCTCTTCAAGTCTTCACGATTTACCTAAAATCCATTTATTCATAATTGTCCTATTATGCAAACAATCTTACCATGTCTTTTTATTATTTTACAACAATATAAATTAAAATAGACTTTTTAGGAAATTACTTTCGTGGTTAATAAATGTTTTACTTTAGAATGTTTAGGTTTGAACTAATATTTGATTTATTTTCAACAAAATTCATTAAAAAGTACTGTGAAGATTGTTTACATAATAGGACAATTATGAATAAATGGATTTTACTCAACCAATCCTTCTGAAATTTCGCATACCTACATATAGAAGTACTGAGATACTGAGATGGGTACGTACCTTTAATCCCGGGAAATATCACTGTTCCCGTGGGAAATTCACGCTGGCGAAGCCGCGGGTAAAAGCTAGTTAGGTAATCAAAAACAGAGATCTATTTTGGATGAGAACTCGTTGACAGACGGACGGATAGCCCTATAAATTATTCTGTATACGGAACCCTGACAATAGACTTTATGTTATGCCGTTCCTAACTTTCCTAATAGAATAGATCTCGGTTTCCTATTTTTAAAATCCAATTCAGTAAACTCACAAAAACAATAGCCCAATTTTGTCAGTTTAATTCACAACACGATAAAAACTAAATTATTTTTCAACTAGCATTAGACTAGACTGGGGCACAGAATTAATATTAGTACTACGTAACTTTGGGATATGGACTCCGGGACATTTGGAGTGTCGTCGCTGTCCTCCGCACAAAAAAGTCATATAGGTATTCAAACTTTTACCCGATATGTCCCCTAATGGGGGACAAATGGTGGGGGATAGCAGGAACACATCAGATACCTAAAGGGTTAAAGGGAAGCGTCAAACCTTTCACCTCTTTGTGAAACCATCGCATCGCATCAAATCATAGCGTGATAGTGATAGGTCGGCACACTCGGCACAGAAGTCTAATCAAAACAAACGAATCCCACGGAATTTCATATCGGACCACATTTCAATGAGAGCAAAAGAAAAAGTAACAACCGCGTCATGCTTTATTGATTGTTATGTTCACCCACATACCGCCGCCGTGTGTACGAGTAGCTGCAGTCAAATGTAAAGACGATTGTATGCTGATGATGAGATTGAGAATTTAGAAGATGTGTAGGTATTATGAGGGGTGAGTGCTCCCGGCCAGCTGCGAGCAGTGTTGCCAGATTAATTTTGCTAGTCCACCAAGATGGGGGAAAACGTAATGTGAAAGTATGTGGGAAATCATCTATTATTATAAAGTTTTATTTATTTATGTAAGTATCAATACATATATGGTGTAGTTATTTTATATTAAAAGAGATACTTTTAATATAAAATATAATATTTCAAAAACGTAGTTTTTAAGAACCAAACCATCTAGCCTAGGAATTGACAACAACAAGTTGAAACAACAAGTTGATCGTACATGAATTAGGCATTTAATTGTTCAAATACAGCAAACTGGCTCGAAATACCTAATAAAGATAGCATTGAATAAATATTTTTTAATACTACTGGGTCACAAATAAAGTGCATATTAAAAAACAAGTTCTGGTGTAGATAAGTGATAATAATATAGGTACGTGCAAACATAATCTCATGTCATTAACCTTTTGCAAATATATACTTAATTATTTATTATCTTAGTTATTAAAGCCAAAGGTTACATTCCTCTCTGAATTTTTTTTTTTTTTTTTTACAATTATATCCGTTAGTAGTTGTTACTGCAATAACAAAACTTTCAATAATAACAAAATAATTTTATGAAGGAAAAATTAATAATATTGCTGGCATCCCCAAGTGGGATACTTACTACCCCGCCCTCGTCTCTCGACGCGGTTCCCCCCGTCCCTACTCGCCCCGCCCGCCCGTTCCTCAGTCGCTCATCGAACGTTCGTCGGATGTGTCGCTCTGTTCAACGGCTGCGCTATTGTAACCCGGCCTTTTGTCTACAATAAAACAACTCGAATATTACGCCGGTTGTAAAGATATAATCAGTGCAGTGAAATTACCGTTTACGGTACGTGAGTTTTAGCGAATGTTGTTTATTATTTTCACATTCCGAATAGTTCGTGAAAGGTTATTTCTGTGTTGATTCATGCGGAGCGGTGTTCTGGAAATAGATCGGTTCGACCGAAAGCGCATCCCTTCGTGGACGTGGTTCCCGCAGGTTACATTAGCACTAGCACGTACTTATTCCATTATCCACGTCTCTTTCGATTATGATCTCGGGCGTGTCTCCGAAGAGGCCATATCATTCTCGAAATGGCGTCCGCGAATGTCTCGCGGTTTTGAATTCGCGACCGGTAAACATCGTTGATAAAACGCTATTCGTTATCTGACGTTTTGTGTGTATAAATATTGCATCAATATTGCGAGGTTTACTTCGGGAACTTAAATTGTCGAACAAGGGTGTGTCACCTGTTGATAAGGTTTGAGAGGAGGGGTGGAAAGTAGCGTGTTTAACTGCTCCCTCGATCGCCAGGTGCACAAGGAGCAAATGTTTAATCGGTAATAACAGTGATTTTTGTGTCGTGTAGTGGAGGAGGGCCACGTCGACGGTCTGCTGGTGGATAATGTAGCTGAGAGCGGCGAAGAGTCCGAAGACGAGTGGAACTATTTCAAGGGCGAAGGCGAGCGGGAGGAGAACCCTAGCGAGGAACCCGACGAGGCGCCACGCTCGCCCACATCCTGCCAGGACAATGTAAGTGTATTCACACTAACAATGTGACGATTGTTCTCGCAATTCACGGCTCTCGCCGCCGTGACAAACTGACGACCTTCAGCTTTCATGAATCATAATAATGTTAATGTTTTTCTACAGGAATCCTATATTCAGTACTGAAGTTTAATTGCTACAATTATAGCCACTCTGACATCATCTGCCACTTTTAACAACTGTCACTTTATAAGCATTGTTTAACCAGGAATTTAACTCAAAGTTTTCATGTAATACAGCACAAACAAAAGAGTTTGAATCTTATTTTTATCACCTTGACATTAACCAAACAAATTAGTGCTGTATGATGGTTGTTTATTAACTGTATCATGCATGCAACCTTAGTCATACATGTAGAAGTTTTTGCATTATTTCAATGTTTACTGTGAATACTGCCAGTTCTTTCTATCTCAGCCTGTTTACAGTATGTGCAAACAGTCTTGAGAAGCCTGCTAATTTGTTGTGCAAAACAAATGTAGGTAACAACATTGCAAAAGTGTTCCACATTTTGCTATTTTAATTTACCAATGCTACCTATCTCATTATAGCAATTCTTTAACCTGTGATAGGCTGTGCTTTATGTTATAGCAAGGATACATATATAATACTTATATTGTATATCATTCTCATTATTGATAGTAGTATAGAGAAATAACTCAAACCATATTGATATGAAAGCTACAATGTTTTCTTTTATCCTTGTGTATGACTCAGTAATAATTAAAATTCATTGACATTCAAAAGTTGTCTGTCATCTTTCTGCTTTCACTAAGTTAAAGGGGTCGAGCTAAAAGATTTTTTGTACATTTCTGTATTCTAATAAGACATTAAACTACAGAACACCAAATAGATAATTTTAGCATACCATGCTACATCAATTTTGACTACCTAGTTTATTATAAGTATCTTCTGAACTTCTTGATTCACAAATAGCAGCAGCTTCTTTCAAAAATCCAACATTATATGTTCATATCTATGTGTATCACACACAAGCATTATCCTAACTTCCTAACTAATATTATAAATGCGAAAGTGTGTTTGTTTGTTACCTCTTCGTGCTTTATCTACTGAACCAATCTTCCTGAAATTTCGCATACACATAGCTGGAAGAACAGAGAAGGACATAGGGTACCTCTCATCCCAGGAAAAAGCAGTGATCCCGTGGGAAATTCACGCGGGAGCCCCAGGCGAAAGCTAGTTGTTTATAAAAATTTCTTAATCACTATCTATCTTGTCAAAATTTTTTTAATATAATTTTCAGTCTGCGTGGGAAAGCAGCTCAGTAGACATGAACAGTTCTCCCCTAAACCCGGATGCCCCGGTGTTTATCCCGGGGACCACAGCCGGAGCAGACCTGCTGCTGGCAGAGTCTCCTCGCAAACCCATGCCCATGGATGATATTGACATCCCGGACGTGAAGCAGTTTGAAACGGAGGCGGTGGTGAGGCCCGCAGAGCTGTTGGATCTGGATAATTGTGATCAGCTGAATGGTCATCATGTAAGTGAATATCAAAACATTATTTTTACATGTTATATTATGTTGCATATGTATGCAATAAAAGAAGAATACAGTGTAAAATCTCTGAAAATATTTGGTTGTCCTTATCACCTTAAATTCCAGTTCAGGCTAGGTAGTATCAATAATATATGGTTCAGGTATTGCAATTCTCTTAACAAGGAAATTTTCAGTGCTATAACTTTTAAACTCCATTTATTCTTACTATCTGTAAACAATCTTACAATGTCTTTTTATGATTTTACAACAATATAAATTAAAAAAGCCTTTTTAGGAAATTACTTTCGTGGTTAATAAATGTTTTACTTTAGAATGTTTATTTGATTATGATGTTAGTTTGATTTATTTTCAATATTTGATTTATTTTCAACAAAATTCAACATAAAGTACTGTGAAGATTGTTTATATGATAGGACTGGTAAGAATAAATGGATTTTAGGTATTTATTTAGGCTTACAGGTTTTTGCAAATTATGGTTTTTACTTAGGTAGTCATAATACCTGTTTGTTGTCTATTTTACATACATAGTTCTGGCATTTTTGCATATAGATTGTGTCTCTCCACAGAGGTAATCAATAGAAATCACATCAATGGTTTTGTTTTTTCAGAATGTCTCCTTTGATGAAGCTGGCAATGAGAAGTTAAATGGTAATGATAAGTGCAACATGGATAGCCTGGGCTTTGGGTTTGGTGTGGGTGTGGACACGGACAAAATGCTAGACAAAGGCCTCATACAAGACTTTGAGAGGATACAGAAGGACACCACAGACTTCTGTAATATACAGGTAGGTGTTATTAACAATGCCACTTCATACACAGTTTGTCAATGAAGATGTTTCAGTTTGCGCATAATCCAACAGTCTATGGTATTGACCAACCATTAAAAGCAGTTTTGATTATGAATAAAATTATTTAAAAAAAAATTTCATATTATTTTCTTAAAAATTGACATATGGTATGGTACATGTACTGAGAGGACTATAGTGAATTAGATGTTTAAATGGTTCAAAATATTTTTTTATCTGTTTATAATATTTTACCTAGATTTTTTATTAAAATTTTTATTTATTTATTGTCCAGGTATTCCAGACACACACTGAAACAAATCCCTTTGCAAATGAAACAAATGATGAGCTTTTTGAAAGACTGAAAAATAAGGAGAGAGATCCCATGAGCATGAGTTTTTATCAAGAGAAAGATGATGATACATGTGAAAGACTTAACAGAGAGTCCCCAGTTGATCTCAATGCTGTCCAGATGTTACCCGACAGTGATGATGAGGAAATACAGGCTAATGGTGTCAGCGATAATGTCACTGATCAGGACAAAGAGAATATTGCCCCAGAACAAACAGACACCATCTGCACGGATGTTCCAGAACCTAATAACGACATTATGAGGTTTGACTGTCTAGCCGATGTCAATGTTAGTGAACAATCAGATCACTGTGCGCAGGGAGACAATTTTGTAGAATATAATGTTAGCAATACAAATAATATACCTGGCTTGGAGTTCGAATCCAGCAATGTCACACAGAATACAATTTTACAAACAGACACTCCAGAATCTCATAAGTTATTATTTGAACAAATTCCTGAAATACCAGATGGTAAAAGTTCAGAATTAGGTTTTACAAATGAAGATGTACCTTCAGAGAGCGAAAAAGATGCGCGAGCGTTCACGCCGCAGGAGGAGACGTCACAAGACGTCGACATGGAAAGTAAATCTGGGGATTCTCCATGTGCAGTAACACAACCCGAATTACCTGCAGAACCACAACTCGAAACAGCTTCGAACATCGCACAAGAAGTAGACAATAAGGATAACGAAATCTTATTAGAATCTGCACTCACTCCTGACATTCATCAATCTTCGGAACAATTCTCACCAGTAGATGACGAAAAATCTACCGGCACATTCTCCCCAGAAGTTCCTCACGACACGCAAGAAAATATCATTGTTGATGTTCATCAAAATAATGAATCGAACGACGTTGAAGACGTCCCAGAAGTCAGACTCGAAACAGATCAGGCATTTGCGGGTACGCCGATCGAGGAAAACTTTATTCGAGACCCGTCGCTGTTGCCGTCCCAGTCTCCGTTACCGTCACAGTCTCCGTTACCGTCACAGTCTCCGCTACCGACTCAGTCGCCGCTACCGAGCGAAGTGGCGCAGTCCCCCCTTCCCGCGGAAGTTCTGCATCCGGCGGAATCTCTTTTCCTGCAAGAATCTGCCGTCTTGCAGTCTCCGTTCGACGACGGTCTCAAAGCGGAGTCTCCGCTTCCCTCTCAGTCGCCGCTTCCGAGCGAGGCCAAGTCACCGATTCCCGATGTCGACTCTCTCGCGGTCGCGGCGTCTCCCTCGCCCGTGCCCTCGCCGGAACTCCCCGTCGCGACGTCGCCCGCGCAAGAGCACAGCGTACCTGAGATTCAGGAGCAGTCCTACGATATCTTGGGATCAGTCAGCCCCGCGCCCGCCGAGGTGCCGCTGCCGCGCGATTTCCCGCCCCCGCCCGAGTCTCTTCTGATCCCCGCCCCCGCAGAGGAACCTCGCAACGCCTCGCCCCTCGACCTTCAACCTGTAGTCGAACCTGCGTTGCGGCCCGAGACCGCGTCGCCCGTAGAAACCTTACAGGATAAGCTTCCAGACGAGTTGGCTGCGAGGTTAACGCCCTCGGTCCCCGCGGACCCGGCGTCCGGTCCCGCGCCTGACATCGTGCCCGAGCTCGTGACCGACATCGACATCGGCATCCCCGAGTCTCGCGCGCAGGAGATCTGCGTGCCCGTCACGAGCGAGATCCGGCGCGAGGACGGCGTGCAGCCCGGGACCCCGCCGCCCACGCCCGCCGCAAGGCCCGGCGACGCCGCCCCGCCGCTCAGTGACACGCCCATCGCTGCCGATGTGGCCGCCGCCGTCGCCGCCACGGCCGCGGTCGCCGGCGCCGCCGCCGCAGTGGCCAAGTCGAAAACTCCCGCAAAGAAGTCCCCGACGACCCCCTCGGCGACGAAACCGACTCCCAAAGCCGCGCCGAGCCCGCGAACTCCGCTGTCGGCGAGTAAAAAGCTAACGGGCCCAAAAACTCCGACGCCGCTCGCTCGGCCAGCCACCGACAAGCCCGCCGCGTCCCCCGCGCGCCCCGCCCCCGCCCCCTCGAGAACGTCTGCTGTCAGTAAAACCACTGCCGCGACGCGGACTTCCTCGAGTAGACCTGCGAGTGCGACAACTGCTGCGAAGCCTGCGCCACAAGCCGCCCGCGCCGCGGCACGCCCCGCCCCGCGCCCCGCCGCCCCCGCCCCCCGCCCGGCCTCGCGCCCCGCCCCCGCGGCCCCCAAGCCGGCCCCGGCGCCCATCACCAAAACTGCGGCCCCTCGGCCTCTGACGTCACGGCCGGCCCCCAAGCCCGCCACGGCTGCCACGCGCCCCGCCAGCGCCACGACGGCTACAGCTAAACCTAAGGAAATTAAGCCTAAAGGTAATTACTTACTTTTTCACCAAAAAACAGGAACAATTCTCATTCATTTTATTTTTAGAAACATCTGTCTGACAATTTTTTCTAACTAACAAGCATCTGATAATCTCTTACTATAGCTGATCTGATATTATAGACTTATAGTAATTTCATACCTACTTAAATAAACTACATTAATCTGTTAAATTTTCCATGAATAAAACTGTATGTTAACATTGCAGTGCTAGAGAAGAAGCCCCTCACAAACGGCGACGTGAAAGAGCCCCGAGCCCCGGCGCGGCCCCCCGCCGCCCGCCCCGCGCCCTCCGCCCGCCCCGCCCCGGCCTCCACCCGCCCCGCGCCCCGCACCGCCCCGCGAGCGCCCGCTTCGTCCGCTACCACGGCCGCACAAGCCAAGTGAGTACCTATATCATCATCATCAATACAGTTCCCGTCACGTAAAAAGGCCGGATGAGACCCGCCCGACCCCCGCTCACCGCATAGACCGATATATCGCCTACTGCACAGCTTAACCGCCATCGGCCTTTTTACATGACGGGAACTGTACATATAATAAAGTCGCTTCCTACGTTTGTACGCTTATACAGGGCGTTTTGTTAAACACCAGCAACCTCTAGGGGTGAAAGTACTCATGTATATAAGCAACTTTCTATAGGGGACCGACTCTGAAATCTCTTAAAAAAATCTGCTGTTTGCTGCTACATTTTTGGCGAGTAGGTAGGTATTGTAAAATGTTTTTTTTTTTGAGATTTATCCCATACACTACCACACCATACCACTATTGTACTACCTATGTCTGACGAAATAAATGATTGATTGATTGATTGAACACGTGATTGCAGACCGGCCGCACCGAAGCCAGCGCCGCGCGCCAGCAAGCCGCTGGACAAGCAGAGCAAGGACCTCGCCAACAAGCGCATCACGGCCAAGGCCGCGCCGCCCAGGACCGCACCCACTAAGGTACATAGATACATCTACACTTTGTTGCACCATTTATAGAAAAAAGTAACAAAAAATAAATAAATGTAAGGGCGGGAAAGGTATGTGATGTTTATTGTTGGTATAGATTGCTATCAGGGGCGGATCCAGGACTTTTTCAAAAATTTAATTAAATAAACTCGTTATAAACAAGAACTGTTAGAAGAAAAATTTTCACTCGTGTTCATGCTGTTATTTTATACATATATTTTATCAACTCTGTTAATTTGTATTGTGTATTACACAACAAAACAGTCTGGGGGGGAGGGGGGGGGGGCACGTGCCCCCGGTATTTTACTACCCGTTTACCAAATTTCATCTAAATCCATCTAGTAGATTTTGCTTGATTGAGTAACAAACATCCTCACAAATTCACAAACTCGCATCCAAACTTTTATAATCTTAGTAAGATTAAACTCAAATATCATCATCCTCATCCCCAGTGACCTTGGGCCTCCGTGACCCACTGCTGGCAGAGATGGGCAAATTTTTATTTGAATAATCATCCGAATAAAATGTTATCCGTGACCAATTCATCCGCGGATGAAATGATACAGACTGTCAGAAGCGAGAGGACTGATGTTTTACATCAAAAACGACCAAGTCTTACATACCTAAAACGATTGTATGAAAATGATGACGTAATTTATTCGTTATTCAAATGACGGATAATATCATCATTACAACCGCAAAATATCCACTGCTGAATAAAGGTCTCCCCCAAGATTTTGGGAAGATTTGACGGATAATATCACTGATAATTTATTTGTGGCCAAATTCATCCGCGGATAAATTATTCACGAATAAATCATCCGCGGATGAATTTCCACGGATAAAATTTTATTCGGATGATTATTCAAATAAAAATTTATTCGAATAATGCCCATCTCTGACTGCCGGGCCTCCTTCCGTCATAAAAATAAACATTATTAAATAATATGATTTATTCTCAGGCGCCACCCGTGGGCACGACAATGAAGCCGGTGCCGAAGAAGCCGGCGGTGACCAACGGCGCGGCCGACAAGGCGCCGCCCAGCCCGCCGCCCGCCGACAACGCACTGCTGCCGGACGTCATCGCGTAGACACACATCGATTCCTATTATTTCCGCTTGAATTTTGTGATTTTCTATAAGTGTATGATAGTTTTAACGTCGCTCGTAGCGGCGAGTCGTTAGGTGCGGGAGTATTCCCAGTTTTATATTATAGAGTCGCTTTTATAGACGCGTATGTTGCAGGTTCGGCGGCGGAGCGGCCGGCGTCAGCTGCGCGCGCGCCGGCCGCTCCGCTCGGTTATTATCCATTATTACTATTATAAGTCTGTTTTAGAATTTTATATTACCAACGAATGATTGATTTAAAATCTGGCTTTTAATTTATTTTCTTTGTATAACCGTATTATTTAATAAAAATGTGAAGAAGGACTGAGACATTGTTTTATTTATGAAGGTTTAAATTTATAAAATATAGAATCGATACAGATTAATCTTGTTTAATTCTTAATAGCTTACTTATTATGTCGATGTAAACTTAAATATCATGGTGTTACAAAGAAATACATACTAAAATAGAGCATTTTATTCGAATAAATGATTATCACCCTTTTTGATCTTTTCTTTAACATCAATATAATACATCCATATATTCTCTGAAAATAATCTTCAAAATTATATAAAAATTGCAAAAACCTACATACGACAGGAAAAAATATTTTTTAAAAGTCTGATTAAGAGATTGCGACTTTCCCAAATGTCCTTTTCCCAAAATGTCCCCCTTCCCCGAAAATGTCCCCTCCCCAACCTATAGTCACGAGTATTAATATAATATATTTATTCTTCCTTGAACTATTATGTAAACAATCTTCACAGTACCTTTTCTTGAAAACAAATCAAATATTAGTTCAAACCTAAACATTCTAAAGTATTTAATAACCACGAAAGTAGTTTCCTAAAAAGTCTATTTCAATTTATATTGTTGTAAAAATCATAAAAAGACATGGTAAGATTGTTTACATAATAGGACAAGTAGGAAAAAACGGCGTTTAGGTACCTCTTAGTTGATATTCATTGATCGCAAATATATACCTATTTTTAATTATCAATTTTGAATATCGAAATCTTTGATATCTTTCCGTACAATTTTTATTCTGTGCCAATTTTGCTGATCGAAAATATAACGCCGCGTTTTGTTATAAATCCTACGGTTTTTGCATCGCACGAGAATAGTAGCCTAGATAAAATTTTATTTACAACACCCTGTCAGCCACCACGTAAACTATGCTTAAATTATCTTCGTTTCGTTATTGTTCCAAGTGTGGGAATCTGAGGTCGGTGTCCCGCAAGTTGTCCGCCATCCAGCGCTCCGCCTCTGCGGCCATCTCATCGTCGAAGTAGTCCCGCCAGCCCCCTGCTTTTCCTGCAAAAAAGATAAATAGTAATAAAGCCTCTTATTATCTATGAATTTTCAAGTAACATACACTATACAAGTATACAATTTTATTTATTAAATTAAACTTTATAGAAACCCCTCTTGGGTATAGGCCTCCTCCATTTTTTACACGACTGACCAAAAAAGGAGTGTTATGTTTTCAGGGTTCATGTATGTAAGTATGTATGTATGTAAGTTTCTTTATTCCACCATAAGTCGTGAACGGCTTAACAGATTTTGATGTGAGAGGTATTGTTAGATTCCTTGCATTCCTCCAAGTGACATAGGCTATGTAAGTTGTCAGTCGTGTTTTTTATTTTTAAATAATTAGCTTGTTCCCAATCTGTTGCTGTCACTAGCCAGTTCTTTCCTGCTGCCTTTTTTATTTAATTTGCATTAACCCATCTTTTCCGAGGTTTTCCGACTTTTCTTTTACCGAGTGGGCCATTCCATTTGGTAGTCTCAAGAGTTCAGCGT
This sequence comes from Ephestia elutella, assembly GCA_018467065.1. Taxonomy (NCBI): domain Eukaryota; kingdom Metazoa; phylum Arthropoda; class Insecta; order Lepidoptera; family Pyralidae; genus Ephestia; species Ephestia elutella. Next base: position 5,132,017 of record CM031573.1, on the reverse strand, counting down.
GCAAAAAACAAAAAAGATATCAAACTTTTAACCACAGAACACTGGGATGTGGGACCAACCGTAGTGGTGTTGGCTGCAACGCAACATAGTGGTAAATGGTTTTCTTCAGGTAGAACTTATACTTACTACCTTATCTGTAGCTAGCTACCAACTATGTGCAAGTGCGTGCATCTGATTTTGTCTATGCGTCATAGTTACAAAAACTTCGAATAGGTACAATAAGGAAGTTATTACACCACTTATACAGTGATCGTTGTTCGATTCAATAAAAAACGCAACCTTCCGGTTTGAAAGGCGCCTTAGGCAAAAAAAAATCTCAATATTCAATTTTCAACGACTAGATGACATGATACACACCTTTTCTTATGAAACTCTGCTCTCCCGGTATCAGGATGCCCAATTCCTTCATGACGTCATAGTTCACTGATTTGTTGTTTTTAAAGTTGTCGATGCTGAGGTGATCGCACAGTTTACTAATTTGTTCTTGACTGAAATCCTTGTCTAGGAACTTTGCAACTCTGCGAATTGCTGCCGGCAAATCCTGAAAAAATAAATATGTTTTTGTCAATAGTTTAGGAAGTTGGTACCTATTTTATTTCTTTTATTTTCTTGTCTCATCTGAGTTGACAATTTTAACATAAACTGAGAAATTTCTTCAATTAGCGTTGTAGAATAGAATTTAAAAAACAGTACATAAATAGGTACCTACCTATCAAGTATCTAATAAAAGCGAATAAGTATAGAATATACCTTTGACAGCTCCTCGTAGAATAAGAACAGCAATCGTGGATTATGTCTTTGATTCCATGCCTCTTTCAGGTGTTCAAAATATGGCGTCCAATGGTCTGAAACAAAAATATTCCGGGATCATACTCGTACATACATGTGCGTTTCTTCTTAAAAATAAATGACTAGCCGCGCCCCGGGGCTTCGCTCCCGTGGGAATTTCGGGATTAAAAGTACCATAAGTGCTATTCCCGGTATTTTTCTACCGGTATAGGTACCAAATTTCATCGAAATCCGTTCAGTAGATTTTGCGTGATTGAGTAACAAACATCTTCACAAACTCACATACAAACTATCGCATTTATAATATTAGTAGGAAGTAGGATAGGATAGTAGGATTTACTATGTAAATGTACTTAGTAACTTACGTAAATCTTGTATAAAGAACTTCCAATAAGTTTTAATATCTCCATTATAGCCCTGAGTTCTGATGAGTCTGTTCAGATGGTAGAATGAAACCACAACATCCCTGGGGTCCCTCGCCACGTACACCACTCGAGCCGTGTCCAGTATCCCTGAGGGCAGCAAGGACATCGGAAGGTGGGTCTTCACGAAGCGCGGAGATGGAGCGTCGGCGAACTGGTCCGTGCCTGACTGGGTCACTAACTCTAACAGCTTTAGTTTCCTCTCGCTATCCTTGTTCTCTTCTATGAAGCGTTCTTTCATTAACGGATGGACGAATACTGAAAACCTGTGATAAATTGCACAAATAAAGTCAAGGTTTCTAAGGTTTGCTTCATTCTACAAATGTAAATTTTGATACCTACAATAATAAGTAATCAACCAGAACCTGTATAAATGTTGTCAATCAATACAAGATAGATTAAGATAGTATTTTGTGTAACGTTTGACTTTTTTAATTAAAAATAAAATAATATATAATAGAAAAATACTAATATATAATAATATTTACATGCCATATTGCTGGCGAAACATGTAACACCCATTTGTACTATGTTTCATTTCAAGAGACTGTAATACTTATGAACTATGTATACCTACCCTGCCCTTTGAACTTGTGGTCACATCACAACACAACTATGTATCAATGGCGAAACATGTAACACCCATTTGTACTATGTTTCATTTCAAGAGACTGTAATACTTATGAACTATGTATACCTACCCTGCCCTTTGAACTTGTGGTCACATCACAACACAACTATGTATCAATAATCTTCAATCAATACATATAATAAAACTGTAACTGGTCTGTGTCTGTACATCATAACATATTATAAAACAAAGTCCCCCGCGGCGTCTGTCTGTCTGTCTGTCTGTCTGTTCTCGATAAACTCAAAAACTACTGAACGGATTTTCATGCGGTTTTCACTAATAGATAGGGTGATTCATGAGGAAGGTTTTAGTGTATAATTTGTTTAGGTTTTGTATATATTAGTTGAAATATGACAATAATTGTTAAGGAAGTCGGAAAAAATTTAGCCGCCCGGCAGCTTTCATCGAAAACGCTGTCCAATCCCTAAGAGATGTATCAAAACCATGTATGGAGGAATTGTGTATCTATAATAGGTCTACAAAAAAGTCCGCGATAGCATATATCTAGCTTTTATATTTCAGCCACAATAACTACTTTTAGGTTTTAAAAATAATTAAAGTCGTTAGGTGTTATTTAACTGGTGATATTAACCACAATTTATTAATCCTTATCAAATTAAACAAGTCTATCGTCACAAGTACTTAATATATTTGATGTTTGCCTTTTACTGCATGTAGTTTGGATCAATAGTTTCCGAAATACTACGAGTTATCTAAAAATTGCGCTGCGAAACCACCTAGCGCTAGCCAAAGACGCAAGCAAGGCGTATTATAGGTATGTACCACGTATGTACCTATCTCTAAGCGGGCGCGTTTTCGTATGTTTTAAACAGTACTTATTTATTTTGGTAGGAGTCAATATCATTAAAAAAAAAACCGGTCAAGTGCGAGTCAAACTCGCGCACCGGTTCCGTACACGCAAAGCATCTCACGTTATAGCTCTCACTAAAAGACCTACTAATTTCAAAAACAAACTTAACTTTGCAGTTCGATTCCTAGGAATCCTACTGCATCGAGCGCGAAAATAAGTTTGTAACACTTTTTTTAAAACTTTCAACAACATATTTACAACTTTTAGATTTATTCCTGTGTAAGATCTTGCATTTTGGCCAAATTTCATAATTTTAGGTCAACGGGAAGTACCCTGTAGGTTTTGATTGCTGCCTGAAATCGCAAAATATACGAAAATTCGCTACATTTACGGTAATATCTCTTGATCGCGAGTATTCGATATTAATTCCAAATGATAAATTTGAAATTAATATCACAGAAGTAAAATTTTTTGATTAATATTGAATACTCGGATCCATTGTTTCTTTCAGCTAAAAAATAATCAAAATTATACATCAACGCGAATAACCTTTAAGCGTTCCTGAGAAAAAAAAGTTTGACAGACAGACTGACAACAAAGTGATCTTATAAGAGTTACGTTTTTACCTTTTGAGGTACGGAGCCCTAAAAACAAATATATTGTCCACCCGAGCGAAGCCGGGGCGGGCTGCTAGTAGGAGATAAATAAGAAAAAAATATATGAGGGGTCTTTATAGGGTCAATAGCAAAAAACATTTTTTTCTTCCATCATTCTCCTCCTCTAGCACAGAATACATAATAGTACAAGTACTATTAGGTAAAAAGAAAGAAGCCGATGAAAGTTTATATATATCATACATTTTATCATTACTCTCTCAGCCTTTTTGGAAGTCGCAGTCCTTTTAAAATAATTAGGTGGCATACGCATACCCCTAACTAATTACTCACTCTAGGAACGAGGTATTCTTTCTGTGAGGGTTTAGCATCTGCTGCCGTGGCATAATCCAAGTCGTTGGCCACCATCCAAACCAGCTCCTGCGTCCAAGTTGTGCCTGAAATGATTGTTTCATTCGATAAAGATTGGTCCATTGACTAGCTGCGCCCCAGCTAAAACTCCATTTTTGTGGAAATTTCAGATTTTTCGTGATTTATTAATAAACATATATTATTATGTACTCAACTCATATCCTCACACAAATCCTCTCGCATTTATTATTGACAAGCTTTTATCCGCGGCTTCGCCCGCGTGAATTTCCCACAAGAACAGTGTTTTTTCCCGGCATGAAAGGTACCCTATGACTTTCTCAGTATTTCTATTTAAGTGTACTTATTCGAAATTTCAGGAAGATTGGTTCAGTAGATAAAGGGTGAAGAGGTAACGAACCACAGTAACGAACAAATAAACAAATTAACTCATTTTTGCGCTATCCCGGTCAACCGGGACAGGGATAGGATTTATTAATAAGTATATAGAGTGATATAGAGTTATTATAATCGGGCCGAAACCTAAACTCCCGTATGACGTATATCACTTTGATAATAATAGTGATGTACCTAAACACGAATTGCTGCGATTATTTGATGTTACATAAAAAAAACAAATCGAAATAAAATAATTATTTTTATTAACCCTACAAAGCACAATTTATTTTCTGTGTTTCAAAAAAATATATATGATAATACAAATGATTAGTAATTAGGGAAAAATAATAAAAAAAATCTCAGCTAAGTACTTTATTTGAAAATCAGTTTTCTGTTTCAGTTCCACATGTGGTACACTGTGCCATAACAGTACTTTTGACGTTTTATTGAACATTCGAACAAAATGCACTAATTTAAAATATTGCTTCACATTTATGTAGAAAAAAAACAAATCAAAACAAGAAAAAAGTTACTTCGTAATAATAAGTTGTGGAAAGACCTGAAACAATTTTTATCTTTATTTAGACAAAGTTCAACCTGACAGTTTTCACAGGATATATAGGTTTTATGAAGACTATCATGTCCTGGAGTACCTAATTAGGTACTCCAGGGCCACTGTGTTGTTTTATCATTGAAATGCAAGAACTGGCAAATCTTTTTGAATTGGTTCGTAGACATTGTCTCCATAATAAGAGGCTATGCCTAGTTCAGGTTGCCAATACATATGGATATTGGGCAAAAGGTGCCAAGCTCATAATCAGACAAACTCCTATAAACTTTTTCAATTCCGTAATTGGTGAAATTAAAAATGGCCATTTTGTGGGATCTTTTTTTGGAAAGTCTTCTAAAAGCTCGTCATCAAAAAACCACAAAAAATATTGGAGAGGAGGTTTCAAATTCAGATATAGGAGATTGCAAGCTTTATATCTCCATTAAATTGAGGATGGTTGGATTGAAAACTTTTCTTTTCCATATGAATTTTCTTTTCATCCTTTTGGTAATGACAGGCAGACCTCTAGTTTCATAAGTTTTTTAGTAAGTGGCAATACTTATGGAAGCCGACGATGTTCTCATTCTACCAGGATTGTTTCTTACCACCTACAGACAGGCCCGAAGTCACTCCACGGAGTGTTGGGCCTGAGGTGTTTGATCTTCAATGTTCGAAATACGAGAACATCGTCGTTAGCGGCATGGGACAAACAATGGCTTCTTTCCGGCTATCAGACGCCTTCCTGAAAATTCGATAAGAAAGTTGAGAGTAAGATTGAATTCTCGCGTTGTCTTCATCACTTTCGGCTTCAGAAAAGTCCTCGCCGTCTTCGCTTCCTGACGGTATAGCCAAAAAATCTTGAATTTCTTCATCGTGCATTCAAAAATGTTTTTTCTTGGCATAATCTGGAAATCAATATAAAGTTTTTATAAGTACTTACCACATCAGTGGGTGATCATAAAAAAGTAGTGGTGACACAATGTTCCACATGTGGAACGGACAAAAAAACCACAATTTCTACTACCTAAAGTACAAAATAGGTAAAAATTAACTTACCTCTAGAAAATAAACAATATTTCGCACCAAATCAGATTTTTTTCCTCTTCAAAATTCTCAATAAACTATTTTTTTTACTATTTTCAAAAGACGAAATCACGCACTGCTACAATTTTGTTCGAAATTCAAATATTTGTATAAAATTATTTCTCAATTGCGACACCTACCGAAAATACCTGGTACTATTAATTAGCTTGGTTTACATAGTTTCTCTAAAAAAATAATAGATGTCTCTAACAGTATTTTATGCGAAGATAGGAGCTGTATAAGTGGTTGTCCCAGATATGGTACTGAGTGCTATGTAGGGTCAGAGATATGAACCTGAGTCTGAGTCGCTGTCATCGTCAATAACATGGATAATAAATTCATTGTGAATATTATCTACTTGATGTCACAATTCGATACGATTGCGTGAATTCTTGTCCCTTCTTCTTTCTTTTTTTGTATTACTTTAATGTTAAATATTTTTAATCTTAAAACGCAATAATTTTTACATCCAGCATTTACAAACCTTGTTAAATAAATCGATAAATTAAACGATGTATCGCGATTTTTTACATTTTCATTATCGATTTATTGTAGACGGATGCAATGAAACTCCCTAAACGGGCAAGCCGGAAGTTCAAGTACTACATTTCCGCGCATAGATTTAAAATTTAAAAAATTCGGAACTTCATGGGCTTGACCCTGATGACACCTGTCATACGGGAGTTTAGGTTTCGGCCCGATTATAGTAGGATGGGATAAGGAGCAGTAATACCTGAGCGAGGGTAGCTGGCGACGAAAATGTCGTCTTTCCTAAGCGGCATGTTGTAGATCCTGGCCGCCTCCTGTCTGAACTTGTTCCGGCATGAAGTAGCACCGAAGACGGCATGTACCTGAGCGAGGTAGTGGCTGGCGACGAAGATGTCGTCTTTCCTGAGCGGCATATTGTAGATCTGGCCGCCTCCTGTCTGAACTTGTTCGGTATGAAGCAGCAAAGAGCAGCGTATACCTGAGCGAGGGTAGCTGGCGACGAAGATGTCGTCTTTCCTGAGCGGCATATTGTAGATCTGGCCGCCTCCTGTCTGAACTTGTTCGGCATGAAGTAGCATAGAGCAGCGTATATCTGAGCGAGGGTAGCTGGCGACGAAGATGTGCTTTACCTGAGGCGGCATGTTGAATGCAACTGGCCGCCTCCTATCTGAACTTGTTCGGCGTGAAGTAACATAGAGCAGCGTATACCTGAAAGGGTTGCTGGCGACGAAGATGTCGTTTTTCCTGAGCGGCATTTTGTAGATCCTGGCCGCCTCCTGTCTGAACTTGTTCGGTATGAAGTAGCTTAGAGCAGCGTATACCTGAGCGAGGTTAGCTGGCGACGAAGATGTCGTCTTTCCTGAGCGGCATGTTGTAGATCCTGGCCGCCTCCTGTCTGGTCATTCTCGGCGCATGAAGTAACCCTTAGGCCCGATGCGAACGAAGCCCGTTAGCTCGCCTGAAACACGTATGTGCAATGTATAAAAACTGTAACTGTTGCGAAAAAAATGTAAGTAAACACTATTTAGGTATGGGTATGAATAGGTATCAATTATTATTAGGTACCTTAGTTATTTATTAATTTATTTTTCAATCAATTAATAGTTTATTTAATTTTAAAACTCTATGAATATCAACTATAGGTATAACTACTACTAATAGGATTAAGTGGACTAGGTATCAATTAATTTACGATCACTGCAAGTATGCATTCAACAATTAACTATTTATTTATAGCAGACAGTTTATTATTAAACGATAACCAGTTAGAACGGTGAACGTGACGTGATCTTGAAGGTTCCGCCGTGTTTCGGTTCAAATCATAAAGTTAATTATTCCTAAGAAATAACTCTATGGTTCAAATAGTGGTCCTAATTGGTTTCTAGTCATCATAGTTATGACAATGCAAATTTTAGTTAATTTCAAGGAAAAAGCCATTTTTGGCAATGAACAGATAGTAGTTATTTTTAATTTTAAGTTTTAATATCGAATAATAGTAGGTATCTACTTCCTCATACGGTACAGTAACCAATTTAAATAGACCTTGAATTTACAACAATAAAGCATTGGAGTACTTACATAACAGTAAAGTTTCGAAAGACTGGCAAGGTTAAAACACCAATAAAGTTCTAATAAGTCTTTAGAAGAGTGACGTCTCTTTTAACTAAAAGATATTTATTATTATAACGCTATTACCTACTTAATATTAGCAGATGCATAAATTTAGCCTTTTCCTTACCTATACTTATATATTAAATTAACTAACATACTTGCAAATAAACGTGCACGTTAATATTAAATCCGCTGCTGGATGCTGGGATTTTAATTTATTTACTTTTCATTATCTATACATAACTATAATAAAACAGTAAAAATATTTTGTCTGTACATTATGTATTTTTGACTGAAATGGGTAGAGGGACACTTAAAAAGAAAAATAGAAAGCAAAAAATTTTTTTTGGAATTTCTTGTCTGTCTGTCTGTATGTATGTACGCGTTTCACGCAAAAACTACTGGACGGATTTGAATGAAACTTTTTTTGTTGTATATCTATTAAGCCTGAGCAACATATAGGCTATAACTGATTTTGAAAACTGGAACACCTGATGAAGAACCATAACAGAACAGCTAAACTATAAGAAATATGGAAATGTTGCCTTAACAAAAGTCGTTCGACCTGATGAGCATTTTCTGCTGACGTATAAAAATTGAAGATCTGGAACATCTGATGAAGAACTGCAAGAGACCAGCTACACTGTAACATATGGAAATAGCGCCTTAGTAAAAGTCGTTCAACCTAATGAGCATTTTCTGCTCACATATAAAAATTGAAGATCTGGTACATCTGATAAAAAGCTCCAGAGACCAGCTACACTATAACATATATGGAAATGGCGCCTTAGCAAAAATCGTTCAACCTGATGAGCATTTTCTGTAGACGTATAAAAATCGAAGATCCGAAACATCTGAAACAGTTTGGAACACAAAAAGATTTTTCATCTAAGGGAAACTCACGCGGGCGAAGCCGCGGGCGACAGCTAGTATAAAAATATGAATATATAAAATATACGAGCCGAGAAAAACGGACGAGACGGGATCGTACTTACATCATCTTTTAGGAAAGCCGTCCCGTCCATCACGTATATGCTGGTGAGACCTAGCGGCGATCAATCTATCAGACATAATATTCTTATTTATTATATAATTTGCAGTGTTATAATTTACTGTTTTCAGCAAACTGGGGATTGCATTTATGCCGCGCGCGCCGGCGGTCCCTTGTTTCACAATTTCCGATGGCATTTAAATTTTCATATGTACGTAACTGTATTGTTGTTTATCGAATTATTACCAAATAAAGTCTATTACAAAATATATCGATGGCACTAAGTAGGTCCAAAGTTAAGTCAAAGTTATTAGGCCCAAGATATGGCAAAGTAATAAATAAATCGCGCGGAACCCTCTACAACCGAACTCACACTTATCCAGTTTTTGGTGTTTGTGTGTTTGATTAGTAGGGTAGGTTCAATAAACTTTGTCTTATCAAAAATGTTTTAGTTTGACACAGTTAACAATAATCTTATGATGTTTGTGTCTAGCCGAGTACATTTCAAGATGTACCTAGGTACATAGGAGGTTATACGTTTGCATATTTTCTTATCAGTATACAGAATGTACATAAGTACGGCTATATACTCAGGTATCCTAATCCTAACTAATATTATAAGTGAGTTTGTTTGTTTGTTGGTTTGTTTGTTTGTTACCTCTTCACGCTTTATCTACTAAACCAATCTTCCTGAAATTTCGCATACACATAGCTGGAAGTATGGAGAAGGACATAGGGTATCTTTCATCCTGGGAAAAAGCACAGTTCCCGTGGGAAATTCACGCGGGCGAAGGCGCGGGCATAAGCTAGTCTACAATAAACTAGCGGAGAGCAGAAATAATTTTAAGTTTTCGAAAGGCATATTCATAAGAGTTATTTATAACAACTCAAAAATATTTAACTAAAACGTTGAATTTTGAAATCGCGTAAAGCCGCTTTCAATTGGTTCCTACTTTCATGCTGGTTTAACAGGAAATAAAAAAATCTCTCGCGCGCATTTCGCGTCTCTAAAATAAACACCTATGCGCTGAGCTGTGCTTTTGATCATCTAAAATAATAGATTATTATTTTATTTAGTATTATTTAAGAGGGTATCTACTTGAATTTACCCTGTTAGCCTACATAAATTACAAAATTACTGACATTATCATAGTATATGATAATTAGTTTATTAGTAAATATACAACGTACATATTATTATAGTGCAACATAATGGCTGAAGTGTAGCGATAAAACGCATTGATCGGTCATTAACATATATAATGTATATCTATTGTAGGTGTATTTTATTTGTCACGAGTTAGAACATAATATTACTGAATTATTGTAATAATTTCAGAAAATAAATAAATTAACACGACAATGGATTTCTAAATAAAAATTCAGGACTGTAAATTTTATGTTTTTATAAAATTGGTCCCAATTTGAAAACATAAATAGAAGTGAAAAAAAAAATATTGGAAGTATTAAATTAAAAACCTAGGCAAGGATATTAAATAAAAGAGTATTGGAGTACTTTTCAAAGAAGAGCAGGTATTTATTTAATTTTGTTAGCTCACTTAGGTGTAACTTATTGATAGAACTAAACCCACCTTGCTCAATCTGACCAAGTAACAGGATTATGCCACTTATTCAAGTGCTCTACATAAAATTACCACAAATAACTTAAACAAATGTTATAATTACCTGTGAAATACTTCATAAGATGTTCAGCAGTCTCCTGTGGGACATCCTCTATGTCCCACGGGTAATTGTTTTTGTTGTCCATTTTTTTTATACAATTTTATCGTCTGTATGTGTGTCAGTGAGCGTGAAAGCGCGCGCGCAGCCCTGTGTCGGCCGCCAGAGGTACTGACTAACTGACTGACGATGCAAATAAACAAACTGTATAAGTGTATAAACAATATTTTAATTCCGCATGTTATATTTGATCTTGAGTGCTTGTTAATTTTTTGTCTCAAATAGTACCTACCCACTTGCTGCGGTAAATATATGGCTACGCAACTTTAGAATTGATTTTCATTTCAATATTCCTAGATACTGATGAACACCCTTGAAATATAAATAATGTAGAGTCGTTGTACTTATTTATCAAGAAGACAAAGCTCCCAAGTTTATATTTTTGATAGGATTGGATAATTCTACCGAAAATATGGTACCCATCGGTATTCTAATTGTCCTTATTTATGTTTAGATCTACTGTTAAAAATGGAGTTAGATTACAAATAGGTAAATGTAGAGTTAGTTCTACTGCTACGACCGTTAATAAATATTTCTGTACTTTCAGTTTGTATAGAATACTTCTTCCTAGTTAGTTAGTACTTAGTTATTTTTTCATTACATTCACAAGCGCCTGTCAAAAATAGTTGAGTTTTTATTAAATAACTTGTAGATTGCAGAGATAAGTTTTATTCGAGTCACTTCACTACACTATTGATTACTTATAATTTATAAAATAAGGAGAGTGTATATAATACAGTTTTATATACTGCCTGTGACTATAAATTGTGTACCCTGCAGTATTTCCAGGTAGGTATATAACACTTAAAAAAAAAAGTCAGTACACGTTGCTTGCTTTGCTTGCAGTAAGTACTTACTTACTTAACGATTAGTGTAGCAAAAGCGGTTTGGTGGATTATTGCTACTTATTTACTGACAAGGTTCATATAATAGATGCAGTAGTATCACGTCTTTATCCCTTACGGGGAACACAGAGCGGGGTAATCGAGTCTCACGACTGAGAGAGACTTGAAGGCCACGCTTAGCTGAATAATGGGCTTATTGGTTGAATGGAGTTACTTACATATTGACAGCGGTTGCTAGGCTAGCTATGAGAATAAGCCCTCCGTCAGTTTAGCCCTTGATTAGATTAGTTATTATCACAATTAGCGCGGGAAGAAAGGCAGCCAGCACTTTCTATGCTTTTTCTTCTCTCCCAGACCGCATGGAACTGAACTCATAATAGGTATATTAAAATATTTTTAATTTAATATAGAATGTTTAAGTAAATAAAATAGGCTTTTTTACTAAGCGACACCGATGAATTCATCTGGAACTATTTTTTTAAAATTTGGGTCTCGGAAAATCCTTCATTGTTTTTGTTTGGCAGTCGGTCTATTTGTTTTTTTTTTTTACTTATAGTTTAACGACTACTTTTTAGTAGGAGCTTTTGAGAAAAAAGTTGCTCATATTCATGAATACTTTCACCAGAAGAAAGGATGTCAATATTTTTAAATCCTGTATAGGTACGAGATCCTGAAAGAATCTGAATATATATTTACATATCAATTGATATATATCAACGAGGTTAAAAAAACCGATAAAGAAAAAAAAAAAAAAAGATAGAAAGCGATAAAGTGTACTATTGTTGATTGAAGGACCTACCCTAAAAAAATTCCGTTACGCACTTTTGACAATCTTTTCTTTTATTTATCCAATCGATAAGATATATCAATCAATCGCCTCCCACAGTTGACGACAAGGATTTATAATTTTATCAGGTAATTTCCATTCAACCAAACGTAAAAACAACACAAATAAAATTATGTCAGAGCACGTTCAGCGGTCGTCGCAACGCCTCATTGTCTAATAACTTTAACGTAGTGATTTTTTCTTTGTGGTAAAAACTACAATGGCTAAGAAATCAATCCCCTTTGAAATAAGGGATGTCCCACCAGAACTAACGGCTGAGTACTTCAAACACACAAATGGTAAATAATTTATTTTTATTTTAGAAAGCTGAAATTTGGCTGGCTAGGTCCCAAATTTCAGCTTTCTATGGACCTAGGTTTATGATTATGGGATTGTGAATCTAAAAACGACAACAATATAATAACAGTATAAATTAAATTAGACTTTTTAGGAAATTACTTTCGTGGTTAATAAATGTTTTACTTAGAATGTTTCTTAGGTTTGAACTAATATTTGATTTATTTTCAACAAAATTCAACAAAAAGTACTGTGAAGATTGTTTACATAATAGGACAATTAAGAAAAAAAGGATTTACGTCCATAATCGCTAAACATAGAATTTCACGGAAATTGAAGTGAGTTTTAAAATTAGTTGTACAAAACAAAACAACCCTGTGTTAAATTTTCTTGAGTAAGTCGAGAAGTAAATTAAATCCAATGGCAGAGTAAGAAATCTTGTTATTTTTTTCACTGGCAGGGATTTGTCTCTAAAGTTTTTTTATTAGGTCGAATGGGAGAGTAAGAATTGTTATTTTTTTCACAAGTAGGGATAGTTTATTTATTTTATAGGTAGGTATACAAAGTAGGTCTACCGTTTTATTTTTTTTTATAATCATAATTATTTTTAGTGGTAAATAACATTTATTTAATACCATTTAGGACCAGACATTAAGTTCGTTCACGTGGGCCCAGAGAAATACCGCTTCCCTGCTGCCTTCAGGGAAGAATGTGTAAAAGTGTACAATATGGAGCTGAGACCGGACGATGTGTTTATTGTTACCTTCCCTAAATCTGGTAAGTTGGACATTAGGTACCTAAATACCTAAAGTTTAGCTAATTCCCTATCATATGTATAGATCTGTAAACAGTGTTATCAAGGGAAATTGACCATTTTCGGTTAGTTGCCTTATAATTGGGTGATAAAAACCTTAAATTTGAAGCATTTATAATACTTTAAATTTTAAGTATCTTATAGCTACCTAAATGGTCCTTTAATTTTTACTTAAAATCTAAAGTAAAAAATAAAAGTAGGTTGGTGTAAGTAATACCTATGTAACTAACTAGTATATTGTATTTACTTTTTACGAATATTAGTAAGATATAAGGAAGTCGTAATTTTGTTATCCTCTATACCTACATAATAGGGTGTCTATTAAAATACAGATTTTTATCACATCGATTATCATGTCCCAGAAAACTATTCCACGTTTTTCAATATATTTTTTTCTTAAAACATCGAAAAACTTATTATCGCAGTTTCATAATATCGAACAACATTTCCTAAAAAAAACGTTATAAAATTTCTACTATTCCAAGAAAAACGATATATCAAACTAACATTTCACACATGTATTAAGATATCGATGTAACCATTTATAATAACATGTTTAAATATGTAACGATGCACATCATAATTTTTAATCGCAGTAACGTTTCATCGAACGCTGCATTCGCTTGTTGTTGCTTAAAACATGCAAAAAGGTATAACAAGATTAAGGCATGCAGCAAGCATGCATGCAGCAAGCACAACAAATATGTAGCAAGCATCAGCAAGCATGCAGCAAGCATGAAACAAACATGCAGCAAGCATGCAGCAGGCATACAGCAAGCATGCAGCAAGCATGCAGCAGGCATACAGCAAGCATGCAGCAGGCATACAGCAAGCATGCAGCAAGCATTCAGCAAGCATGCAGCAGGCATGCAGCAAGCATGCAGCAAGCATTCAGCAAGCATGCAGCAGGCATGCAGCAAGCATTCAGCAAGCATGCAGCAGGCATGCAGCAAGCATGCAGCAAGCATGCAGCAAGCATTCAGCAAGCATGCAGCAGGCATGCAGCAAGCATGCAGCAAGCATTCAGCAAGCATGCAGCAGGCATGCAGCAAGCATGCAGCAGGCATTCAGCAAGCATGCAGCAGGCATGCAGCAAGCATTCAGCAAGCATGCAGCAGGCATGCAGCAAGCATGCAGCAAGCATGCAGCAAGCATGCAGCAAGCATGCAGCAAGCATGCAGCAAGCATGCAGCAAGCATGCAGCAAGCATGCAGCAAGCATGCAGCAAGCATGCAGCAAGCATGCAGCAAGCATGCAGAAAGCATGCAGCAAGCATGCAGCAAACATGCAAGCAGGCATGCAGCAAGCATGCAGCAAGCAAGTATTTCTGGGTGGCTCCACCAGAAGACTCGCTCCGTCGGCCCTTCGATTCATTCAGGCACTTAACCTCGCTCCGCTCGAGAGGTCGCCGGCTCGCTTCGCTCGCCACCTCCCCCCCTCGCTTCGCTTCAGCCTCGTGCCCTCATTTTCTCAGGACCTCCTTCGCGAGCCTTCTGGTTCCGCGCGAAGGAATAACACTCTAGTATATGACAAAGTTGAGCCACGTGGAGTCGGGGTGCTCTGAGTCGGATTTGTGATCCATTTATAACTAATGGACTAGCTATAAATTTTCTGTTGATCAATACAATACTACCAGATTAATCTATCTATAACATAATAATATAATATTTGATGTTTCAAATATATTGCAAACTGAAACTTACGTGGAAATAAAATTATGGGTAACAAAACTTTGATGTTTCATTATTTCGATGAAATACATAAAATATGAAAAGAAATAACGATAGAGTGTGTTTGTACGTAATGAATAATCGTGTAAATGAAATTTCGATGTAAACAGATTTAAGGATTTGTTACATATTGTATTAAAATATCTGCGAATGGTTTTATGTGACATGAAAATCGTTGAAGTAAATTGCGATAAAGTGATGGGTTCCCCTACATAATATCGTTTGCTCTCACTGAGGAGCGTGACTGATTACCCACCCAGATAAAGTATAGTATCATACCTATAACTATAGATGCTATTAGAATTATATGACTCCCACATCAACTTTTGCCACACTCTTTCTGCAGGAGATTTTTATTATTTTGGTAGTATGGTTGTTAGATATAAAAAAATTATAAATAAACGCTTATTTTCAGGCACAACGTGGGCGCAAGAACTGATCTGGCTAGTTGGCAATAATTTTGATTATGACACTGCTGCGAAAAAACTACTAACAGAGAGATTTCCTTTCCTCGAGTGAGTGCAGTGGCCTTATTTGTGTAGTTTTTTTTTTTTATTTAAGCAATTATCATACAAAAAATGAATATGCATCCATGATCATTATGATACCTAACCCAAAATACTAATGAAAGTCATGCAGCTTACAATCTTACATCCTGTAAATATGAAAACAAAAATTACGAGCAGAGAAGCCAAAAAAACATTAATAATGTTTAGTTAGGTACCTATTTGGCAGGCCTTTGTCCAGCAGTGGACGTCTTTAGGCTGAGAGAGAGAGAGAGAGAGAGGTACCTATTTGATTTATTATTTCGTGATAGATACCTATAGATAATATGTAGATATAGATACGTAGTTACAAGATATGTCAACGATTGTCATAATTTTCATAATCAAAACAAAGATAAAAGATTTAGGTAGGTAGGTACATAGGTATCTACTTGAGATAAAATCAAAAAATTGTTTGGTTGTTTATTAGTGAAAGGTTTACTGTATGAATTTGTTACTTATGTATTTTGTAGGTACCTACTAAAATAATGTTTATTTTATGCTTTCAGATTAGTAATGATGATTAATGACCCGAAAGTAAAAGAGTGGACACGTAACCAAATGACCGTTAACCCTGAGATTGCAGAAGGGTTCTTGGAGAAAATGTCGAGATCCATCGTCGACATCCTGGCCGACATTCCATCTCCAAGGTTCATCAAGACCCATCTTCCATTCTCCTTGCTGCCACCTCACCTTCTGGATACCACCAAAGTGGTGTACGTGGCCAGAGACCCTCGGGATGTCGCTGTGTCCTACTACCATCACTGCAGACTGTTTAAATTAGTCAATTTCCAAGGAGAGTTCAAAATATTTTGGAAGATTTTCCTGGAAGCAGGATGTAAGTGGTTATGATAGTTTATGTTTTAACACCGAAAACTAAATCATCATTAAATATCTATAAGTACTTAGTTAATCTTGTTCTAGAATATTATTATCATACATTCATATTATTAACTTCAATCCGTAAAACCTTGCTCCGGAAGTTAAATTTTAGCGACCTTTTCGTCAAAAAAATCTTGCATTGTTTTGAAAGACACCTAATTTAATTCGGAAAAAAATAAGGGTCTCCCTAACCAAGGACGGTTGCCTCAGAGCCGCCAGACATCCTAATCCGACCCTGGTTATTAATAACGAAAGACTTTTTTAGGGAAGATTTAACGAAAAACTTTTTCAGTTGACTGGTGTCCATATTTCCCTCATATCAAAGAAGCTTGGGCGAAGAGGAATCATCCAAATATGTTGTTTTTGTTTTATGAAGATCTTTCTAAGGTAATTTTCTAACAAAATCATAAATAAGCCTATCTCCTGCCTGTATATAAATCATTGGGAACTGCCTTATACTACTATGTCTCATGATTTTTAAGGTCAACGTCAGAAAAATATTTTATTTAAATAGGCTTATAAATAGCACTTTTAAATCTTCATAAACCTACTTAACTAGATTAGTTGACGTCAAAAAATTACTTATAGCTAAGTTGACCACCGCTCCGAAGCGCAAGTGCAAGGAGAAGATGCGGCGCAATAAACTCCACTGCTGCCGTTTCACCAAAGACGTCCCTTTACAAATCTTGTCTTACAATTTAGTAACCCTGTGGAAAGTGTGCAGTTAGCTGCAGAGAATCATACGAGTCAGGTTATCTGCAGTCGACTGTACGTTGAATTTGTCATCGTTTAGGATCTGCCAACGGCCGTGCGGCGAGTGGCCAAGTTCCTGCAGAAACCAGTGACGGAGGAGCAGGTTCGGCGTCTGTGCGACCACCTGCACATTGATAACTTCAGGAAAAACAAGTCTGTCAACGCAGAGGACCTGCAGGAGCTGGGCTTCGCAAACAAAACTGAAAACTTCATTAGAAAAGGTACCTACTTATACTTACGCTTTCTTTTGACAGTATATTAGTGGGACAAATCGGTGATTATCGCTGGGACCGCGAGTCAAAAGTTAACAGAATATGTTGTGTCAAAATCAGTTTTTAGTCAATCAGATCAGTTCTAGACTTTATATATTAGAATTTGATTACACTCACAGAGCAGAAAGGGTCCTCCGCGGCCTTTTTTCTGCTCTCTGATTAGCTACATCATTTAAATGCTCAGGATCTCCCTGGTGATGATAAAAATAAAATTATTGAAAAAAAACTTATCACTGGTTCATATCATAGATTTAGAATGTCTACGCATGCGCTACGAACTGCTACGACCTATTATATTTAAAAAAAAAAATCTGAGGCACACGCTTTGCGGTACGGTACACTGATTAAACGAGTTTCCTCGCCAGGCAAATCTGGTGGTTGGCGTGATTACTTCGATGAAGAAATGACGCAGCAGGCCGAGCACTGGATCGCAGAGAACCTTCGTGATACCGACCTGCGCTTCCCCACCAAAAACTAGGACAATTACCTACTGTGATACCAGAATAAATATTTAAATTAAAAATATGTTAAATATGTAAATAAACGAACTAATAATAAACTCTCATTTAAGTACCCAATTTATTTTAACTAAAAATAACGGAGACTAAAAGAACTAAAGAACCCTAAAATGAAAATGTTTGGTCATTTGTTTGTTCAGATAGATTAGATAGCATATCTATTTTCTGATGATCACATTACCGATATCAATATGTGTCATATGTTAAATCTACAAAATATCATTGTTTTCCGATGATATCTGTACCTAAGTGTTACGTTGTTAGCAGTACAGTGAACAGCACATAAACTTATCCGAATACACTGGAAATTCACCGCTCTTTCCATCACAAAGCTGTCCCATGCACCATATAGATAATGAGACATACAGTTGACTCTAGGTCAATCAAAATTACAAACATTGTAAGGTACCTATTGCAAATTAACTGGGTAATTCATTAGCAATTTAGGTATAAAAGAGTCGAGATTCAGTTGTAATAAAAAACATCTGTATCATTGAAAACCGTCCCACTGATGACCCACAGACTAATCTCTTCACGGACGGAGTGGAAGGTTTTTAGTAATCTATTAGGTACCTAAATTTAATAAAATTAATCGAAAAAGAAGAAGACACAATGCATAGGCTAGTGCTTATGTATAACTGTTCAGATTTTTGTTGAGTTTAAAATATGTAGATGGGGAAACTTCCTTTGAGAATGGAACCCAGGACGTCCGGTCCTTGTCAACGAAAGGCAGTTCCTATATGTGACTATAAAAAGCCAATTCATCCTGTACGGTAACCTATCACAAACTAGATTTGTTTTTCTTCGATTTTTATTTGTTCGAAAACGGTACAACGAAGTTTTAAATGCCAAATGGGTTCTTTACCATATTTTCTGCTTATATAAATTCAGTAAATATATTTTTCGTCTTCTATAAAAACTATCGACCGAAAATCAAAATATGTAATTTTTATTTGAAAATTTATTTGGTAACAAGAATTTTATTTTCTAGAAGTATTAATGATAGAAATAACTTCTTCCAAATTATTATTTACACAGATTTTCAATAACTTTTAATTTATTAACAGTTATTTTGTACATGCAGGATTAATATATTATAATAAATAATACTTATTTAAGTAACAATAATATAAGTAACAATAATTTTATTTTCTAGAAGTGTTAACAATAGAGGTAACTTCTTCTAAATTATTATTTATACAGATTTTAAATAACTTCAATTTTATTAACAATATTCAAATTAATTTTGAAATTTCTTTCAAGTATTTTATTTCAC
Source organism: Ephestia elutella (assembly GCA_018467065.1). NCBI lineage: Eukaryota > Metazoa > Arthropoda > Insecta > Lepidoptera > Pyralidae > Ephestia > Ephestia elutella. Next base: position 5,112,781 of record CM031573.1, on the reverse strand, counting down.
TAAGATTTTCTTTAATTTCTATTATTTTTTTCAATTTTTCATCTTTAATGATATACTTTCTTCTTTTTACTATTTACTTTAAAAGATTAACACTATGTATTTAAACATTACGTTTTTGGATAATTCTATATCACATTTGAATCTTGTGACAGAGCGCTATAGGTAGGTTCAGGTTGCGGTGGGGTGGCCCTTGGACCACCCCAAGCCGCACAACATGAATACACACAAACACAAATGTGTTTAAACCTACTTATTAAAACAAAAACCTTGTGACAGAGCGCTATAGGTAGGTTCAGGTTGCGGCGGGGTGGCCCTTAGGCCACCCCAAGCCGCACAACATGAATACACACAAACACAAATGTGTTTAAACCTACTTATTAAAACAAAAACCTTGTGACAGAGCGCTATAGGTAGGTTCAGGTTGCGGCGGGGTGGCCCTTGGGCCACCCCAAGCCGCACAACATGAATACACACAAACACAAATGTGTTTAAACCTACTTATTAAAACAAAAACCTTGTGACAGAGCGCTATAGGTAGGTTCAGGTTGCGGCGGGGTGGCCCTTGGGCCACCCCAAGCCGCACAACATGAATACACACAAACACAAATGTGTTTAAACCTACTTATTAAAACAAAAACCTTGTGACAGAGCGCTATAAGTAGGTTCAGGTTGCGGCGGGGTGGCCCTTGGGCCACCCCAAGCCGCACAACATGACAAACACACAAATAGAACATAACTACAAAGTATATACTCTGTATATATAAACATTTTGGATTTCAAAATTATGATTTAAATTATTTGTCATGTTGTATTCTAATAATAGGGAAAATAATTTTTAGATTAAATAATTATTTTCTTTATGAAACATATAGAAATAGTATCATCGGTTTAACGTTAGGTTGCAATACAAAGCATATACCTTTCAAAAATATAACAATCGAAAATCGGAATTTCAACCAGATGGAATAAGAGATTTCGGTCAAATGAAAATATTGAAAATAAAAAAATTACGAAACGTTTTTGGTATTTTCAAATTCGTAACTAAAGAATTCTAGTTTGTGATAGGTAACCATCCTGTACTCCTAGTTATTCTCTTGTACTGTAGATACGAATAAATTGGTAAGCAAGTAAACAACAGTACTTTCCATATGCACTCCTTGGTCGAGCAATGAAACGGTTTCTAAATAGTGAGATTCCGAGCTAAATGCATTGGATTCTGAGTATAATCTAAGTTACATGCATTTGAAGTATGAAGTAGATATCTTAGGTATAAAATAGTGCATCAATTAGGTATGCTAATTATGCTAATTTAATATCATGCTTTCATGTTTTATTTTATTTTTCTTTATTGGTAAACCAACAGCCATGTTATTATTATTCATATCAATGATAAGATCTATTTAAATTTGTGATCTAACCATCACAAACGAAGTACTGTGAATTAGTATATCGATTGAAAGAGGTGTAAAAGGAAAAAAAACAAAGATCCAATTTTAATATTAATTACTTAACATAACTAAACATACTTTACAATAAATTAGAATGGCGGAAAGTCAAAAAAATAAACTATAAATACAGGCAGAGATATTGAGACTAGGCAGCGGGGACCACCTCGGGCAGCACCGGCGTCGCCGGCTCGGCCGGCTGCGGCGGCTGCTGCGGCGGCTCGGGCAGCTTGCGGCACGCCAGCGTCTCTGGGTCTCGCTCCATATCAGGTCCGCACTGCTCCATGGCGCCTACCAGCTTGTAGTCCCGGTCCTCCTCACTCTCCACGTTACTTCGTCTTCTCCCAGCGATCACCACCTCCGCGGCACGCCCATCTCCTTCCGACCGCTCCCCGCTCCCGATCTCCACCCGGTACGGGGCGTGCTTGGCTCCACAAACGCGTCCATGATGTGTATATCTGCTCTCTCCTGCAGCACGTGATCGTGCTTGATGTTCTTCGTAAACAGATCCAGGAAGTCTGAGGACGCTGGCATTTTCTTAGGCAGACCGATGAGGACGACTACATTCTGGAGGTCAGCGCGGACGTTAAATTCGCCATCCTGGCGCTGGTCGTAGGAGGCGGGCGCGGCGGCGAAGTGTTCTCCGGTGTGCGGACAAACTTTCTTGTTTCACTTGGATCTGTAGCTAACTTAATTATTCCCAGGTATATTAGACCTGGGAAAACTTAGGTAGGTGCCTACTCATTGTTTTCATATTGATGCTAAGTTGGGTATACAATTACATAACTGAAAGATAAGTATTAGGTAATTATTCAATCAACACATGTAAAATTAGATTTTTAAATCGAGATCTTGGGTTTTGAAATATAGTATAGAGTAAGTAAGTTTAGGTTTAGCGATTTTAAATCTTGCACACCCCGATTGTACTGAAAGTTTTTTTTTGTTAAAATGTGAAGTGTGATCTTTTATTATAAAATGCTGATAAATAAAAATGATATGAGATCGTAAACGGTACAAATTTATAGGTAGGTATCTTTTCCCGCTGACTGACACAGGTATACAAAATTACCAGTACCTAGCATATCTTAACTAATATTGCGAAAGTGAGTTTATTTGTTGGTTACCTCTTCACGCTTTATCTACTGAACCGATCTTTCTGAAATTTCACAAATATAGGTACATATAGTTAGATAAAAGTACTGAGCAGGACATAGGGTACCTACCTTTCATTCCGAGAAAAAGCACTGTTCCCGTGGGAAATTTACGCGGGTGAAGCCGCGGGCAAAAGCTTGTTTTATATAATGCGAGCTTTATGTCCCAGATGATTGACTTATATACATAGGTAACTATATAGGTGACTAATTACCCTATTTGTGATTGAAATATCCTAGTATCATAAATGCAAAGTATCAAAAATGCATCCCGTAAAGCAAAACCAATTGTGTTCAAATATAATCTAGGCGGTGTCACTATAGAGAGAACTAAACTGGTACGTGACTTAGGAGTCTTTTTCGATGATAAGGATAACCAAATGGCTGAAATTATAAGTACTGGAGTTAAGGTAACTACAGTTTGGAACACAAAAATATTTTTCTTCTAAGCGAAACTGACGCGGGCGAAGCCGCGGGCAACAGCTAGTAATTTATAAAATAATGAGAGTGTATATAATACAGTTTTATATACTGCCTGTGACTATAAATTGTGTATCCTGCAGTTGCAGTATTTCCAGGTAGGTAAGTATATAACACTTTAAAGAAAATTAAAAAACGTCAGTACACGTTTCTTTACTTACTGAAGTACTTATACTTAACGATTAGTGTAGCAAAAGCGGTTTGGTGCATTATTGCTACTTATTTACTGACAAGGTTCATATAATAGATGCAGTAGTATCACGTCTTTATCTCTTACGGGGTACACAGAGCGGGGTAATCGAGTCTCACGACTGAGAGAGATTTGAAGGCCACGCTTATTAGATTAGCTGAATAATGGGCTTATTGGTTGAATGGATGCCTGCGTCTGTGTTCCCGAGCACATACATACAACCTGACTCTCTTCAAAACCAGAGTGAAAAGGCTGCTTCTGGGTAAGCTCGCTTCATCGTAGACCTCTTCTCTGTCCTCGGGCATGATTGTGGTCAAGAGCAAACCCATCTTTAATAAAAAAAAATGGAGTTACCTACCTAGTAACAGCGGTTGTTAGGCTAGCTATGAGAATAAGCCCTCCGTCAATTTAGCCCTTGATTAGATTAATTATTATTACAATTAGCGCAGGAAGAGAAGCAAGCACTTTCTATGCTTTTTCTTCTCTCCCAGACCGCATGGAACTGAACTCATAATAGGTATATTAAAATATTTTTAATTTAATATAGAATGTGTAAATAAAATAGGCTTTTTTTAAATTTTCGTCCATCGTGAAAGATCCAATACTACACGGCGGGAATCGACACGTGTCCCTATTGGTTCACTAATGTTTCACCAAACAACCTTTCACAAACCATCACTTTATAAACTATCACTTAAAAAACTATACCTTTTAAAAATGTTTCATTTTACAAACTCGTTATTTTAAAAACGTTTCATTTTACAAACTTTTTTTTATATATGTTTTACTCTACAAATGTATCGAGTATAAACCTTTTATTTTATAAAGTTTTATTTCATCAAATAACTCTCTTGACAAAAACATCATTTTACAAACCTACTATAGGTAAATTATTAATCAAGGGCTGGCAGCTTCTTTGGCCAAAAGATTTAGGTTTAGGTTAAACTTTAGAAACCCATCTAAACCTAACCTATCCAAGCCTTTTTTGACTCAGTTCGAACGCTCCGCTCGCTTCGCTCGCTCCGCTTGTGTGGTTTACACCAGCCTAACCTAACCTAACCGAACCGAGTTGGGTTTGTGACCAGTTGTTTTTTTTTATTGCCCCCCCGTGCAAGGGGGGGGCTGTCGCCCTCCCTGCACCCCCCGCTGTTCGTTTTCTAACTAGATAGATTTTAAGATTTTCAAAAGTTCATATAAAAAAAAGGGGGGGTTCCGGCAAAAAAAATACTTGTAGGGGGTCATACAAACCCTCCCCCACCCCCCCCCACCCACTCCCAACCCCCGCCGGTGGTGGCACGTTTCTAAAGTTAAGCCTTTTTTTTTATTAAAAAACTAAAAATTGTTTATTTACTCCACAAAAAATGGCCTTGGACTACATTATATAGGTATGTGATAAACATTAATTAAATTTAATACCATAAAGGACAGTATCGTTGTGGAGATCTGGTGCCCGCGCTAGGTATCAAAGATCCTGTGTTGCAGGTTACCAGGTGGGGACCCGGTATGACACAATAAAAGGTAGATGCATGTTGAAATCATGTCACAATATGATTTGTGAGTTAATTTACAAATAAAAGACGAGTAATGACTTCTGTTCCTAACCCTACGATGAAAATCTTGGGATCAGTGAGTTTAAACTTGAAACTTCGTATCTTCTAGTTTTGGTAAATAATATTTATCAAACGATGTATTTGCTATAAGATATTTTGTCTAACGTTGTTTTACCAATTGAAAATTTAGTAAAATAATTTATTTGTAAAATGATAATTTGGAGAAACACAATATTTTCTAGTAATTAGTTTGTAAAATGATCCATTTTTAAAAGAATGAGTTTGACAAAGCATATGTTTTTCAAATGTATAGTTTTACAAGCGTTGTTTATAAAATGATTGTTTTTTAAATAATAATTTGTAATATGAGGGTGTACCGTCCCTATTCTAATGAGCGATTTTTCTGACAGCTAATTAAGAAAAAAAAAATCATTATAAAAAAATCTCAACAGATGGAGTTTTATTGAAAGCCGAGTTGTATAATGGCTGTACCTATATTGTGCGCTTTTTAATGTCAGCCAGAGGCAGAAAAAAAATCACATAACAGTTTGACAGTTGCACAAATCACAATATTAATACTTTTTAGATGTTTTTTATTAGGTTTTATTTTTTTTAAGCGCCAATCCTGTGCATTTTAGCTTTTTTAATTGGCCGCGTTTTTACTAAGCGCCACCCAATGATATATTATAATACAGATATGTTACATTCATAGTAATTTGCGTTTTAGGTCTGTTCCGAGCAATCCAAAACTACACACATCGACAAGTTTTACTGATAAGTAAGACAAAAGATATAAAAGAGCATGCGAATGAAAGAGATAGCAATAGTTTTCAATGATTTCTCGTCAAATGTTTCTTATGCATAGAGTAACATTTTTGTTGTAGAGAGGACACTTATTTGAAAAGAAAGTACATGGGTAAGAAATAAAACATCTTATAAAAGTAAATCATATATATTGAAATATTTAACAATTCAGTGTCGGAAAAAACTCGGAAACCTAATTGATAAAAAAAAACAATAGTAATCCTCAATTATCAGTATAATGTATTATAATAGTAGAAAATCGAATTCAGTGAAACTATTTTAATGTTTATTAAATTAGTCCATTACACACATTAGATAGCTATTATAATAACGAACAATAATAAAAAACAACTGAACATTAATTTTAGGCATTGAAGTCACCATCAGTATTCGATTCTGCACTAACTAATCTATGTCCGCAGCGCACGCATCCTTGTCGCTCTCACGTCAAAACTAGAATCTCTCTTTCTTTGTCTGAACATGGCGTCAGTGAGTGAAAAATAATTGAAATATACTAAACAATCAAGCTATTTTTGCATACTCACATGTGATAAGAGATCCCTTGTACTTTGTTAACTTTAGAATCATAATTGGTACACTTTCGAAACACACACGATGGCATTTTTAATATATCTTGGTAAGGACACAGGAACTTACGACGCGGTACGCTCGACGAGGCGCTTGGCGCAGACTGATTACAAGACGTTTCAATTGGGTCGTATTCGAGTCTTCACAGCGCGCGCGCCTATAACATATCTGCCTCTTGTTTATATAGTATATCATTGGCGCCACCTATGAATTCATCTGGAACAATTTTTTTTAAATTTGGGTCTCGGAAAATCCTTCATTGTTTTTGTTTGGCAGTCGGTCTATTTGTTTTTTTTTTTGACTTATAGTTTAACGACTACTTTTTAGTACCTAGGAGCTTTTGAGCAAAAAGTTGCTCATATTCATGAGTACTTTGACCAGTAGAAAGGATGTCAATGTTTTTAAATTCTGTATACGAACGAGATCCTGAAATAATCTGAATATACATTTACATATCAATTGATATATATCAACGAGGTAGCGAAAAAGCGATAAAGTGTACTATTGTTGATCGAATGACCCTTCTTACCCTAAAAAAAATCCGTTACGCACTTTTGACGATCTTTTCTTTTATTTATCCAATCGATAAGATAAATCAATCAATCACCTCCCACAGCTGTCGAAAAGGATTTATAATTTTATCAGGTAATTTCCATTCAACCAAACGTAAAAACAACACAAATAAAATTATGTCAGAGCACGTTCAGCGGTCGTCGCAACGCCTCATTGTCTAATAACTTACGTAGTGATTTTTTCTTTGTGGTAAAAACTACAATGGCTAAGAAATCAATCCCCTTTGAAATAAGGGATGTCCCACCAGAACTAACGGCTGAGTTCTTCAAACACACAAATGGTAAATAAAAAAATATTTTATTAATTTTAGAAAGCTGAATTAGGTCCCAAATTTCAGCTTTCTATGGACCTAGGTTTATGATTGTGAGATTAGATAAATAAGTCATGGAAGTAATAAGTACCTTTTTACTACTTCCATGAAATAAGTACAACGACTCTACATTTTTTATATTTCAAGGGTGTTCGTTCATCAGTATCCAGGAATTTAAATGAAAATCAATTCGTAAGTTGCGTAGCCATATATTTACCGCAGCAAGTAGGTAGGTACTATTTGAGCCAAAAAATTAACAAGCTGAATTTGGTCCCAAATTTTAGCTTTCTATGGACCTAGGTTTATGATTATGAGATTGTGGACCTAAAAAAAAAGTCCGTTTCTTCATAATTGTCCTATTAAGTAAAATACCTAGCAATCTTACCATGTTTTTTATTTTTATTTGATTTTACAACAATATAAATTAAAATAGACTTTTTAGGAAATTACTTTCGTGGATAACAAATGTTTTATTTTAGAATGTTTAGGTTTGAACTAATATTTGATTTATTTTCAACAAAAAGTACTGTGAAGATTGTTTACACACATTGTTTTAGGACAATTAAGAAAAAAAGGATTTACGTCCATAATCGCTAAACATAGAATTTCACAGAAATTGAAGTGAGTTTTAAAATTAGTTGTACAAAATAAAACAATCCTGTGATAAATTTTGTAAGTCGAGAAGTAAATTAAATCCAATGGGAGAGTAAGAAATCTTGTTATTATTTTCACTGGCAGGGATTTGTCTCAAGTTTATTTATTAGGTCGAATGGGAGAGTAAAACTTGTTATTTTATTTCACAAATAGGGATTTGTTTCTTCTTATAGTTTATTTATTTTATATAGGTACTAAGTAAGTAAAAGTAGGTCTACCGTTTTCTTTTTTTTTTTTTTGTAATCTTAATTATTTTTAGTGGTAACTAACATTTATTTAATACCATTTAGGACCAGACATTAAGTTCGTTCACGTGGGCCCAGAGAAATACCGCTTCCCCGCTGCCTTCAGGGAAGAATGTGTAAAAGTGTACAACATGGAGCTGAGACCAGACGATGTGTTTATTGTCACCTTCCCTAAATCTGGTAAGTTGGACATTAGGTACCTTAATACCTAAAGTTTAACTAATTCCCTAACATATACCTACCTATTTTTATATCTGTAAACAGTGTTTTATCAAGTGAATTTTTCCATTAAAGTGAGTCCTGGAAAGTTAGCAGCCTTATTAATTGGGTGATAAAAACATTAAATTTGAAGCATTTATAATAGTTTAAATTGAAAGTATCTAGGAAGGGTACCTCAATTGTCCTTTTACTATTTTACTTAAAATCTAAAGTAAAAAATAAAAGTAAGTTGGTGTTGTTCTATGTAACTATTTAGTTTTTACGAACATTATTAGTTAGTAAGATAAAAGGAAGTCGTAATTTTGTTATCCTCTATACCTACATAATATCGTTTGCTCTCACTGAGGAGCGTGACTAGAGATGGGCATTTACCCGATAAATTTCCGAGACTCGGAAATTTATCCATTTATACCCATTTTTTCCCAGGAATTTTTAATTTACACCGGGTAAAAATTAAAATCAATTAAAATGTTTGTAATTGCGATATTTTATAATATATCGTTAAGATTTATTAAGAAATAAAGTGTTTAAGGTACTATTCAGTTTTTAAATTAAGTACTGCATAAAAATACTTATGAAGTGTACAATTTACGTTTTGGTTACAAAAAGACCTAACAAGATATATCTTAATTCTGACTCATTCGCAGCCAACTGGTTTTAGGCAATGAATGTTATGCCGGGGCGACGAACAAGTTTGCCAAATGCCGGAATTCTATTGAACGGCTAGGCGATCATCGAATCGTAATGCCCGCCGTACTAGGCCAGATTATTACAAATGTCTGTAATATCAGTAATAATGAAAAACTGAATTTGAAATTAAAATGCAGCAAACTTAATTACTAACTCTCTCAAAAATACGATTGCATAAAAATTTCTCGATAGAAAAATATTGCGAAGTTCAAATCCTAATACTAATTAATATTATTAATGCGAAAGAGAGTTTGTTTGTTACTTTTTCACGTTTTATCTACTCAGCCAATCTTCCTGTTTCACATAAACATAGTTGGAAGTACTGAGAAGGACATGGGATACTTTTCATCCCGGAAAAAGCACTGTTCCCGTGGGAAATTCACGCGGGCGAACCCGCGGGCAAATGTTAGTCTACTTTTTTGTTAATTCTACTTGAAACATCCATATACTGAATATGCATCATTATTTTCAAAATATTATTTGAATACATATGATTTTAAATCTGTTGTTTTCGTTTTTTTAATATTTGAACCGAAAACAACTAGTTATTTATCTTCCTTATAATCAAAACATACCTAATATTTATACTTTAATTATTATTTTAACAGTTTAAAGTAAATAAGGATAATTTACTTTCATTATAATTTCTACCCGGTATAAATAAAAAATATCGGGTATAAATGGGTATAAATTAATTTTTACCCATTCTACCCATTCTTTCCCATTTTTACCTTCCGGAAATTTATCCAAGCGCCCATTTCTATGCGTGACTGATTACCCACCCAGATAAAGTATAGTGTACTGTACAGTATCATACCTATAACTATAGATACTATTAGAATTATATGACTCCCACATCAACTTTTGCCACACTCTTTCTGCAGGAGATTTTTATTATTTTGGTAGTATGGTTGTTAGATATAAAAAAATCCTAACTAATATTATAAATGCGAAAGTGAGTTTGTTTGTTTGTTTGTTGGTTTGTTTGTTAACTCTTCACGCTTCATCTACTGAACCAATCTTCGTGAAATTTTGCATACACATAGTTAGAAGTACGGAGAAGGACATAGGGTACCTTTCATCCCGGGAAAAAGCTCTGTTGCCGTAGGAAATTCACGCGGGCGAAGCCGCGGGCAAAAGCTAGTTATAAATAGACGCTTCTTATTTTCAGGCACAACGTGGACGCAAGAACTGATCTGGCTAGTTGGCAATAATTTTGATTATGACACTGCTGAGAAAAAACTACTAACAGAGAGATTCCCTTTCCTCGAGTGAGTGCCGTGGCCTTATTGTGTAGATTTTTTTTAATTTAAGCATTTATCATACAAAAAATAACTATGCATCCATGATCATTATCATACCTAACCCAAAATACTAATGAAAGTCATGCAGCTTACAATCTTACATCCTGTAAATATGAATACAAAAATTACGAGCAGAGAAGTCAAAAAAACATTAATAATGTTTAGTTAGGTATACCTATTTGATTTATTATTTCGTGATAGATACCTATAGATAATATGTAGATATAGATACGTATTGTAGTTAGGTACAAGATATGTCAACGATTGTCATAATTTTCATAGTCAAAACAGAGATAAAAGATTTAGGTAGGTACATAGGTACTTGAGATAAAATCAATAAATTGTTTGGTTGTTTTATTGGTAAAAAGTTTACTGTATGAATGTTTATTTTATGCTTTCAGATATGCAATGATGTTTAATGACCCGAAAGTAAAAGAGTGGTTACGTAACCAAATGACCGTTAACCCTGAGATTGCAGAAGGGTTCTTGGAGAAAATGTCGACATCCATCGTCGACATCCTAGCCGACATTCCATCTCCAAGGTTCATCAAGACCCATCTTCCATTCTCCTTGCTGCCACCTCACCTTCTGGATACCACCAAAGTGGTGTACGTGGCCAGAGACCCTCGGGATGTCGCTGTGTCCTACTACCATCACTGCAGACTGTTTAAATTAGTCAATTTCCAAGGAGAATTCAAAACATTTTGGAAGATTTTCCTGGAAGCAGGGTGTAAGTTGTTATGAGTTTATTTTTTATCAGGGTAGTTACTGAAAACTCTTATAGGTATACTTACTTAGTAAATATTGTTCTTGAATATTAAAACAATTATATTCCTATTGATTAACTTCAATATTCGAAAAACCGGAGCTGATGTTAGATTTGGAAATTAGAAGATTTTGTATTTGATTTAACGAATAACTTTTTCAGTTATCTGGTGTCCATATTTCCCTCACATCAAAGAAGCTTGGGCGAAGAGGAATCATCCAAATATGTTGTTTTTGTTTTATGAAGATCTTTCTAAGGTTGGTTTCTAACAAAAACTTTAATAAGCCTTCTCCTATATAAAGATAATTAGACGGCCTTATATTATGTCTCACTAGCTGTTGCCCGCGGCTTCGCCCGCGTGAGTTTTGCTTAGATGAAAAATCTTTGTGAAAAATATGGTATGGCTGGTCTCTTGGAATTATTTATCAGATGTTCCAGATCTTCAATTTTAATAGGTACGTCAGCAGAAAATGCTCATCAGGTTGAACGACTTAATAAGGCGTCATTTCCATATATGTTATAGTGTAGCTGGTCTCTTGCAGTTCTTCATCAGATGTTCCAGATCTTCAATTTTTATACGTCAGCAGAAAATGCTCATCAGGTTGAACGACTTTTGTTAAGGCACCATTACCATATTTCTTATAGTTTAACTGTTCTGTTTTGGTTCTTCATTAGGTGTTCCAATTTTCAAAAAAAAATATAGCCTAAATGTTGCCCAGGCTTAATAGCTATACAACAAAAAAGTTTCATTCAAATCGGTTCAGTACTTTCGGAGATTAGCGTGATCATACATACAGACAGACAAAAAATTCCTAAAAATGTTTTTTGCTTTTCTTAATTTTTTAAGTTTAAATTCTTTTTAAGTTTCCCTCTATCCATTTCAGTCAAAAATACTAAATGTACAGACAAAATATTTTAACTGTTTTATTTTATGTATACTTAGATGATAATTCAAAGTCAACGTTTGATAAACATTTTATTTAAATAAGCTTATAAATAGCCCTTTAAATCGTCATATACTTCTAGATTAGTTGACGTCAAAAAATTACTTATAGCTAAGTTTACCACACCGCTCCGAAACGCAAGTGCAAGGAGAAGATACGGCGCAACAAACTCTACTGCTGCATTTTCACCAAAGACGTCACTTTACAAATATTTTCTTATAATTTAGTAACCCTGTGGACAAGCGTGCAGTCAGCTGCCGAGAAAACTGACCTTTTTCACCGAATCCTATCTTAGGGGGGAGTCAGGTTATCTGCAGTCGACTGTACATTGAATTTGTCATCGTTCAGGATCTGCCAGCGGCCGTGCGGCGAGTGGCCAAGTTCCTGCAGAAACCAGCGACGGAGGAGCTGGTTCGGCGTTTGTGCGACCACCTGCACATTGATAACTTCAGGAAAAACAAGTCTGTCAACGCAGAGAACCTGCAGGAGCTGGGCATCGCGAACAAAACTGAAAACTTCATTAGAAAAGGTACCTACTTATACTTACGCTTTCTTTTGACAGTATATTAGTGGGACAAATCGGTGATTATCGCTGGGCCGCGAGTCAAAAGTTAACAGAATATGTTGTGTCAAAATCAGTTTTTAGTCAGTCAGATCAGTTCTAGACTTTATATATTAGAATTTGATTACATTCACAGAGCAGAAAGGCTCCTCCACGGCCTTTTTTCTGCTCTCTGATTACCTACATTAAATGCTCAGGATCTCCCTGGTGATGATAAAAAACAAAATTATTGAAAAAAAACTTATCACTGATTCATATCATAGATTTAGAAGGTCTACGCATGCGCTACGAACTGCTACGACCTATTATTATATTTTAAAAAAAAATTCTGAGGCACACGCTTTGCGGTACGGTACACTGATTTAACGAGTTTCCTCGCCAGGTAAATCTGGTGGTTGGCGTGATTACTTCGATGAAGAAATGACGCAGCAGGCCGAGCACTGGATCGCAGAGAACCTTCGTGATACCGACCTGCGCTTCCCCACCAAAAACTAGGACAATTACCTACTCTGATACCAGAATAAATATTTAAATTAAAAAATATGTTAAATATGTAAATAAACTCTCATTTAAGTACCCAATTTATTTTAACTAAAAATAACGGAGACTAAAAGAATTAAGGAACCCTAAAATGAAAATGTTTGGTCATTTGTTTGTTCAGATAGATTAGATAGCATAATACATTATATCTGTTTTCTGATGGTTTTTATCTCATTACCGATATCAATATGTGTCATATGTAAAACGTCACCTCGTTTGACGACTCGATGCGGGTAGCCGTGGCACTCCGCTTGGGCAGCAGAGTATGTGAGCCACATATGCGTCTGCGGGTCCATGGTGGAGAGCGACGGCTATCACGCGTTGAGTTGTCGTCGCTGCTCGGGTAGGTTTCCACGGCATCATGCGCTCAATGATATAGTCCGCAGGGCGTTCTTCACAGCCAACGTACCCTGCGTGCTGGAGCCCACCAGGCCTTAGCAGGTCGGATGGCAAGAGGCCTGACGGATTGACGCTGGTGCCGTGGAAGCACGGCAAATGCCTAATCTGGGACGCGACCTGCGTCAGCACGGTGGCCATCAGCCACATTGGGCGTACTGCATGCACGGCTGCGGCGGCTGCTGAGGATGCGGCTAGTAAAAAACGGGAGAAGTACGCGGCTATGGAGCCAAAATACATCTTTGTGCCCATAGCCGTGGAGACCATGGGCAGCTGGGGATCGGACGCTAAGCGCCTTTTAAGGGAGATAGGGCAACGGATAGCGGCGAATACTGGGGACTTCCGCTCTGGCTCATTTCTGGTGCAAAGGATGGCCACAGCGATTCAGCGCGGTAACGCGGCAAGCGTTCTGGGCACCTTTGCACCGGAAACGCTAAGGGGCGGGTTATAATTAAATTCTAGGATGTTAACTGTATTTTTATGACAAATTTTATATTTGAAATATTTTGACTACTGTTTGTATAATGACCTAAATTTAAGAAATTGAATAAATAAAAAGAAAATTTAAATAAATAAATAAATTTAATTATTTAAATAAATTAATTAAAAAAAAAAGAAAAAAAAATGTAAAATCTACAAAATATCATTATTTTCCGATGATATCTGTACCTAAGTGTTACGTTGTTAGCAGTACAGTGAACAGCACATAAACTTATCCGAATACACTGGAAATTCACCGCTATTTCCATCACAAAGCTGTCCAGTCCATGCACCATATAGAGATGAGACATACAGTTGACTCTAGGTCAATCAAAATTACAAACATTGTAAGGTACCTATTGCAAATTAACTGGGTTCATAAGCAATTTAGGTATAAAAGAGTCGAGATTAAGTTGTAATAAAAAAAATATGTATCATTGAAAACCGTCACACTGATGACCCACAGACTAATCTCTTCACGGACGGAGTGGAAGGTTTTTTATTAGTAATCTATTAGGTAACCTAAATTTGATAAAATTAATCGAAAAAGAAGAAGACACAATGCATAGGCTAGTGCTTATGTATAACTGTTCAGATTTTTGTTGAGTTTAAAATATGTAGATGGGGAAACTTCCTTTGGGAATGGAACCCAGGACGTCCGGTCCTTGTCAACGAAAGGCAGTTCCTATATGTGACTATAAAAAGCCAATTCATCCTGTACTCCTAGTTATTCTCTTGTACTGTAGCTATACGAATAAATTGCTAAGCAAGTAAACAACAGTACTTTCCATATGCACTCCTTGGTCGAGCAATGAAACGGTTTCTAAATAGTGAGATTCCGAGATAAACTTTAATTTACTTACACAGGACAGAATTATTTACCTAAACGCTTGGGGTTCTGAGTATAATCTAAGTTACATGCATTTTGAAGTATGAAGTATGTATCTTAGGTATAAAATAGTGCATCAATTAGGTATGCTAATTTTATGCTAATTTAATATCAAGCTTTCATGTTTTATTTTATTTTTTCCTTATTGGTAAACCAACAGCCATGTTATTATTATTCATATCAATGATAAGATCTATTTAAATGAGTGATCTAACCATCACAAACGAAGTACTGTAAATTAGTATATCGATTGAAAGAGGTGTAAAAGGAAAAAAAACAAAGATCCAATTTAAATCTTAATTATTTAACATAACTAAACATACTTTACAATAAATTAGAATGGCGGAAAGTCAAATAAATAAACTATAAATACAGGCAGAGATCTTGAGACTAGGCAGCGGGGACCACCTCGGGCAGCACCGGCGTCGCCGGCTCGGCCGGCTGCGGCGGCTGCTGCGGCGGCTCAGGCAGCTTGCGGCACGCCAGCGTCTCTGGGTCTCGCTCCATATCAGGTCCGCACTGCTCCATGGCGCCTACCAGCTTGTAGTCCCGGTCCTCCTCACTCTCCACGTTACTTCGTCTTCTCCCAGCGATCACCACCTCCGCGGCACGCCCATCTCCTTCCGACCGCTCCCCGCTCCCGATCTCCACCCGGTACGGGGCGTGCTTGGCTCCACAAACGCGTCCATGATGTGTATATCTGCTCTCTCCTGCAGCACGTGATCGTGCTTGACGTTCTTCGTGAACAGATCCAGGAAGTCTGAGGACGCTGGCATTTTCTTAGGCAGAGCGATGAGGACGACTACATTCTGGAGGTCAGCGCGGACGTTAAATTCGCCATCCTGGTGCTGGTCGTAGGAGGCGGGCGCGGCGGCGAAGTTTTCTCCGGTGTGCGGACAAACTTTCTTGTTTCACTTGGATCTGTAGCTAACTTAATTATTCCCAGGTATATTAGACCTGGGAAAACTTAGGTAGGTGCCTACTCATTGTTTTCATATTGATGCTAAGTTGAGTATACAATTACATAACTGAAAGATAAGTATTAGGTAATTATTCAATCAACACATGTAAAATTAGATTTTTAAATCGAGATCTTGGGTTTTGAAATATAGTATAGAGTAAGTAAGTTTAGGTTTAGCGATTTTAAATCTTGCACACCCCGATTGTACTGAAAGTTTTTTTTTTTGTTAAAATGTGAAGTGTGATCTTTTATTATAAAATGCTGATAAATAAAAATGATATGAGATCGTAAACGGTACAAATTTATAGGTAGGTATCTTTTCCCGCTGACTGACACAGGTATACAAAATTACCAGTACCTAGCATATCTTAACTAATATTGCGAAAGTGAGTTTATTTGTTGGTTACCTCTTCACGCTTTATCTACTGAACCGATCTTTCTGAAATTTCACAAATATAGGTACATATAGTTAGATAAAAGTACTGAGCAGGACATAGGGTACCTACCTTTCATTCCGAGAAAAAGCACTGTTCCCGTGGGAAATTTACGCGGGTGAAGCCGCGGGCAAAAGCTTGTTTTATATAATGCGAGCTTTATGTCCCAGATGATTGACTTATATACATAGGTAACTATATAGGTGACTAATACCCTATTTGTGATTGAAATATCCTAGTATCATAAATGCAAAGTATCAAAAATGCATCCCGTAAAGCAAAACCAATTGTGTTCAAATATAATCTAGGCGGTGTCACTATAGAGAGAACTAAACTGGTACGTGACTTAGGAGTCTTTTTCGATGATAAGGATAACCAAATGGCTGAAATTATAAGTACTGAAGTTTAGGTAACTACAGTTTGGAACACAAAAATATTTTTCATCTAAGCGAAACTGACGCGGGCGAAGCCGCGGGCAACAGCTAGTAATTTATAAAATAATGAGAGTGTATATAATACAGTTTTATATACTGCCTGTGACTATAAATTGTGTATCCTGCAGTTGCAGTATTTCCATGTAGGTAAGTATATAACACTTTAAAGAAAATTAAAACAACGTTTCTTTACTTACTGAAGTACTTATACTTAACGATTAGTGTGGCAAAAGCGGTTTGGTGCATTATTGCTACTTATTTACTGACAAGGTTCATATAATAGATGCAGTAGTATCACGTCTTTATCTCTTACGGGGTACACAGAGCGGGGTAATCGAGTCTCACGACTGAGAGAGACTTGAAGGCCACGCTTAGCTGAATAATGGGCTTATTGGTTGAATGGATGCCTGCGTCTGTGTTCCCGAGCACATACATACAACCTGACTCTCTTCAAAACCAGAGTGAAAAGGCTGCTTCTAGGTAAGCTCGCTTCATCGTAGACCTCTTCTCTGTCCTCGGGCATGATTGTGGTCAAGAGCAAACCCATCTTTAATAAAAAAAAATGGAGTTACTTACCTAGTAACAGCGGTTGTTAGGCTAGCTATGAGAATAAGCCCTCCGTCAGTTTAGCCCTTGATTAGATTAATTATTATTACAATTAGCGCAGGAAGAGAAGCAAGCACTTTCTATGCTTTTTCTTCTCTCCCAGACCGCATGGAACTGAACTCATAATAGGTATATTAAAATATTTTTAATTTAATATAGAATGTGTAAATAAAATAGGCTTTTTTTAAATTTTCGTCCATCGTGAAAGATCCAATACTACACGGCGGGAATCGACACGTGTCCCTATTCTAATGAGCGATTTTTCTGACAGCTAATTAAGAAAAAAAATCATTATAAAAAAATCTCAACAGATGGAGTTTTATTGAAAGCCGAGTTGTATAATGGCTGTACCTATATTGTGCGCTTTTTACTGTCAGCCAGAGGCAGAAAAAAAATCACATAACAGTTTGACAGTTGCACAAATCACAATATTAATACTTTTTAGATGTTTTTTATTAGGTTTTATTTTTTTTAAGCGCCAATCCTGTGCATTTTAGCTTTTTTAATTGGCCGCGTTTTTACTAAGCGCCACCCAATGATATATTATAATACAGATATGTTACATTCATAGTAATTTGCGTTTTAGGTCTGTTCCGAGCAATCCAAAACTACACACATCGACAAGTTTTACTGATAAGTAAGACAAAAGATATAAAAGAGCATGCGAATGAAAGAGATAGCAATAGTTTTCAATGATTTCTCGTCAAATGTTTCTTATGCATAGAGTAACATTTTTGTTGTAGAGAGGACACTTATTTGAAAAGAAAGTACATGGGTAAGAAATAAAACATCTTATAAAAGTAAATCATATATATTGAAATATTTAACAATTCAGTGTCGGAAAAAACTCGGAAACCTAATTGATAAAAAGAAAAACAATAGTAATCCTCAATTATCAGTATAATGTATTATAATAGTAGAAAATCGAATTCAGTGAAACTATTTTAATGTTTATTAAATTAGTCCACTACACACATTAGATAGCTATTATAATAACGAACAATAATAAAAAGCAACTGAACATTAATTTTAGGCATTGAAGTCACCATCAGTATTCGATTCTGCACTAACTAATCTATGTCCGCAGCGCACGCATCCTTGTCGCTCTCACGTCAAAACTAGAATCTCTCTTTCTTTGTCTGAACATGGCGTCAGTGAGTGAAAAATAATTGAAATATACTAAACAATCAAGCTATTTTTGCATACTCACATGTGATAAGAGATCCCTTGTACTTTGTTAACTTTAGAATCATAATTGGTACACTTTCGAAACACACACGATGGCATTTTTAATATATCTTGGTAAGGACACAGGAACTTACGACGCGGTACGCTCGACGAGGCGCTTGGCGCAGACTGATTACAAGACGTTCCAATTGGGTCGTATTCGAGTCTTCACAGCGCGCGCGCCTATAACATATCTGCCTCTTGTTTATATAGTATATCATTGGCGCCACCTATGAATACATCTGGAACAATTTTTTTAAAATTTGGGTCTCGGAAAATCCTTCATTGTTTTTGTTTGGCAGTCGGTCTATTTGTTTTTTTTTTTGACTTATAGTTTAACGACTACTTTTTAGTACCTAGGAGCTTTTGAGCAAAAAGTTGCTCATATTCATGAGTACTTTGACCAGTAGAAAGGATGTCAATGTTTTTAAATTCTGTATACGTACGAGATCCTGAAATAATCTGAATATACATTTACATATCAATTGATATATATCAACGAGGTAGCGAAAAAGCGATAAAGTGTACTATTGTTGATCGAAGGACCCTTCTTACCCTAAAAAAAATCCGTTACGCACTTTTGACGATCTTTTCTTTTATTTATACAATCGATAAGATAAATCAATCAATCACCTCCCACAGCTGTCGACAAGGATTTATAATTTTATCAGGTAATTTCCATTCAACCAAACGTAAAAACAACACAAATAAAATTATGTCAGAGCACGTTCAGCGGTCGTCGCAACGCCTCATTGTTTAATAACTTACGTAGTGATTTTTTCTTTGTGGTAAAAACTACAATGGCTAAGAAATCAATCCCCTTTGAAATAAGGGATGTCCCACCAGAACTAACGGCTGAGTTCTTCAAACACACAAATGGTAAATAAAAAAATATTTTACTAATTTTAGAAAGCTGAATTAGGTCCCAAATTTCAGCTTTCTATGGACCTAGGTTTATGATTGTGAGATTAGATAAATAAGTCATGGAAGTAATAAGTACCTTTTTACTACTTCCATGAAATAAGTACAACGACTCTACATTATTTATATTTCAAGGGTGTTCGTTCATCAGTATCCAGGAATTTAAATGAAAATCAATTCGTAAGTTGCGTAGCCATATATTTACCGCAGCAAGTAGGTAGGTACTATTTGAGCCAAAAAATTAACAAGCTGAATTTGGTCCCAAATTTTAGCTTTCTATGGACCTAGGTTTATGATTATGAGATTGTGGACCTAAAAAAAAGTCCGTTTCTTCATAATTGTCCTATTAAGTAAAATACCTAGCAATCTTACCATGTTTTTTATTTTTATTTGATTTTACAACAATATAAATTAAAATAGACTTTTTAGGAAATTACTTTCGTGGATAACAAATGTTTTATTTTAGAATGTTTAGGTTTGAACTAATATTTGATTTATTTTCAACAAAATTCAATAAAAAATACTGTGAAGATTGTTTACATAATAAGACAATTAAGAAAAAAATGGAGTTAGGTCCATAATAGCTAAACATAGAATTTCACAGAAATTGAAGTGAGTTTTAAAATTAGTTGTACAAAATAAAACAATCCTGTGATAAATTTTGTAAGTCGAGAAGTAAATTAAATCCAATGGGAGAGTAAGAAATCTTGTTATTATTTTCACTGGCAGGGATTTGTCTCAAGTTTATTTATTAGGTCGAATGGGAGAGTAAAAATTGTTATTTTATTTCACAAATAGGGATTTGTTTCTTCTTATAGTTTATTTATTTTATATAGGTACTAAGTAAGTAAAAGTAGGTCTACCGTTTTCTTTTTTTTTTTTTTTTGTAATCTTAATTATTTTTAGTGGTAAATAACATTTATTTAATACCATTTAGGACCAGACATTAAGTTCGTTCACGTGGGCCCAGAGAAATACCGCTTCCCCGCTGCCTTCAGGGAAGAATGTGTAAAAGTGTACAACATGGAGCTGAGACCAGACGATGTGTTTATTGTCACCTTCCCTAAATCTGGTAAGTTGGACATTAGGTACCTTAATACCTAAAGTTTAACTAATTCCCTAACATATACCTACCTATTTTTATATCTGTAAACAGTGTTTTATCAAGTGAATTTTTCCATTAAAGTTAGTCCTGGAAAGTTAGCAGCCTTATTAATTGGGTGATAAAAACATTAAATTTGAAGCATTTATAATAGTTTAAATTGAAAGTATCTAGGAAGGGTACCTCAATTGTCCTTTTACTATTTTACTTAAAATCTAAAGTAAAAAATAAAAGTAAGTTGGTGTTGTTCTATGTAACTATTTAGTTTTTACGAACATTATTAGTTAGTAAGATAAAAGGAAGTCGTAATTTTGTTATCCTCTATACCTACATAATATCGTTTGCTCTCACTGAGGAGCGTGACTAGAGATGGGCATTTACCCGATAAATTTCCGAGACTCGGAAATTTATCCATTTATACCCATTTTTTCCCAGGAATTTTTAATTTACACCGGGTAAAAATTAAAATCAATTAAAATGTTTGTAATTGCGATATTTTATAATATATCGTTAAGATTTATTAAGAAATAAAGTGTTTAAGGTACTATTCAGTTTTTAAATTAAGTACTGCATAAAAATACTTATGAAGTGTACAATTTACGTTTTGGTTACAAAAAGACCTAACAAGATATATTTTAATTCTGACTCATTCGCAGCCAACTGGTTTTAGGCAATGAATGTTATGCCGGGGCGACGAACAAGTTTGCCAAATGCCGGAATTCTATTGAACGGCTAGGCGATCATCGAATCGTAATGCCCGCAGTACTAGGCCAGATTATTACAAATGTCTGTAATATCAGTAATAATGAAAAACTGAATTTGAAATTAAAATGCAGCAAACTTAATTACTAACTCTCTCAAAAATACGATTGCATAAAACTTTCTCGATAGAAAAATATTGCGAAGTTCAAATCCTAATCCTAATTAATATTATTAATGCGAAAGTGAGTTTGTTTGTTACCTTTTCACGTTTTATCTACTCAGCCAATCTTCCTGTTTCACATAAACATAGTTGGAAGTACTGAGAAGGACATGGGATACTTTTCATCCCGGAAAAAGCACTGTTCCCGTGGGAAATTCACGCGGGTGAACCCGCGGGCAAAAGCTAGTTATAAATAGACGCTTCTTATTTTCAGGCACAACGTGGACGCAAGAACTGATCTGGCTAGTTGGCAATAATTTTGATTATGACACTGCTGAGAAAAAACTACTAACAGAGAGATTCCCTTTCCTCGAGTGAGTGCCGTGGCCTTATTGTGTAGATTTTTTTTAATTTAAGCATTTATCATACAAAAAATAACTATGCATCCATGATCATTATCATACCTAACCCAAAATACTAATGAAAGTCATGCAGCTTACAATCTTACATCCTGTAAATATGAATACAAAAATTACGAGCAGAGAAGTCAAAAAAACATTAATAATGTTTAGTTAGGTATACCTATTTGATTTATTATTTCGTGATAGATACCTATAGATAATATGTAGATATAGATACGTATTGTAGTTAGGTACAAGATATGTCAACGATTGTCATAATTTTCATAGTCAAAACAGAGATAAAAGATTTAGGTAGGTACATAGGTACTTGAGATAAAATCAATAAATTGTTTGGTTGTTTTATTGGTAAAAGGTTTACTGTATGAATGTTTATTTTATGCTTTCAGATATGCAATGATGTTTAATGACCCGAAAGTAAAAGAGTGGTTACGTAACCAAATGACCGTTAACCCTGAGATTGCAGAAGGGTTCTTGGAGAAAATGTCGACATCCATCGTCGACATCCTAGCCGACATTCCATCTCCAAGGTTCATCAAGACCCATCTTCCATTCTCCTTGCTGCCACCTCACCTTCTGGATACCACCAAAGTGGTGTACGTGGCCAGAGACCCTCGGGATGTCGCTGTGTCCTACTACCATCACTGCAGACTGTTTAAATTAGTCAATTTCCAAGGAGAATTCAAAACATTTTGGAAGATTTTCCTGGAAGCAGGGTGTAAGTTGTTATGAGTTTATTTTTTATCAGGGTAGTTACTGAAAACTCTTATAGGTATACTTACTTAGTAAATATTGTTCTTGAATATTAAAACAATTATATTCCTATTGATTAACTTCAATATTCGAAAAACCGGAGCTGATGTTAGATTTGGAAATTAGAAGATTTTGTATTTGATTTAACGAATAACTTTTTCAGTTATCTGGTGTCCATATTTCCCTCACATCAAAGAAGCTTGGGCGAAGAGGAATCATCCAAATATGTTGTTTTTGTTTTATGAAGATCTTTCTAAGGTTGGTTTCTAACAAAAACTTTAATAAGCCTTCTCCTATATAAAGATAATTAGACGGCCTTATATTATGTCTCACTAGCTGTTGCCCGCGGCTTCGCCCGCGTGAGTTTTGCTTAGATGAAAAATCTTTGTGAAAAATATGGTATGGCTGGTCTCTTGGAATTATTTATCAGATGTTCCAGATCTTCAATTTTAATAGGTACGTCAGCAGAAAATGCTCATCGTGTTGAACGACTTAATAAGGCGTCATTTCCATATATGTTATAGTGTAGCTGGTCTCTTGCAGTTCTTCATCAGATGTTCCAGATCTTCAATTTTTATACGTCAGCAGAAAATGCTCATCAGGTTGAACGACTTTTGTTAAGGCACCATTACCATATTTCTTATAGTTTAACTGTTCTGTTTTGGTTCTTCATTAGGTGTTCCAGTTTTCAAAAAAAATTATAGCCTAAATGTTGCCCAGGCTTAATAGCTATACAACAAAAAAGTTTCATTCAAATCGGTTCAGTACTTTCGGAGATTAGCGTGATCATACATACAGACAGACAAAAAATTCCTAAAAATGTTTTTTGCTTTTCTTAATTTTTTAAGTTTAAATTCTTTTTAAGTTTCCCTCTATCCATTTCAGTCAAAAATACTAAATGTACAGACAAAATATTTTTACTGTTTTATTTTATGTATACTTAGATGATAATTCAAAGTCAACGTTTGATAAACATTTTATTTAAATAAGCTTATAAATAGCCCTTTAAATCGTCATATACTTCTAGATTAGTTGACGTCAAAAAATTACTTATAGCTAAGTTTACCACACCGCTCCGAAACGCAAGTGCAAGGAGAAGATACGGCGCAACAAACTCTACTGCTGCATTTTCACCAAAGACGTCACTTTACAAATATTTTCTTATAATTTAGTAACCCTGTGGACAAGCGTGCAGTCAGCTGCCGAGAAAACTGACCTTTTTCACCGAATCCTATCTTAGGGGGGAGTCAGGTTATCTGCAGTCGACTGTACATTGAATTTGTCATCGTTCAGGATCTGCCAGCGGCCGTGCGGCGAGTGGCCAAGTTCCTGCAGAAACCAGCGACGGAGGAGCTGGTTCGGCGTCTGTGCGACCACCTGCACATTGATAACTTCAGGAAAAACAAGTCTGTCAACGCAGAGAACCTGCAGGAGCTGGGCATCGCGAACAAAACTGAAAACTTCATTAGAAAAGGTACCTACTTATACTTACGCTTTCTTTTGACAGTATATTAGTGGGACAAATCGGTGATTATCGCTGGGCCGCGACTCAAAAGTTAACAGAATATGTTGTGTCAAAATCAGTTTTTAGTCAGTCAGATCAGTTCTAGACTTTATATATTAGAATTTGATTACATTCACAGAGCAGAAAGGCTCCTCCACGGCCTTTTTTCTGCTCTCTGATTACCTACATTAAATGCTCAGGATCTCCCTGGTGATGATAAAAAACAAAATTATTGAAAAAAAACTTATCACTGGTTCATATCATAGATTTAGAAGGTCTACGCATGCGCTACGAACTGCTACGACCTATTATTATATTTTAAAAAAAAATTCTGAGGCACACGCTTTGCGGTACGGTACACTGATTTAACGAGTTTCCTCGCCAGGTAAATCTGGTGGTTGGCGTGATTACTTCGATGAAGAAATGACGCAGCAGGCCGAGCACTGGATCGCAGAGAACCTTCGTGATACCGACCTGCGCTTCCCCACCAAAAACTAGGACAATTACCTACTCTGATACCAGAATAAATATTTAAATTAAAAAATATGTTAAATATGTAAATAAACTCTCATTTAAGTACCCAATTTATTTTAACTAAAAATAACGGAGACTAAAAGAATTAAGGAACCCTAAAATGAAAATGTTTGGTCATTTGTTTGTTCAGATAGATTAGATAGCATAATACATTATATCTGTTTTCTGATGGTTTTTATCTCATTACCGATATCAATATGTGTCATATGTAAAACGTCACCTCGTTTGACGACTCGATGCGGGTAGCCGTGGCACTCCGCTTGGGCAGCAGAGTATGTGAGCCACATATGCGTCTGCGGGTCCATGGTGGAGAGCGACGGCTATCACGTGATGAGTTGTCGTCGCTGCTCGGGTAGGTTTCCACGGCATCATGCGCTCAATGATATAGTCCGCAGGGCGTTCTTCACAGCCAACGTACCCTGCGTGCTGGAGCCCACCAGGCCTTAGCAGGTCGGATGGCAAGAGGCCTGACGGATTGACGCTGGTGCCGTGGAAGCACGGCAAATGCCTAATCTGGGACGCGACCTGCGTCAGCACGGTGGCCATCAGCCACATTGGGCGTACTGCATGCATGGCTGCGGCGGCTGCTGAGGATGCGGCTAGTAAAAAACGGGAGAAGTACGCGGCTATGGAGCCAAAATACATCTTTGTGCCCATAGCCGTGGAGACCATGGGCAGCTGGGGATCGGACGCTAAGCGCCTTTTAAGGGAGATAGGGCAACGGATAGCGGCGAATACTGGGGACTTCCGCTCTGGCTCATTTCTGGTGCAAAGGATGGCCATAGCGATTCAGCGCGGTAACGCGGCAAGCGTTCTGGGCACCTTTGCACCGGAAACGCTAAGGGGCGGGTTATAATTAAATTCTAGGATGTTAACTGTATTTTTATGACAAATTTTATATTTGAAATATTTTGACTACTGTTTGTATAATGACCTAAATTTAAGAAATTGAATAAATGAAAAGAAAATTTAAATAAATAAATAAATTTAATTATTTAAATAAATTAATTTAAAAAAAAAGAAAAAAAAATGTAAAATCTACAAAATATCATTATTTTCCGATGATATCTGTACCTAAGTGTTACGTTGTTAGCAGTACAGTGAACAGCACATAAACTTATCCGAATACACTGGAAATTCACCGCTATTTCCATCACAAAGCTGTCCAGTCCATGCACCATATAGATAATGAGACATACAGTTGACTCTAGGTCAATCAAAATTACAAACATTGTAAGGTACCTATTGCAAATTAACTGGGTTCATAAGCAATTTAGGTATAAAAGAGTCGAGATTAAGTTGTAATAAAAAAAATATGTATCATTGAAAACCGTCACACTGATGACCCACAGACTAATCTCTTCACGGACGGAGTGGAAGGTTTTTTATTAGTAATCTATTAGGTAACCTAAATTTGATAAAATTAATCGAAAAAGAAGAAGACACAATGCATAGGCTAGTGCTTATGTATAACTGTTCAGATTTTTGTTGAGTTTAAAATATGTAGATGGGGAAACTTCCTTTGGGAATGGAACCCAGGACGTCCGGTCCTTGTCAACGAAAGGCAGTTCCTATATGTGACTATAAAAAGCCAATTCATCCTGTACTCCTAGTTATTCTCTTGTACTGTAGCTATACGAATAAATTGCTAAGCAAGTAAACAACAGTACTTTCCATATGCACTCCTTGGTCGAGCAATGAAACGGTTTCTAAATAGTGAGATTCCGAGATAAACTTTAATTTACTTACACAGGACAGAATTATTTACCTAAACGCTTGGGGTTCTGAGTATAATCTAAGTTACATGCATTTTGAAGTATGAAGTAGGTATCTTAGGTATAAAATAGTGCATCAATTAGGTATGCTAATTTTATGCTAATTTAATATCAAGCTTTCATGTTTTATTTTATTTTTTCCTTATTGGTAAACCAACAGCCATGTTATTATTATTCATATCAATGATAAGATCTATTTAAATGAGTGATCTAACCATCACAAACGAAGTACTGTGAATTAGTATATCGATTGAAAGAGGTGTAAAAGGAAAAAAACAAAGATCCAATTTAAATCTTAATTATTTAACATAACTAAACATACTTTACAATAAATTAGAATGGCGGAAAGTCAAATAAATAAACTATAAATACAGGCAGAGATCTTGAGACTAGGCAGCGGGGACCACCTCGGGCAGCACCGGCGTCGCCGGCTCGGCCGGCTGCGGCGGCTGCTGCGGCGGCTCGGGCAGCTTGCGGCACGCCAGCGTCTCTGGGTCTCGCTCCATATCAGGTCCGCACTGCTCCATGGCGCCTACCAGCTTGTAGTCCCGGTCCTCCTCACTCTCCACGTTACTTCGTCTTCTCCCAGCGATCACCACCTCCGCGGCACGCCCATCTCCTTCCGACCGCTCCCCGCTCCCGATCTCCACCCGGTACGGCGTGCTTGGCTCCACAAACGCGTCCATGATGTGTATATCTGCTCTCTCCTGCAGCACGTGATCGTGCTTAACGTTCTTCGTGAACAGATCCAGGAAGTCTGAGGACGCTGGCATTTTCTTAGGCAGAGCGATGAGGACGACTACATTCTGGAGGTCGGCGCGGACGTTGAATTCGCCGTCCTGGCGCTGGTCGTAGGAGGCGGGCGCGGCGGCGGCGAGCCCGAGCGCCGCGGAGAGAGCCAGGAGTTGCAGCATTGCGTGCGGTCGCGGGGCCGAGCGCGGACTGCGCGTAGGCAACTCGGACTCCGCTTTTACCGAGCACCCGCGAACCAGTCCGCGAGAATCGGGCACGCGGTAACGGTGAACACGGCACGAGTGAGGGTCAGCCTGCACGGGACCTAATAACGCTTGTCATCTCTCTGGTACACAAATATTAATAATTATATGCATTTGAGTCACTGTCAGTAGAGCAGCAGGAGGTTGAATGGCTAGGCAAGTTATTTTTACTTAAAACTTATTATGCAGATTTTATCGTATTTTATTATTCACGAGCTCTTGATGTTTTGGATCAAATGAAGCCTGCTGTTATCATGATATCAGAGTGATAGCATGATAGACTAAATATGCCTAAGTACTTAAATTTTATTTTGGCCTAGGTTTGCACTTCCTGGCTACACAACTTTGTGTAGTTTTCGTGAAAATCTGGGACGAATCCAGTGTAAATTAAATTTTGCCGTGTCGTGTCGTATCATGGAGACGGGCGCCAGAGCGTTGCCTTTGCCTCAGCGTGTGACAGTGACCGGGGTCAGGCGATAGCCGAGTTTCGCATTCGTCTCAACCGGCGGCGCGTCCTCCTGATAACAGCTAAATATAGCCAAACTGCGCATCAATGATGTTTGAACCGGAACTCGGGATTGCATGTTCGTTCTCACGGTGAGATCTGGGGAGTCAGAGAGCTGTTTTTTTATTTAATATTCAATCTCATCCAAAACCATACAAATAGCTAGCACCCTCAGGCACCTGCCAAGTCTTGGGTTGCGGTTAATTGCTGCAACTATTGATTGTGAGCCCATAAGTGCAATGTTTCCAATGTTTAATGTCTATGGAGAAGAAACAAGTTAGTCACAATAGTTTTACTTTCAGTTTAAAAGCTCAGATGACTGGTAGAGCCAGGCAGTAGTGGCTGGTAGAGTCACAGACATTGATCATATCATTTTCTCATGCAACTTACCAATATCGTGGAGTAGGGCTCTCCTGGACTATTTATTCGAAATGAGGTCTCGCTCTCCTTATAGCTTAAACCTCAACAAATTAATATGTATAAACTTCTACTTCCACATCAAAATACTACCTACAATAAAAAGCTTGCCAAACCAGTGGAAGTGCATGACACAGTTTTACTCATTACGAGCCGATGTCTAGTCTAGTCTGTCTGTAGGTAAGGTCTATAATGACCTAGTGCGTACCATTCATTAAAAAAAAACAGTTTCAATGTTAAAAATTACGAACACTTTAGATAGGTAGGAACAACCTATTTTACTTAATATAATTATGTTCTGTTCCGTTCTTTCAATGATAGTGGGACATATTTTATTTAAAATAGATTTAACAAGACGGTTAATGACGTCGTCGTTTGTAGTACAAGAAAGCTATCTGAAAGGTAGGTACTTTCAGCTCTAACTTTCAAAAGAAAATAGCTATTTGGATTATAATAGGTGCTATACAAGCTTGACATTAACCACATAAAACGAAATAGGTAGGTGAGAGTGTGAACCTAAGTGAGAGATCAAGTATCGAAAATACGTGATTATTTTTATATTACACATATATATATTATACATAAGTTTTGGATTGTAATCTAGCTCAACACTATTTAATATTATGTCTTGTTATTAACCTTGATTGTAATCTGTTTTGTGTGCTATTAAATAAAAAATAAAAATAAATAATAAATAAATTAAATTATGTAAAAATAAATACTATTAAATGGTAGTTCAAGTAGGATAGATACAATACATCCTCCATATGTTACATGCTAATAAATAAAAATTAGGAAGAATTAATTATTTTATTGACCTACTTTTACATAAATAATATTTATTTTCTTCCATAAATTAATTAATAAAAAGGAAATCTCTTTCTTGTCCTACTTTAACCGTAATAAAAACTTATTTATTATGTTGCATACCCAGTGGACCTATTCTCATGGATCTAGCTCAATGGATGCCTGTGCGAAAGTTGGAATAAATGATTTTAGTGCCGTTATTGACCTACTAGGACAGATGTTTTAACTTTGAGTACAGAAACAAATATATAATTTGTTAATGCTTACAATTAAGAAATAAAGTCTCTCGCAGCGTCTCTCGTCGTCGGTCGTCTTTTCGCGTGCGATACCTATACTTAAAAACTACTGAATGGATTTTCATGCGGTTTTCAATGAAAACTTTTCACCAATAAACGGGTTAGGTTATGAGGAATGTTTTTGTGTTTAATGTTGTGCGAAGCTGCTTAAAAATTCGATGCCTATAAAAGTTGGACAACAGCCCCTAATAAAGGCCCATGGTCTAACTAGTTGGACAGAGCAGTTGGACCACTGCCCCGGATTGAACTCTTTTGATTTCATCGATAGAGTCAATCGTAAAAATCTAATATGGAATATTATCTATCGACAAAGAAAGCAATAAAAATATTTACATATATCTTTATTGTTAATATCTCAGTCTCAGGTTCTGAGCGTGTCGTCGTATCAACATGAAACCTACGTCTGATTTAAGTTAGATCATGACCATTCTGTGAAAACTGCATCAAATTTCACCTAGTATTTTTTGCGTGATGCGCATACAGACAGGACAGATGAAAATTAAAAAATAAGTTTTGTCTGGCCCTATAAAGACCCTCATATTTTTTCTTAAATATTTCTTATGTACAAACAAGACAAGTTAGATATAGTTTTATTATATGTAACCGCGAGTTAAACTCTCACATTTCTGGATTTAGAAAAATATTATATAGACGTGAAAGTTTGCGAGAAACCTCATAAGCGAATTTCGATGAAATTTGGTACACGGGTGAGGAAACCTAGAATTACACAAAGGGTATATAGGTACGTAGTACTTATATTAATTCTGTGATATAGGTAATTATTATTCAAAAATTTCCACGGGAGCAGAGCCCCAGGGCTAATACATTATCTATGGACATCGATATTAATTCTGTGCCGATAGTAATAAACATGAAAATTGCGTGTCCGCTTTATGATGTTTGAAATGTTCCGCCTTATGATGTTTAAGTAAGTCAGTAACTCTTTATTGCACCATAAATTAAAAACAGGAAGGAATACAATATATTAACGGCTAATATTTACTTACTTATGAAACACAAGCCGCGCCCTGGGGCTTCGCTCCCGTGGGAAAATTACCCTATGTGCTATTTTCGCTATTTTTATATCCCTGTAACCATCAAAATCCGTCCAGTTTTGCGTGATTGAATAACAAACGTACTGTATCCTAACTTTCGCATTTAAAATATTTGTATCTAGCATTTAATTAGCAGAGCCCCGGGGCTCGGAAGAGGTAAAACGTACCCACCCATGTACAGTCGGGGGCAAATAAACGTGACCCCTGAGATAGGATTTAGTGAGGTAGGTCATCTGCCCCCAACTGTACTATTTCAGGTTTTATTCTACCCGTGTGCCAAATTTCATCTAAATCCGTTCAGTGATTTTTGCGCAAAACAGAGAGAAAAGAGAATATGTATGATTTTTTTAAATACTATTTTTTATATTTTTTTATTTACTATTTTTATTCTATTTTTTATCACAGGATCAAAATTAAAACAACTGAGTTAGGGATTTTTCAATAAGAATTTCACATTTATTTTCAACGAAACAATCACATTACAGTCTTAAAATTAAACTTACAAATAATAAATGCATTCATATCACTCGTTTTCACACTTAAACTCAAAAAGTATTTATTAACGATGTCTCGCTATTCCTATGGGAACACGTCCGTATTCTTCGATATAAAATTAAATAAGTACTTTTTAATTATTTTACCTAAAACTACATTTCTTTTATACAGTGAGATATGTGTGCTGTAGTTAATGATGGCGATTTCTTCTCAGTAAGGGCAGCAGCAAATGAGCCAGCCTTTTCTTAAGTCTGCAACAAAGAGTATCACATTTAGAAAACTAATTTCTAAACACTATTTCCTATCTAAGGTGGTATAAGGCTTACATCTGAGCTTTCTCGTGTTTCTTGTTAGACGCGGCTTTTTTCAGCGGCTTAGTTTCAGAGTCCAGGGAGACGTCAGCAAGTTCAGCAGGCTTGTCTGCTGGTTTAGGGTCTTCAGGCTTGGGCTCTTGCGGTTTGGGTTCCTCTGGCTTAGGTATAGGTAGTTCAGGTTTGGACGGCTTAGGCGGTTTCTGCAGCTCGTTAAAGTCGTCTAGGTCGCCGAGGAGGTCACCGATGTCGATTTCGGAAGCCGCGGCGAGCAGGGAGTCGACTGGAGCCACGGCGATGACAACGCCATCGATGTTGAGGCGGTAGTTCTCGGTGCCGTTCTGGCGCTGGTCGTAGTGGCTGTGTGCGCCGGCGCAGTCCGGCGCGGGCGCGGCTGCGGCGAGCGCGAGCGCCGCCGCCAGCACCGCCAGCTCGCAAACCACTCGCTTGTAGTTGACCATCGCGGAAGGTGTCTAGCGTCGCACTGAGCTACCGTCGCGTAGGGCCCGCTATGTACCTCTCTCCGGTGCATCTTTTATTTATTCGCGGAGATAGCGGTACAGCGCAGCCGCCGCTCAAACTGGAATCCGCAGTAAATACAACTATCACCGATGCGAAGCCTCTACTTCCTATAATTTTCCACTATAATTTTCAGTTATGAATGAAATGTTGGGTTGGGACTGAACATTGAATTAGATTCGGATTCTAGTAAGTATTTAAAAACAATGTAGCTACCTATACGTTTTCCTTGTACAAAAAGTTACATTACGGGTTTACAGGACCAAGATTGCAGACATAAGATCGAATCCGGGACACTGTGGTTCACAACCACTGTGCCATGGCGTGAATAATTAATCTTTTAACCAATATAAAATTATTTACCTCTGGTTTGATCGTAATATTATGATGTACTAGCTTTTGCCCGCGGCTTCGCCCGCGTGAATTTCCCACGGGAACAGTGCTTTTTCCCGGGATAAAACGTAGCCTATGTG
This sequence comes from Ephestia elutella, assembly GCA_018467065.1. Lineage (NCBI taxonomy): Eukaryota > Metazoa > Arthropoda > Insecta > Lepidoptera > Pyralidae > Ephestia > Ephestia elutella. The sequence continues at coordinate 5,080,596 of CM031573.1, read as the reverse complement.
CTATTCCAGGTCATTATCTACCTCTGTACCAAATTTCATCGAAATCCGTCCAGTAGATTTTGCGTGATTGAGTAACAAACATCCTCACAAACTCACAAACTCACAAATTCACAAACTCACAAATTCACAAACTCACAAATTCACAAACTCACAAACTCACATCCAAACTTTCGCATTTATAATACTAGTGGTTCTGTGAGAACAGTAGACCTCGCGAGCCCTTCCACGAAATAACCGATATTTTACCGTGTCCCTGGCTTAGAAGAGTTTTGAAACCAACCTACCAATGCTGTAAAGAAAGTAAAAAGTTCTTGTGGTTGGTCAATACCACTAAAAAATTGACTGAAACCTGCCTTTTCCGCCTCGAAATAATATAAATAATAAAAATAAATATATACGGACAAATCACACAGATTGAGTAAGTTCAAGACTTTACGGGATGCTAATTAGAGATGACCGTTTAAACAATAAGCTGCTTATTAAGCGTGCTTTTTATAAAAAGCGAAAAAGCACGCGATTTGATTTAAGCAGATGCTTTTTTCAGAACTGCTTATTTCCGCTACTTCCTATCCTAGTCCCGAGTTTAAAACAGGTATTTTGTGGTATTTAACGTAATGTAAAATACATTTTTTTAAATATAAATAAAAATAATTTTATTTTAATGTTTTTTTTATGATGCTTTTCTTTTGTTTAAAAGTCTCCGTCTAGTAAGCTGTTTACCGCAACGCAACGTTGCAATAAACTTATTACTTAAACGGTTTAAAAACGCGGAAAACGAAAAAAGCGTTTAAGCAGATAAGCAGCTTTGTAAGCACGCTTATTTAAAAAAGCGCAACGTTTAAACGTAAAAAAATTTTAAGCCGTTTTTTCCACCTCTAATGCTAATGTAACAATACCATATTTTATAACAAATACATATATGTATAGATAAATATCCAAAACCCACGTCAATCTGAAAAAGATTATTTTCCATCTTGACCCGACCGGGGATCGAACCCGGGACCTCTGGTGTGGCCGTCTGGCGTGATGACCGTTAGGCCACGGAGGTCGTCAGTCGTCAGAAATGCATGGTTTGACCTATTGGTTATATGTATATTTATGTAATTTGCGCAACAAAATTAAAGTTCAAAAAAGATAGTTCAATTTGAAATCGAATCTATTATATACATATACGTATATATTCCTTTTTTAATAGGATTCTTATCATGCAATGAAGTTTTTTGATATCAGATTTATTTCAAGTGTTCAAGATAATTCCACCAAGCAAAGCAATCCACAATACAATACCATTAACCAAATAAATACTTCAGTTTTTTTTTTCAGTTTCCGTGTACCTACCACCCTAGATCTCATCTATGCTTCTCATCAGGCAAGATAGAGGTCAAACGCACTCAGTTTAAAAAAAAATATACGCAATTCAAACAATCTCATTTTAATCAATAAATCAAGTCACTCTTAAATGAATTTGCGAGTATTAAAAGCTTTGCTGCGCCATCTATTGATTTTTTTGTGAACTATCGTATAAGAATTTAATATATGGATTTATAGCGGTTTTATTGAATTTCACTATGTTGTTCATACAAAAAAGTTGCGTCTTAATAAGGATAACAAAAATGACTAATGACATTTTTGATTTTTTTTTAAATAGCTGAGATATAAGTTTTTTTTTATATATTATCGCCATTTTATAAAATTTCGAAAAACTGGCTCGACTAAAAAATTCTATAAAATTACCGAACCTGCTCACAAAATTTCATGAGAATCGGTTCAGAAATTCGACCTGTAGGCGATAACATCCGGACAGACAAAAGAATTTTCGGCTAGTGGAAACTGAGACGCTTCGCTCGCTGCGCTGCGCTCGCTCGGTCGATTAGTATGGATGTAAACAAAAACGAGTGTTCGTGATGTTTCATACAAAAAAGTTCAACGCGTTTCGTAGACCTACACGTCGTAGCAGATGCAAAGCTCCAAAAGTTTCATAAACTTATTTCTTTAATTCATTTTTAAATCGCCATTCATCATAGTTTACTAGATTTTGATAGCATTGCAATAAAATCTATTTTTAAATTCAGAGAACCAGTTAGGTAGGTATAAGTTTGTTGGAAAGGTGTTCCAAATCTTTAATTTATGGCATATTCGTTCACAAAACTAGTGTTTATACATAAATATTTCCTGTATCCACAGGATATTTTTGAGAAACGATACATAGGCGAGCTCGGTAAGACGGGCTGTCAACTATATGGTCTCTACTACGACTATTGCTTGGTTTTATTCTAATCAAGTAGCTAAATAAATTAGTACCTTAATACTTCGAGATATCTAGATATACTACACTGAAACAAAACCTAAAGTATGAGCATAGAAAACATCGAAGCTTAATTTTAATTTTTGAATATTTGCATTGAATAAACTCAAAAACTACTAGACCGATTTCATAGATTCTTTCCCCATTGAATGCTACATTATCTCCGAGTAACATAATCTATATTCAAATGTCCACCCGTGCGAAACCGGTACGGGCCACTAGTGTGGGATACGGCACTACCTAATATCACAGATCACTAATAATAGTAATAGAATCTTAGAAGCTCCTCGTACTATTGAAAAACCATTGAAACACGATTAATGTTAGCTGAATCGACAAATAATCTACGGGAGAAGTAGGTTAAGAAATAAGTTAGCTTTTTAAAGTGTTGTTAGCAGCCCTGCCTGGCACAGTTTGGTCAAAGCCACCTGTAGATGCGCCGCCGCTGCTTTCGACTAACTGTACTGCGTCGTGCCGATAAACGGTAAACGATCATTTACCGCCCTTGCCGCGACACTGCTCCAAATACGAAAGCTTGTTTTTGTTTTGTTTTATCGAATAATCCACTTCATTAGTGAAGAAATTGTAAACCAGCGCCACCTGTTCCTGCAATATGTTTTGTTGTTTTTTTTAAATTATGGCTGCAGATTGCCAAGGCGATAAGGCCTTTTTTGCGTTTTTAATTAGCTTTGTAACTTTTGTACAATAAAGAATTTTGTATTGTATATTCTGGTATAGATTTAGAACGAGAGTCTCGGAAGAAGGAGAGAGGCCTTTGTCGAGTACGGGGACATATAAAAAAAAAAAAAATCTCGTAAGTATAAATAAATTAAAATCACAAGCTTAGACTACGAACTCTCGACAAATGTGAAAGTTAGCCAAGTTTATGTGCCTAGGAACAACTCATAAATATAAACATTAAACGAGTATCTATTATGGTGCTTTAATGTTCCTCAGACAAATGGTAGGTGGAGAAAATGAAGACTGAACACTATCTAATCTAGGTATGCTGTTTTTAACTTTCATTTCTTTCATCACAGCCTTTTACAAATCATAAAGCGGTGCTTTGATTTAATGCAACTGTTTTAATGTTATTTTTTTCCTGATATCTACTTAGAATATAATGAGATATCCGTACGAATAATATAAGGGATATATGAGTTTATATTTTGTGTGTATAAGCGCAGATAATATATAACACCTTAGCCCTAGCCCGAACTTTTTGTTGCAGCTGACGTTTCGTGCGAACGTTGCAGTCGCCGTGGTCGCAATGCAACGAGACTTGTCGTCGTAGCTAGACTGGAATATTGTAATTATATGTTTAAAGTGCGAAAGTTTAAAAAAAACTAATGATTGAACACATACATGTGTATGTAAAAACAATACAGACACTCCAATTTCATTTATATAGTAGCTGAGGCTATCTAGCATCTTGAAATTCAGGAGCAAAATCACGGGACAGATCTAGTGCCTACATTAAGATTTGTAGCAGTCAGCTGTGCGGTAACTGCGGGATCGTCTGCGGTCAGGAAGCGTCACAACGGTACCCGTCACCTCGTGTCAGGTTAGACCAGTTCGCCGCTCGCCCTGATTGAGCGACTTGCGGTTATTGCTAACACATTCGATGTTTTATTAAACTAGCTTAATCTCAGACTGCTCCCGTGGGAATTTTTTACCTATGTGCTATATATACGTGTACCAAATTTCATCGAAAACCGTCCATTTTGCATGATTGACGTAACAAACTAAGCACATCCGAACTCGCATTTATATACAACCAGCACCCTGATCTTCGCGGGGCTTGGGAATTTCGGGATGAAAAGTACCCTATGTGCTATTCCCGGTATTTTTCTACCCGTGTAGGTACCAAATTTTATTAAAATCCTTCCAGTAGCTTTAGTGTCATCGAGTAACATACTTTTAATGACTTTCGCAAAATAATATTAGTAGGTTTGATATTTACCGTTCGTAGCTAAAGCAGATTGCATCTTATATTAAAACCTTTAACATTTTCAACGAAGGGTGAATTTCGATCATTAGTGGTCATCGTTATGGAAATCCTTGGGGGAGGCCTTTGTCCAGCAGTGGACCTCTTTCGGCTGAGAGAGAGTGGTCTGAAGAAAATGTAAAAATCAAACAATATATTCATCTTAGACAAAATTTATTGACAATTCAATAAAAACTTAAATGTAACTTCTGTAAATACTATTCTTATAAGTATATAACTTGACGAAAACAACAGAGAATATCAGTCGAGTAATATCTATTTGTTGAGGAAGACAATTTTGTGCAAATTTTTAACATAAAATACAAAAATCAAAAACATAATATTTTTTATATCGTTTCAAAATAATATCAGTTAAAATTTTTCCAATCCAATGATGATTCAACTAAAATAATTTTCGTATAAGTTTTTTTATTTCAGGAAATATTTTTAATAAAATCTTAATTGTAAGGCACTTCGGAAGACACAAAAAAAGAGGCACTTAGTTTAATCTAAAGCAAAACTTAACGTATCTCAATGACTTAATCTACTAATACCATAGTAATAACTAAAACCTAAAAAGGATATCGTGAGTTAATAAAAAAACATAATATCACTCATAAGACAAACATACAATGACAAAATGTAACAAAATTAACTCTTAAAAATTGACTAAAAATATTTTATTCTTTGTGGGACTTTCTTTATCATTTAAACTGAAGTATTACTCTGTACTTAGAGTCTTTGATCTTGATTAATTGGTAAATAAGTATATTTCTGAATGGAAAACATGTCCAGATAAACTTTGTAATTAATAATGCGCCCGCACATTACGTTCATGATACGTTTAGTTACATATCTCGTATTTAGCAAACAAGGTGTAAATAGTTCTACACTATTATAAGAATCTGAAAATCCATGAAATATCTGAATTTTCTCTACATTTATAACTCCGCCAAATAACATGGACTAAAGTAAGACTTAAGATACAAGTAAAACAATAGCAATATATCTAATTAAAAAAATCAACATATTTGAAATCGCACTGCAACATATTCGTTTTGCACTATTTACAACGATTACAACAAATGTTGAGTGAGTGCCAGCAATTGTTGATATGTTTCAGTATTTTGTAGAAGTCTGGGGTAATTTGAGATTTTAACCCACAATTCATTAAAAAGGCAAGGTATATAAACGACGACACGGCTGATCAACATGCTTGTCTCTGTAATATCAACGTATTTGACAAATAAATCGAATAAAAAAAAAACTTCACGCCAAGACATCACCATTGGCATTTTCATTATACTCATCAGCGATGCGCTTGAGCATGTGCTGGTAGAAGCCGTCCCCGAACCGCAGCCGGTACAGCGCCACCTGCAGGTAGCGCTGCACGGCGCCCGCGCACGACCCCACCCCCGCACTCCCCCACCCCTGCGCCCGCGCATAAATCGCGTGAGGCGGCGCACAGCGACACCGCTTGCCGCCAGATGCGCGTGCTCACTGCAATGTGAAACAACAACTTTACCTAAGACGAGGTCCAACCTGAGCTGCAAAAAACAAAATTCATATGCGCTTAACCGCGCCGTGTGAGCGTTGCAATAAGATAGTTTTTTGCACAACACAATGTTCTACTTTCGTTGGCAGGATCGAACAGATTTTGTACCGATTTAGCAACTATTTCTCAAATATCTTTAAAAATATTAGTCTAAAAACAAAAGTGCTCGTTTAAAACTTTAATATAGTATACTTAAATATAATATTAACTAATTATATAAAAATATATATATGTTATCGCTGAAAATTGCAAGTTCCATGACTTGAAAGCTGAATTTTTTTATAAATTTTCTTTATTTTTAATTTTACTTTATGAATTAATTAAGCCGAAAATATGTATTTTCATTAAAAAGTACACGATTGAAACGTTAATAAACATCATAATCTATATCCTGTATTATTTTTCCACTTCGTAATTAAACTCTAATTAGGAAAATTTCTTCATGAAAAATTACAATTTTTTTGAATGTGTGCTACGACATGGCCTAAACACTTTCGACAGTAAACCTGACACAAAAGTTTTATTGTTGATAACTACGACTGACGTAGGTACCAGCACAAGTGTTAATAAGGAATATTAGACAATAAATGAACCACTTATCGCGTAAACATGGTACATAAAATACTAAATCAAAACTACTACTAGCCTCGTGCAAGTTCATAACTATCCCAACTAGTATTATAAATAAGATTTTATCTACTAAACCAATCTCCTTAAAATTTCGCATGTATACACATAATGAGAAGTACTGAGAAGGACATAGGGTCCCTTTTATACCGCGAAAAAATCACGCGAGCAAAACCGCGGGGCAAAACTAGTATTATGATAATGAGACTCACAGAAGTGTTGCATATGGTTGTCGGTGTGCCGGGCCAGCTGCTGCAAGCTGTGAGCGCCATCTATGGGCAGCGCGCCGCTCGCCACCACGGTGCTCGATGGAGCTAGCACAAGGGAGATACCTCTTCTATTTCTGTGTGTTATGCCTGGATATGTTACAATGAGACTCACAGAAGTGTTGCATATGGTTGTCGGTGTGCCGGGCCAGCTGCTGCAAGCTGTGAGCGCCATCTATGGGCAGCGCGCCGCTCGCCACCACGGTGCTCGATGGAGCTAGCACAAGGGAGATACCTCTTCTATTTCTGTGTGTTATGCCTGGATATGTTACAATGAGACTCACAGAAGTGTTGCATATGGTTGTCGGTGTGCCGAGCCAGCTGCTGCAAGCTGTGAGCGCCATCTATGGGCAGCGCGCCGCTCGCCACCACGGTGCTCGATGGAGCTAGCACAAGGGAGATACCTCTTCTATTTCTGTGTGTTATGCCTGGATATGTTACAATGAGACTCACAGAAGTGTTGCATATGGTTGTCGGTGTGCCGGGCCAGCTGCTGCAAGCTGTGAGCGCCATCTATGGGCAGCGCGCCGCTCGCCACCACGGTGCTCGATGGAGCTAGCACAAGGGAGATACCTCTTCTATTTCTGTGTGTTATGCCTGGATATGTTACAATGAGACTCACAGAAGTGTTGCATATGGTTGTCGGTGTGCCGGGCCAGCTGCTGCAAGCTGTGAGCGCCATCTATGGGCAGCGCGCCGCTCGCCACCACGGTGCTCGATGGAGCTAGCACAAGGGAGATACCTCTTCTATTTCTGTGTGTTATGCCTGGATATGTTACAATGAGACTCACAGAAGTGTTGCATATGGTTGTCGGTGTGCCGGGCCAGCTGCTGCAAGCTGTGAGCGCCATCTATGGGCAGCGCGCCGCTCGCCACCACGGTGCTCGATGGAGCTAGCACAAGGGAGATACCTCTTCTATTTCTGTGTGTTATGCCTGGATATGTTACAATGAGACTCACAGAAGTGTTGCATATGGTTGTCGGTGTGCCGGGCCAGCTGCTGCAAGCTGTGAGCGCCATCTATGGGCAGCGCGCCGCTCGCCACCACGGTGCTCGATGGAGCTAGCACAAGGGAGATACCTCTTCTATTTCTGTGTGTTATGCCTGGATATGTTACAATGAGACTCACAGAAGTGTTGCATATGGTTGTCGGTGTGCCGAGCCAGCTGCTGCAAGCTGTGAGCGCCATCTATGGGCAGCGCGCCGCTCGCCACCACGGTGCTCGATGGAGCTAGCACAAGGGAGATACCTCTTCTATTTCTGTGTGTTATGCCTGGATATGTTACAATGAGACTCACAGAAGTGTTGCATATGGTTGTCGGTGTGCCGGGCCAGCTGCTGCAAGCTGTGAGCGCCATCTATGGGCAGCGCGCCGCTCGCCACCACGGTGCTCGATGGAGCTAGCACAAGGGAGATACCTCTTCTATTTCTGTGTGTTATGCCTGGATATGTTACAATGAGACTCACAGAAGTGTTGCATATGGTTGTCGGTGTGCCGGGCCAGCTGCTGCAAGCTGTGAGCGCCATCTATGGGCAGCGCGCCGCTCGCCACCACGGTGCTCGATGGAGCTAGCACAAGGGAGATACCTCTTCTATTTCTGTGTGTTATGCCTGGATATGTTACAATGAGACTCACAGAAGTGTTGCATATGGTTGTCGGTGTGCCGGGCCAGCTGCTGCAAGCTGTGAGCGCCATCTATGGGCAGCGCGCCGCTCGCCACCACGGTGCTCGATGGAGCTAGCACAAGGGAGATACCTCTTCTATTTCTGTGTGTTATGCCTGGATATGTTACAATGAGACTCACAGAAGTGTTGCATATGGTTGTCGGTGTGCCGGGCCAGCTGCTGCAAGCTGTGAGCACCATCTATGGGCAGCGCGCCGCTCGCCACCACGGTGCTCGATGGAGCTAGCACAAGGGAGATACCTCTTCTATTTCTGTGTGTTATGCCTGGATATGTTACAATGAGACTCACAGAAGTGTTGCATATGGTTGTCGGTGTGGCGGGCCAGCTGCTGCAAGCTGTGAGCGCCATCTATGGGCAGCGCGCCGCTCGCCACCACGGTGCTCGATGGAGCTAGCACAAGGGAGATACCTCTTCTATTTCTGTGTGTTATGCCTGGATATGTTACAATGAGACTCACAGAAGTGTTGCATATGGTTGTCGGTGTGCCGGGCCAGCTGCTGCAAGCTGTGAGCGCCATCTATGGGCAGCGCGCCGCTCGCCACCACGGTGCTCGATGGAGCTAGCACAAGGGAGATACCTCTTCTATTTCTGTGTGTTATGCCTGGATATGTTACAATGAGACTCACAGAAGTGTTGCATATGGTTGTCGGTGTGCCGGGCCAGCTGCTGCAAGCTGTGAGCGCCATCTATGGGCAGCGCGCCGCTCGCCACCACGGTGCTCGATGGAGCTAGCACAAGGGAGATACCTCTTCTATTTCTGTGTGTTATGCCTGGATATGTTACAATGAGACTCACAGAAGTGTTGCATATGGTTGTCGGTGTGCCGGGCCAGCTGCTGCAAGCTGTGAGCGCCATCTATGGGCAGCGCGCCGCTCGCCACCACGGTGCTCGATGGAGCTAGCACAAGGGAGATACCTCTTCTATTTCTGTGTGTTATGCCTGGATAGGACTTCCCCGCGCCCCGCGGAACGTGCGGTTGTGCTAAGTTAAGCTCCGAGACGATTTATTTATCCTAAGTGAAAAAAGTGCATTTTGTGGTGTTAAACCTATACCAATACGAAGACATTTCAACAGTGCATTAAACTATAATAAAATCCAATAGTTTAAACATCGTTATATAAGTGCAAATACAAAAACAATTTTAAAATAAATCGTTTGAACTGTGCAGTGCAGTGTTGTCTACCGTGTTGCTAACGCGCGCGCGATGATCAGCTGTGACTCAGCTGACAAAACAAGTACTCCCGAATAGCGGCGCCGAACTTAACCGATCGATAAACGTCGATACAAGGAGTCATCACATTCGCCGCAACCATTACGCAGCGCTTGGCTCAGTTGCACGGTTCACACTCCTAAAGTTAGAGTGCCCGAGTTCGAATCTCAACATACAAGTGTGCAAATACAAGTCTATGTTTTTGACAATAAATTTCAAGTTCTCTTTTCAAATTAATAAATAACCGCAATGGACGACAAAAGAGGGAAGAGGACTAGCCGAAAAAATTTAATACCATGCAATAAATGCAAAAACTTTAGGCAAGAAAGAGAAACAATTTTATGTGCATGCTGCAGCAAGCGTTATGATTTCGATTGCTGGGGACTTTCCGAAAAGCTATATGGCCTAATGGCAACTGATAAAAAGAAAACACTTATCTGTAGAACGTGCCAATCTAAACAGAAGAACATTAAGATTCCCATTATTCCAACTACTAGTATTACTAATAGCCCAAATCTAGAGAAAGATACGCCATCACCTCACTCTACCCAACCATCTTCTCCTTATAGTGAGTGTGACAATATTTTACTTAATCTAAACGAAGATGATACAATTCATAATCAACCTGAAGAAACAATACTTTCGAAGAGCTTAGACTACACCCTATCAGATGCAAATGCTCAGCAAGAGATCACAGAACTAAAGAAAACATTAGCTGAGCTTTCCTCCACACTCAAATGTACACAAAATGAACTTGAAGGTACCATACTCGAAAATAACGAACTGAAAAGACAGCTAAGTAAATTAAATAAAGAAATTCAGCTATTGAAAAATGTTTGCTTGTCACCCCAATCATCAAAAAAGTCTAAAAAGAAAGGGAGTCTTGATACTTCAGATAACGGACCTTCTTCGATCTCAACTCCTCGTAAATCCCAGAATCCTAAACGACTGAGATGCAGTTCACAGACTACTGAAGACCAGAATCATATGATACCGGAGGTAGAAAAATCTCCTATTGGCCAACAGATGAGTGGATCAGATATTATAGGAAACCATAGAACGCCACCAGTTTCAAGCATAAGGAAGAACAGATTATGTATTATAAGTAGCGAGAAAAGACTGAAGCTAATAACTAGAATAGAAAACACTGATATCCCGAAAAAGCTAGATTATTGTCACTATGTCGTCCCTGGAGGTGGAATACATCAGCTATTACATAATATAGAACAAAAAACGCACGATTATACGAAGAATGACTTTGTTATAATACTCATTGGAGATATTGATTTTAAGGTGGCACAAAATTATTTAGATCTAATTTCTTACATCCACAACAAATTAAAGAACATCCAACATACAAACATCATATTATGTTCACCCACCTATATATGTGGAGCAATGTTGCATAATTGCAGAGTCGAAGCCTTCAACATGCTACTTAATCTAGATACTAGCAACCACCGCTACGCAGAGTATATAGATTCCAACTTTAATCTAGAATTGGACATGTTTTCACCTAAGACTGGAAAACTCAGTGAGAGAGGACTACAATCTATCATAAACGACTGCTACTATCATATAAAATTGATGTCCGATAAGTTGGAGCATAACAAGCACGAGACGACTACAGGTGCAGTCATCGAGCCTACCAGTGCTACCACCTCTCCAAAGAATACTTTTTTTCGCTAATTTCACCATATTCAGCCAAAATATCTGTAGCTTAATAAACAAACAGCACATTTTAGAGGCATATCTGGAAGACGTACCTAACATAGAGGCATTATGTATCACGGAAACCTGGCTTACGAAAGGGAAAATAGATCTTATAAACATCAGCGGATACAATCTAGCCTCATCCTTCTGCCGAGAAAATTACGAATGCGGAAGTGTATGTATTTTATTAAGACACGGTGTGGAATTCCATGAACGTACGGATATAGTGAATATGACCAAAGAATACCTTTTCGAAGTGAGTGCTGTAGAAATTTGCTATCCACTTAATATATTACTAATTACCATATATTATCCGGATAGTAAAAGAGAATTTGAACGTTTTTGTAACTGTTTAACAAATCTTCTGAATTTGCTAATGACCAAAGACAGTAAAACCAATATAGCCATTGTAGGCGACTTTAACATAAATGTCTTGGACAAAAAATGTACAAAATCGAAAACTCTCCTAGATTTAATGTCATCTTACAATTTTGACCAATACGTTAATGAACCTACGCGAATCACTAAAACATCAGCTAGATGCATAGACTTAGTATTTACAAACTTTCGTCACAAGAAAACTTCAGTACTAGTTCAAGATAACGGTTTTGCTGACCACAAGAGTGTTCTAGTATCAATATCGTCCTCATCAGTTCTAAAAGATAGAAAAACTTGGTGGACTGAAAAACGGATCTATAATAAAACAAATATAAACAAATTTAAACGCGAACTACAAACAATTAATTGGCAAGACGTCATTAAAGAAAATTTAAATATTAATGAAAACTACGACATCCTGCAAAATATTCTTAAAAACATTCTAGATAAAACTATCCCTAAAATACGAATAAAAATAAAAAGAACACGTAGTAAAGGTTGGCTTACGCCTGGTATCAAAAACTCCTGTAAAAATAAAAGACTTTTAAAAACTTTTTTAAGACAGACAAATAATCCTGTGCTTCATAAATACTATAAATCTTATGAAAAACTATTAAAAAGAACAGTTTATAAATCCAAAAAATTAGAATATACGAAGAAAATGAAAAATACTACGAATGCTACGAAAACTATGTGGAATATAATAAAAGACCGAACAAATAAACAAACAAATATGACTAGACAAAATATTAAGCTAAAAATTGACGGAAAAACTATAAACGATCCATTAGACATAGCAAATACCTTTAATAATCTTTTTTCTATGAATGGCCAAGACGTGTCTACAAACTCAATAAGAGGTAGACCAGTTCAAAACCCCACACCCAACTCATTCTTCCTGTGGCCAGTTGATTTAAAGGAAGTTAGAAATATAATACATAGGTTAAAAAATAAGCGCAGCTTTGGAATTGATGAATTGCCCCCAATATTAATAAGAACATGTGTAAACGAACTAGCCTATCCGTTTATGCAGTTAATCAACCAATCTTTTAGAGATGGCGTGTTTCCAGACAAACTTAAAATAACCATTGTGAGACCTATCCATAAAAAAGGGGAAAAATCCAATCCGGATAACTTTAGACCGATTGCGCTACCCACAACAACTTCAAAAATATTGGAAATGGCTATGTGTGATCGACTGTATTCATTCTGTGAAAAACATGAAATATTTGACGAAAAACAATTTGGATTTAGGAAAAACCGTTCGACTAGCCTAGCTGTTTACCACTTTATGCAAAAGGCTTTGGAATATATTAATGATAAGAGCTACGCAATAGGCATCCAACTTGATATGACTAAAGCATACGAAAGGGTATCTTCCAAAACTCTACTTTCTAAGCTATATGGTATTGGCGTTAGAGGGATTGCTCACGATTGGTTCTCCTCGTATTTATCTAACCGCCAACAGTATGTGGAAATCGAAAGCGTTAACTCTGATACTGGAACTATCGCACTCTATCGTTCTGAAAAATGCCCTATGCCTAATTCTATCCCCCAAGGAAGTGTTCTTGGATGCATTTTGTTCTTAGTATACATTAACGATTTGCCTAAAATATTGACCGAACATTGCGTCGCTTTCGCAGATGACATTTCTATACTATTTCCAATTAATTGTAATCTGACATTGAATGATCGCCTAAATCAAATCTTTGTTGACATCACAGACTGGCTGGACGACCATAACTTAAAATTAAATCTATCCAAGACTAAACTAATGCAATTCAGACCCTATCAAAAAGCTCCACTAAACATTGACTTCGTATTAAATGGAAATCCTATTAAATGTGTGGACACCTCCACTCTGCTCGGTATTGAAATTGATACAAATATTACATGGAAGCCGCATATCCAAAAAACTAAAAGTAAACTTTCCAGTTTTATATATGCCTTGCTGGAATTGAAGAGAAGTACTGATTTTAAAACATCACTTACCGCGTACTATGCCTATGCCCACTCGCGCCTACAGTACGGTATTATTATGTGGGGAAACAGTACCGATGCACAACAGCTCTTTATTTTACAAAAGAAGTGTGTTCGAATCTTGGCCAATTTAAGAAACTGGACAGAAAGTTGTCGGCCCCATTTTATTAAACATGAAATACTCACACTCACTGGGATTTATATATATGAAACAAGTAAATTTGTTAGAAATAATATAAAGCTATTTAAAACAAGGGAGCAGCTGAGAGCAAACACTCGCTATAAAGGAAAAACTAGACCCACCATCTAGCAGTTTGAAACTTTTTGGATCGAGCCCACTAGTGATGTGTGTAAAAATATATAATAAATTACCGGAAAATATTATAGCCGAGAAAAATCTCAAAACATTTCTAAAACACCTCCGCAAATATTTGGTACAAAATTGTTTCTACAATCTAGAAGAGTTTTTCGAGAAATAATTATGTTATAATTAACCCCAATTTTATAATTTTGTAATTTTGTTCTATTTATATTTTTTGATTTGCTGATTATTGAAGTGTTATTTTATTTAAATATTATTATGAATTGTAATTAATTAACTTAAACATTTTAAACATCTTATGATATTGTTATTTAATGTAGTGCCCTACCAGGGTCCATGAGGTTCTTCTATTTTATGTATTGTATGACCTATGTACTTAACCATGGAAGCATTAATAAATGAATTGAATTGAATTGAATTGGATATGTTACAATGAGACTCACAGAAGTGTTGCATATGGTTGTCGGTGTGCCGGGCCAGCTGCTGCAAGCTGTGAGCGCCATCTATGGGCAGCGCGCCGCTCGCCACCACGGTGCTCGATGGAGCTAGCACAAGGGAGATCGCCTCTTCTATTTCTGTGTGTTATGCCTGGATATGTTACAATGAGACTCACAGAAGTGTTGCATATGGTTGTCGGTGTGGCGGGCCAGCTGCTGCAAGCTGTGAGCGCCATCTATGGGCAGCGCGCCGCTCGCCACCACGGTGCTCGATGGAGCTAGCACAAGGGAGATACCTCTTCTATTTCTGTGTGTTATGCCTGGATATGTTACAATGAGACTCACAGAAGTGTTGCATATGGTTGTCGGTGTGGCGGGCCAGCTGCTGCAAGCTGTGAGCGCCATCTATGGGCAGCGCGCCGCTCGCCACCACGGTGCTCGATGGAGCTAGCACAAGGGAGATCGCCTCTTCTATTTCTGTGTGTTATGCCTGGATATGTTACAATGAGACTCACAGAAGTGTTGCATATGGTTGTCGGTGTGGCGGGCCAGCTGCTGCAAGCTGTGAGCGCCATCTATGGGCAGCGCGCCGCTCGCCACCACGGTGCTCGATGGAGCTAGCACAAGGGAGATACCTCTTCTATTTCTGTGTGTTATGCCTGGATATGTTACAATGAGACTCACAGAAGTGTTGCATATGGTTGTCGGTGTGCCGGGCCAGCTGCTGCAAGCTGTGAGCGCCATCTATGGGCAGCGCGCCGCTCGCCACCACGGTGCTCGATGGAGCTAGCACAAGGGAGATACCTCTTCTATTTCTGTGTGTTATGCCTGGATATGTTACAATGAGACTCACAGAAGTGTTGCATATGGTTGTCGGTGTGCCGGGCCAGCTGCTGCAAGCTGTGAGCGCCATCTATGGGCAGCGCGCCGCTCGCCACCACGGTGCTCGATGGAGCTAGCACAAGGGAGATACCTCTTCTATTTCTGTGTGTTATGCCTGGATATGTTACAATGAGACTCACAGAAGTGTTGCATATGGTTGTCGGTGTGCCGGGCCAGCTGCTGCAAGCTGTGAGCGCCATCTATGGGCAGCGCGCCGCTCGCCACCACGGTGCTCGATGGAGCTAGCACAAGGGAGATACCTCTTCTATTTCTGTGTGTTATGCCTGGATATGTTACAATGAGACTCACAGAAGTGTTGCATATGGTTGTCGGTGTGCCGGGCCAGCTGCTGCAAGCTGTGAGCGCCATCTATGGGCAGCGCGCCGCTCGCCACCACGGTGCTCGATGGAGCTAGCACAAGGGAGATACCTCTTTTATTTCTGTGTGTTATGCCTGGATATGTTACAATGAGACTCACAGAAGTGTTGCATATGGTTGTCGGTGTGCCGGGCCAGCTGCTGCAAGCTGTGAGCGCCATCTATGGGCAGCGCGCCGCTCGCCACCACGGTGCTCGATGGAGCTAGCACAAGGGAGATACCTCTTCTATTTCTGTGTGTTATGCCTGGATATGTTACAATGAGACTCACAGAAGTGTTGCATATGGTTGTCGGTGTGCCGGGCCAGCTGCTGCAAGCTGTGAGCGCCATCTATGGGCAGCGCGCCGCTCGCCACCACGGTGCTCGATGGAGCTAGCACAAGGGAGATACCTCTTCTATTTCTGTGTGTTATGCCTGGATATGTTACAATGAGACTCACAGAAGTGTTGCATATGGTTGTCGGTGTGCCGGGCCAGCTGCTGCAAGCTGTGAGCGCCATCTATGGGCAGCGCGCCGCTCGCCACCACGGTGCTCGATGGAGCTAGCACAAGGGAGATACCTCTTCTATTTCTGTGTGTTATGCCTGGATATGTTACAATGAGACTCACAGAAGTGTTGCATATGGTTGTCGGTGTGCCGAGCCAGCTGCTGCAAGCTGTGAGCGCCATCTATGGGCAGCGCGCCGCTCGCCACCACGGTGCTCGATGGAGCTAGCACAAGGGAGATACCTCTTCTATTTCTGTGTGTTATGCCTGGATATGTTACAATGAGACTCACAGAAGTGTTGCATATGGTTGTCGGTGTGCCGGGCCAGCTGCTGCAAGCTGTGAGCGCCATCTATGGGCAGCGCGCCGCTCGCCACCACGGTGCTCGATGGAGCTAGCACAAGGGAGATACCTCTTCTATTTCTGTGTGTTATGCCTGGATATGTTACAATGAGACTCACAGAAGTGTTGCATATGGTTGTCGGTGTGCCGGGCCAGCTGCTGCAAGCTGTGAGCGCCATCTATGGGCAGCGCGCCGCTCGCCACCACGGTGCTCGATGGAGCTAGCACAAGGGAGATACCTCTTCTATTTCTGTGTGTTATGCCTGGATATGTTACAATGAGACTCACAGAAGTGTTGCATATGGTTGTCGGTGTGCCGGGCCAGCTGCTGCAAGCTGTGAGCGCCATCTATGGGCAGCGCGCCGCTCGCCACCACGGTGCTCGATGGAGCTAGCACAAGGGAGATACCTCTTCTATTTCTGTGTGTTATGCCTGGATATGTTACAATGAGACTCACAGAAGTGTTGCATATGGTTGTCGGTGTGCCGGGCCAGCTGCTGCAAGCTGTGAGCGCCATCTATGGGCAGCGCGCCGCTCGCCACCACGGTGCTCGATGGAGCTAGCACAAGGGAGATACCTCTTCTATTTCTGTGTGTTATGCCTGGATATGTTACAATGAGACTCACAGAAGTGTTGCATATGGTTGTCGGTGTGCCGGGCCAGCTGCTGCAAGCTGTGAGCGCCATCTATGGGCAGCGCGCCGCTCGCCACCACGGTGCTCGATGGAGCTAGCACAAGGGAGATACCTCTTCTATTTCTGTGTGTTATGCCTGGATATGTTACAATGAGACTCACAGAAGTGTTGCATATGGTTGTCGGTGTGCCGGGCCAGCTGCTGCAAGCTGTGAGCGCCATCTATGGGCAGCGCGCCGCTCGCCACCACGGTGCTCGATGGAGCTAGCACAAGGGAGATCGCCTCTTCTATTTCTGTGTGTTATGCCTGGATATGTTACAATGAGACTCACAGAAGTGTTGCATATGGTTGTCGGTGTGGCGGGCCAGCTGCTGCAAGCTGTGAGCGCCATCTATGGGCAGCGCGCCGCTCGCCACCACGGTGCTCGATGGAGCTAGCACAAGGAGATACCTCTTCTATTTCTGTGTGTTATGCCTGGATATGTTACAATGAGACTCACAGAAGTGTTGCATATGGTTGTCGGTGTGGCGGGCCAGCTGCTGCAAGCTGTGAGCGCCATCTATGGGCAGCGCGCCGCTCGCCACCACGGTGCTCGATGGAGCTAGCACACGGGAGATACCTCTTCTATTTCTGTGTGTTATGCCTGGATATGTTACAATGAGACTCACAGAAGTGTTGCATATGGTTGTCGGTGTGGCGGGCCAGCTGCTGCAAGCTGTGAGCGCCATCTATGGGCAGCGCGCCGCTCGCCACCACGGTGCTCGATGGAGCTAGCACAAGGGAGATACCTCTTCTATTTCTGTGTGTTATGCCTGGATATGTTACAATGAGACTCACAGAAGTGTTGCATATGGTTGTCGGTGTGCCGGGCCAGCTGCTGCAAGCTGTGAGCGCCATCTATGGGCAGCGCGCCGCTCGCCACCACGGTGCTCGATGGAGCTAGCACAAGGGAGATACCTCTTCTATTTCTGTGTGTTATGCCTGGATATGTTACAATGAGACTCACAGAAGTGTTGCATATGGTTGTCGGTGTGCCGGGCCAGCTGCTGCAAGCTGTGAGCGCCATCTATGGGCAGCGCGCCGCTCGCCACCACGGTGCTCGATGGAGCTAGCACAAGGGAGATACCTCTTCTATTTCTGTGTGTTATGCCTGGATATGTTACAATGAGACTCACAGAAGTGTTGCATATGGTTGTCGGTGTGCCGGGCCAGCTGCTGCAAGCTGTGAGCGCCATCTATGGGCAGCGCGCCGCTCGCCACCACGGTGCTCGATGGAGCTAGCACAAGGGAGATACCTCTTCTATTTCTGTGTGTTATGCCTGGATATGTTACAATGAGACTCACAGAAGTGTTGCATATGGTTGTCGGTGTGCCGGGCCAGCTGCTGCAAGCTGTGAGCGCCATCTATGGGCAGCGCGCCGCTCGCCACCACGGTGCTCGATGGAGCTAGCACAAGGGAGATACCTCTTCTATTTCTGTGTGTTATGCCTGGATATGTTACAATGAGACTCACAGAAGTGTTGCATATGGTTGTCGGTGTGCCGGGCCAGCTGCTGCAAGCTGTGAGCGCCATCTATGGGCAGCGCGCCGCTCGCCACCACGGTGCTCGATGGAGCTAGCACAAGGGAGATACCTCTTTTATTTCTGTGTGTTATGCCTGGATATGTTACAATGAGACTCACAGAAGTGTTGCATATGGTTGTCGGTGTGCCGGGCCAGCTGCTGCAAGCTGTGAGCGCCATCTATGGGCAGCGCGCCGCTCGCCACCACGGTGCTCGATGGAGCTAGCACAAGGGAGATACCTCTTCTATTTCTGTGTGTTATGCCTGGATATGTTACAATGAGACTCACAGAAGTGTTGCATATGGTTGTCGGTGTGCCGGGCCAGCTGCTGCAAGCTGTGAGCGCCATCTATGGGCAGCGCGCCGCTCGCCACCACGGTGCTCGATGGAGCTAGCACAAGGGAGATACCTCTTCTATTTCTGTGTGTTATGCCTGGATATGTTACAATGAGACTCACAGAAGTGTTGCATATGGTTGTCGGTGTGCCGGGCCAGCTGCTGCAAGCTGTGAGCGCCATCTATGGGCAGCGCGCCGCTCGCCACCACGGTGCTCGATGGAGCTAGCACAAGGGAGATACCTCTTCTATTTCTGTGTGTTATGCCTGGATATGTTACAATGAGACTCACAGAAGTGTTGCATATGGTTGTCGGTGTGCCGGGCCAGCTGCTGCAAGCTGTGAGCGCCATCTATGGGCAGCGCGCCGCTCGCCACCACGGTGCTCGATGGAGCTAGCACAAGGGAGATACCTCTTCTATTTCTGTGTGTTATGCCTGGATATGTTACAATGAGACTCACAGAAGTGTTGCATATGGTTGTCGGTGTGCCGGGCCAGCTGCTGCAAGCTGTGAGCGCCATCTATGGGCAGCGCGCCGCTCGCCACCACGGTGCTCGATGGAGCTAGCACAAGGGAGATACCTCTTCTATTTCTGTGTGTTATGCCTGGATATGTTACAATGAGACTCACAGAAGTGTTGCATATGGTTGTCGGTGTGCCGGGCCAGCTGCTGCAAGCTGTGAGCGCCATCTATGGGCAGCGCGCCGCTCGCCACCACGGTGCTCGATGGAGCTAGCACAAGGGATAGATACCTCTTCTATTTCTGTGTGTTATGCCTGGATATGTTACAATGAGACTCACAGAAGTGTTGCATATGGTTGTCGGTGTGCCGGGCCACCTGCTGCAAGCTGTGAGCGCCATCTATGGGCAGCGCGCCGCTCGCCACCACGGTGCTCGATGGAGCTAGCACAAGGGAGATACCTCTTCTATTTCTGTGTGTTATGCCTGGATATGTTACAATGAGACTCACAGAAGTGTTGCATATGGTTGTCGGTGTGCCGGGCCAGCTGCTGCAAGCTGTGAGCGCCATCTATGGGCAGCGCGCCGCTCGCCACCACGGTGCTCGATGGAGCTAGCACAAGGTAGATACCTCTTCTATTTCTGTGTGTTATGCCTGGATATGTTACAATGAGACTCACAGAAGTGTTGCATATGGTTGTCGGTGTGCCGGGCCAGCTGCTGCAAGCTGTGAGCGCCATCTATGGGCAGCGCGCCGCTCGCCACCACGGTGCTCGATGGAGCTAGCACAAGGGAGATACCTCTTCTATTTCTGTGTGTTATGCCTGGATATGTTACAATGAGACTCACAGAAGTGTTGCATATGGTTGTCGGTGTGCCGGGCCAGCTGCTGCAAGCTGTGAGCGCCATCTATGGGCAGCGCGCCGCTCGCCACCACGGTGCTCGATGGAGCTAGCACAAGGGAGATACCTCTTCTATTTCTGTGTGTTATGCCTGGATATGTTACAATGAGACTCACAGAAGTGTTGCATATGGTTGTCGGTGTGCCGGGCCAGCTGCTGCAAGCTGTGAGCGCCATCTATGGGCAGCGCGCCGCTCGCCACCACGGTGCTCGATGGAGCTAGCACAAGGGAGATACCTCTTCTATTTCTGTGTGTTATGCCTGGATATGTTACAATGAGACTCACAGAAGTGTTGCATATGGTTGTCGGTGTGCCGGGCCAGCTGCTGCAAGCTGTGAGCGCCATCTATGGGCAGCGCGCCGCTCGCCACCACGGTGCTCGATGGAGCTAGCACAAGGGAGATACCTCTTCTATTTCTGTGTGTTATGCCTGGATATGTTACAATGAGACTCACAGAAGTGTTGCATATGGTTGTCGGTGTGCCGGGCCAGCTGCTGCAAGCTGTGAGCGCCATCTATGGGCAGCGCGCCGCTCGCCACCACGGTGCTCGATGGAGCTAGCACAAGGGAGATACCTCTTCTATTTCTGTGTGTTATGCCTGGATATGTTACAATGAGACTCACAGAAGTGTTGCATATGGTTGTCGGTGTGCCGGGCCAGCTGCTGCAAGCTGTGAGCGCCATCTATGGGCAGCGCGCCGCTCGCCACCACGGTGCTCGATGGAGCTAGCACAAGGGAGATACCTCTTCTATTTCTGTGTGTTATGCCTGGATATGTTACAATGAGACTCACAGAAGTGTTGCATATGGTTGTCGGTGTGCCGGGCCAGCTGCTGCAAGCTGTGAGCGCCATCTATGGGCAGCGCGCCGCTCGCCACCACGGTGCTCGATGGAGCTAGCACAAGGGAGATCGCCTCTTCTATTTCCTTTTTTAATGCCTGGGTATTAAATGAGTGAATGATTTATTGACGCGTTTACATTTTACTTTTTTTTTAGTTGGCTCCACACTAGGCAACATGCCTGTCCTGTGGGGCCAAATACGATTAGACAAACGTGATTCAAAAGCCGACATTAGATTTAAATAAAATAAAAATATTATTTTATTGAATAAAATATTATATATAAAAAGAGCTCTTAATATTATTATGCGAGTAAGGGGACAAAGAAATAGAGGAAGAACCAAGAAAAAATTGATGGATTGTATCATGGAGACTTGGAGAGCATGGGTAGGAAGAGAGTTTCAAATGAGACGGCAAGCGACAGATCGTAATGGATCTCATTCTGAGAACTCACCTGACTGTCGGAGTCGACGAGAGCGTTTTTCTTCAAATCATCCCGGATGACGTGTAGCTGGTAATGTGTCGGGATGTGCTGTGAAGATAAAAGTAATTTTTATTTATTAATATACATATAATAAAACTATAACTGGTCTGTGTTTGTACCTGTGTACATACATAGGAGATATATAAGAAAAAAAACTATGACAAGTTTTTATAGGACCAGTAGAAACCAAAACAATTTTTTTTTTCATTTTCGTCTGTATGTTGTACGCGCATCATGAAAAAACTACTGGACCAAATTTGATGCGGTTTTCACAGTTGTATTGTTGAAGGTTTAACTTAAAATCTGGTGTAGGTTTCATCTTGATCCGTCACTAAGGCCGGTATTAATAAACCAAGCTCAAGACAGCTGTCATGTGTGAACTCAGCCGATACGCACTCAAGTTATGTTCACGCACTTAAGATAGTCGCTAATTAATAAACCTATATCAACGGCGTATCACTTGAGATCTCAGAACACACACAACTTCAAACTGACAAGCTGAGAATTTTGACATGGCGTATGGTGTTAAACCATAGACTTAGTAAAAAATAATAGACCCGGCTTAACAATCTTTATCCAAACAGTATTTATGCGGCCGGTTTCCATGTTTTGAAAAGTACTTTGTGCCGTGCATACCTAAACCCGGCGCCGGCAAAGGATTTGGCACAAAGTACTAAAAATAGTGACAAAACATGGAAACCGGACTGTTTGGATATAGATTGTTAAGCCGGGTCTATTATTTTTTACTGAGTCTGGTCTAACTACTGTCACAAGTCACTCTCATGTCATGGTTGTACTGCCATCAGAAAATACGCTCTTGAGTAGCATCTTGAGTGCTGATATTTGTTTATTAATACGTCTTCACTCGGCTGATACGCGGAACTCAAGCGAGAACTCAAGTAAGATTTATAAATTAGCACCGCGACTCAAGTGCGCTTTCAAGATCGAGCTAAGACTTGAGTGTCATTTATTAATACGGGCCTTAGAACCTGAGATATTAACAATAGTAATAACGCGCGGACAAAGTTCGTGCATCGTGGTAAAAAAATTATTGACCAATCTCCATTTCAAGACTGGCCGATTTTGCTTTTATCAGGATGTAGATTGTGGGTGACATGTGGATTGTATGTTGTCGCATTTCTGAACGGATCCTTACAAAACTTAGCACACGTGTTCATTGATATACCTATTTGAAATATTTTGTCGAGAGCTTTTTTTGGGGGGTATTTTTGATAATTGCTGTAACGTAATTTATTTGAATTTCAATCATATTTGGAGCAAACATTGTATGTCGGATTCCCTACAGGTTGTCGTAAAAAAATTAAAAAGGTAGAAAACGGGAAAGATTATCGTAGCGCTACGGTGAGGAGACGGAGCATTTAGTTATAAGGTCTCCCTCTATAGGAAAAAAATAAATAAAATAACTTACATTAGTATCAGCAAGCATCAGTATCCTGTGCACATGCGGCTGGTCTGTGGTATCCGGGGACAGTCTGTGCAGACAGTCTGGGTACAGCTCGGCCAGCACCACACTGTCTTCCCCCCCTAACTGGTATCTACTCTGCTCCCTCGCCGCCAAATCGTCAAGTCTGTCGTAGATCAGCCCTGCTACTCTTGGTTTTACATCTGAAATTTTTTATTTTCATTGTAATCAGTGATCGTTTGATTTTCGATTAGATCAGTTGTGTCACTTATGATCGCGCGTGTCGTGTAAAGTGCTAACGCATCAAAATACCGACGTTCGTCGCGTCATGAGCGGCCGGCCAGCGATGACCCAGTTCGTCACTCCGCTTGGTATGTTTACCTTTGATTACTAATATTGTTAAGGCGACGCTCTCCTACTTGCCTTAACAATGAATACGCCAACGAAAACAATAGAAATTAAAACTGAAACAGAAAGGTATCTCCTTGACCGATATAAAGAGGAAAGAGCAGAACGACTGAAACAACAGAGTCTGATTGATGACTTAAAAAGTCAAATAGAAATTCTTCAACAGCAGCTTCAATGTGCTGTTGAGCCTAAAAATACAGCCCCACCAGCGCCTATCGAAAAGGTCCCTCCCCCGTCTGTCGATTATGGCACTGACGAGGAAGATCTAGCCAGGGAAACAGAGTGGATAAGAACGAAATCAAGGAAGAAACGAAAAATGAATACGTCACCCACACTCTCACCAATAGAGGTTAGCCCAGAACTAGACAAGGCGAAGAAAGTTCCCACACCGCCTCCCATCATAGTAGATGGCGTGGACAACTATCAAAATTTCTACGATTTTCTGTCAAGAGATGTGTTAGCTAGCACTTTTGCAGTTAAAATCCTAAATGGCAATAGTGTCAAAATAAATGCTTCCAACGAAGAGGCATACAAAGCCATCGTTAAGCTCATCTCAGCAAATAATTGCCTTTGGCACTCTTATGAGAACAAACAAGAGAGGCCTATCAGAGTAATGGCAAAAAAATTGTCCTCAACCTGTAAGCCAGAGAGAATTATTGATGACCTAAAATCGAAAGGTCTAAAAATTGAAAATGCTGTTTGGACGGGCGGATAATGCAAAGGATAGGTACCTGGCCTCGTGGTCTAAGGCGCAGCTCCTCTGCAGCGCTGGTCTCCGCTCCGTACAAAGGGGAGAAAGTTCTTGAGAGCACTATCACTTGGACACACCCGAACTTTTGAGTTTTGGTAGATTTTTGCGGTTTTTAGAAATTTATTTTAGAGCGTATCTTGCGCGCGCGCGGCCATCACAGTAGGACTCGGTAGGGAAGAATGAATGGAATGAAGGAAAAGGAATGATTGTGTGAATGAGTGAGTATGTGTAAGTTTTGGCGAAGACAAGTCTGCCGGCCTAGAGGTTTCCTCTACATATATTGAATAAATAGCGAGCAGAGAACAGCAATGTAAGAAAAGATATGAGTATGTACTTAACTAAAGAAAACTAGAACTTATAAACTAATATAAATCCTTATAATTAATTTATTGAGTAGGCAAAGGGCAAACTCGGATTACTGGACGTATGTAACTTCCATAAGAAGTGCGAACCTTTACAGCTCGAACTACTTTATCTTTTCCAGGATAGAGTTCTTCAATAACTCCCAGGGGCCAACAAAAAGGATGAGTATTGTTGTCTTTAATTATGACAACAGTACCCAGTTTAATATTTTCTGAGGACTTAGTCCATTTTTCTCTCTGTTGGAGAGAAGTCAGATATTCTTGGCTCCAACGGCGCCAGAAATCATGAGTGAGTTTACATAACAACTGATAACGAGATAAACGATTATCAGGTGTTTCAGTGTAATTTTCAGCGGGTAAAAATTGAACAGGAGTGATATTTAAGAAATGATTTGGAGTAAGAGCGGTTACTTCAGGTTCAGAACCTAGCAAACAAAGAGGTCTACTATTTAACAAGCCTTCTATTTGAACTAAGACGGTCATGAACTCTTCATATGTTAAGATCTGAGAGCCTATAGTTTTAACTAAATGAGTTTTAACACTCTTAACATTACTTTCACTTAGGCCATTAAAATGAGGACCAAATGGTGGGCTATGTTTAAATTGAATTTTATTGTTCAATAAATAATTATTGATATAATTTTGGTGAGCAGTGGACTGTAATAAATCATAAATTTCGCTAAGTTTACGTTTAGCGCCTATAAAATTGGTTCCACCATCACTGTAGATCATGGAAACCGGGCCTCTTCTACTAATAAATCGCTTGAAAGCGTTGAGAAATAAATCTGAACTAAGGTCAGATACTAATTCTAGGTGTAGCGCCTTTGTGGCGAGACACACAAATAAGCATACATATGCCTTATGGCTTTTGATTCCACGGCGTCTAATATGCGTTATGTAAAAGGGGCCAATGTAATCTACTGCGGTATTAACGAAACACTTAGCTTGAGAGATTCTATAGGAAGGTAAATCTCCCATGCGAGGGTAAGTGAATTTAGGTCTGAGCCTAAAACATGTATTACATTTATGTACGCGTTGGCGAACCAAGTTCCTAGCGGATAATATCCAGAACTTTTGTCTAAGTAGAGCGAGTAATAGTGACGGACCTGTGTGAAGGTTTGTCACGTGATAATAGTCAACAATCAACTGAGTAATTGTGTCTTTAGAAGGTAATAAAATAGGGTGTTTTTGACCAAAATCTAGTTGAGAATTTCTTAGTCTACCACCGACTCTAAGAATGCCTTCTTGGTCGACGAAAGGGTTTAGCTTGAGTAGAGTATTATTAGATAATTTGTTAGTTTGTAATGCGATAATTTCTTTGAAGAAATATTTATTTTGAACATAACGGATTATGTAATGTTCCGAGAATTCTAAATCTTGTACAGTAATTGGCCCTTGAGGGCGCAATTTGCGTATAAAGCGTAAGACATAAACTACAGAGCGTAATAATTTCGACCAATCTGAAATTCTTTCAGCCAAAGTTTCAATTGGATGTGTAACCTGAGTA
The DNA here is from genome assembly GCA_018467065.1 of Ephestia elutella. Taxonomy (NCBI): domain Eukaryota; kingdom Metazoa; phylum Arthropoda; class Insecta; order Lepidoptera; family Pyralidae; genus Ephestia; species Ephestia elutella. Next base: position 5,054,379 of record CM031573.1, on the reverse strand, counting down.
GTTTCAGGATTTTGAACGACTAAACTTATAGTTTTTGTCTCTAAATTTTCTAAACAGCTATTAAAATTAACTGTAAAAGGTTTAACTGGCCAGTCAGAGAAACTCTGTTCAATCCACTGGGGACCCTTAAACCAGAACTTATTATTTACTAGAGCTTTAGGCGTTACTGGTCGAGATATAATATCTGCAGGATTCTCAGTGCCCTTTACATGAAACCAATGTTTAGCGGGAAGCTTTGAATTGATTTCAGTTATTCTATTCGCGACGAATGTATGAAATTTATAAGGTGGAGAATGGATCCACGTAAGCGTGACAGATGAATCTGAAAAGGCGTAAGTCTCATCGATATGACATCTCTTTGAAAGAGTGTGTCGAACGGCATCTATGAGGTTCGCGAGAAGGAGTGCGGCACAGAGTTCCAGCCGAGCGAGTGGCATCTTAGACAGCGAGGCGACGCGCGACTTCGAAGCGAGCAACTGGGCAGATCCAGGTGAGTTTGAACTTTGACTAACGCGTAGGTATACGTTAGCGCCATAGCACTTTTCACTTGCGTCTGCGAAACCTATAAGAGTGACATGTTGAGCACTCAACCCTATATGTCGTGGAATTTTTATCTGTTCAAGATAAGAAAGTTCATTATGAAACTGTGTCCATTTGTTTAAAATGGTGGGAGTTACTGGATCATCCCAGTTAAGGTCAGCTATCCAGCATTCTTGAACTAATAGTTTCATAAAAGTGACTACCGGGCCTATAAGACCTAATGGGTCAAATAAGCGCGCAGTAACAGAGAGTATAGAGCGCTTGGTGCACTCTTGCATATCAGCGTTCGTTGTGAACTGAAAATGATCAGTAGTCGGTTGCCACTGCATACCTACTATTTTATGAGGAGATGAAGCATCAGTGTCAAACTTTATGACGTCTTCACTTTTGTAAGAAGTGGGAATCTTGTCCATGAGATCAGGGCTATTAGAAATCCATTTGATTAGATTGAAGCCACCGGAAGCAAACATTTGAACCAACTCAGACTGGGCTCTAACTGCGTTATCTACTCCATCCATTGAGGATATATAGTCATCCATGTACATATGTGTTTCGGCTTCAGCGGCGGCGAGTGGAAACTGATCGCGGCTATCGGCGGCCAGCTGGCGGACGACTCTCATGGCAAGGTAAGGTGAACTTGATATACCGAAAGATACGCGGTTGAATTCGAATGTATCGATATCTGATTGGGAATCAAAACGATATAAGATACGTTGAAAAGCGTGATGTTTAGGTGTAAGTTTCAATTGAAAGTACATTTTCTCGATGTCTGCAGTCATAGCGACGGAGAACATGCGTAAGTTAATTAAAAGATCGAATATACTCGTCTGTAAATTCGGACCTTTATAGAGTATATCGTTAAGCGACTTTCTACTTGTAGTTTTACTACTAGCGTCAATAACGATACGTGTTTTTGAAGTCTGTTTATCAGGGCGATAAACAGCTCTGTGTGGAATGTAATAAGAGCGATCAGTAGGCGAGGCATTCTCAACCTTAGTTAAGTAACCTTTGTCTATGTAATTTTGTATAGTGTCATTATAATTAGAGCGTAAGTCTGGGTTGTCATCTAGTTTTTTCTCCAAATTAATTAGACGGCGTTTAGCGATAGAATAAGAATATCCTAATTCTGAAGGATTGTTTTTAAATGGGAGGTGCACGGTATAGCGACCGGTGTCATCTCGAGAGTAAGTTGACTGAAATATTTTTTCACAGGCCTCATCGTCAGGGCTCACGTGAATTTTATTTGGAACACTTTCGAGTTCCCAAAAGCGTTGCGTGATTGTTTCTAGCGTTGGAGTTTGATCAACAGAACAAAAGAAAGTTTTATTATTATTAGAATTGCGAGAAGGTTTAATATGCGCCACCGCAGCCCTACCCATGGCTAAATACCCAAGAGTGGTTTCTACTGCAACTACCGAAGAGTGTGGTGAAGTCACTTTGTTATTTCCCAGCAGGAATGGGAAGAGCTCATTACCTATTAAGCAGTCTACTTCGCTAGGCATATGGTAGTTGGAATCAGCCATTGGTAAGTCACTGAGGTGAGTCAATTGAGAGGTATCTAACTCAAAATTGGGTAGTCGATCGGTGATCGAATCAATAACACGAGCCACTATATCATATGAACACAAAGGATCAAAACGGGAATGGAATTTAAGAGTGGTGACTCCATATGATATACTCTTAGTTTGACCGATGCCCATAATCGAGGATGACGCGGGAGTAATTTTTAAATTTAATCTATCACAACAAGATTTTGTTATAAAATGACTCATGGATCCTGAATCTATAAATAAGCGAACGTTATAACGTTTATTTTTATTATAAACGAAAACGGAAGCGGTAGGTAAAATTACCGTACCACTACCACCTAAGTTATTAAAACGAGAAGTCGTAACAACTGATAATGCGACGTTATTTAAATTCGCGCGCGCATTTGAATCTATCGGCGGCGGCGGCGCGCTGCTACTGGCTTTGACGCATGGCACTTCAGCGGCTTGTAGCGCTGCCTGGGTGCATGCCGTCGAGTGATGAGCAGCGGACGCAGCGCTTGAAGTGTACGGCTGAACCTGAACGGATGGCGATTGCATAGGTGCGAGCGGAGCGGCTGCGGCGTAGTGCGTGTGCGAGTGAGACGGATAGCTTTCCAACGAGTGATTGCAAGTTGTGTTGCTAATTTGTGGAATTTCATTTATGTGTAATAATGAATGATGTCTTTGGCGACAAATATTACAACTATGTTGTGATCGACAAGATGCAATATTATGAAATCCTAGGCAATTAATACAAAAGTTATACTTCGCAACTAAGTTATTTCTTGCAGATGGAGTTTCATTCAGAAAATACTGACACTTGTATAGTGCGTGTGAAGGGTGAGAATTGCATAACAAACAATTGTGAGACTGTAAGTTTTGCGTGCGAGATTGAGCGGTTTGAGCGTTTTGAGCGGTATTAAATGTGCGCGGTACATAATTTTGGGGGGATTGCGTATGCGGTGAGTACATGCGAGATGCGTGCAAGTTCTGATCGACTGGACCAGTATTAGCTAAGAAAGTGTGTGTTTGTTTGTTTTTATTTGTATTTTTATTAGTGTTTGAGGGGTGCGTTTTGTTTGTGTATGCGGATGAGCGAAGCGTTTGTATTTTACTTTGGTCTTTTACGAATTGCGTGAGTTGTGAGAAAGTAGGTATTTCTATCGTGGAATGTGATTGCTCGAACAACTTAACAACTTCTTTGTCAAGTTTGTTGAGCGCGATATGAGTAAACAAGTAATCTGACAGATTTTCGATTTTTAATCTCCGTAAAGCCGATTCTGCCGAGCAAAACTGTTCTAAAAATGCGTCAAGAGATTGATTGGGTTTAAAATTAATAATCTGATCAATGTATAATGAAGCCTGAACTCTAACGTCCTGGTACTTTTCGAGAAGTGCGTTCCAAATAATTGTATAATTATCTGAAGTAGGTGGTATCCCAGAACATACCGTCAAAGCCTTGCCTGTTAATTTACCTACTAGGTACTGAACCTTTTCAGCATCGGTTAAGCGGGCGTTTTCATGAATAAGACTTTTAAAGTTTTCGTAAAAGAGTGACCATTTGCTGGGAGTTCCATCAAATGACATTAAATTAAGCGGGGGCAGTTTTTTATTTAACAACTCAAATTTTTGATCGCACTTGGAAACATTTACACTCAATTTATTTTCACAAGCTTTAATGTGACAATAAAGTTGGTCAAAAGATCTCATACCCGAGTAATCCGGTTTGGACTTTGGATCAAATAATAATTGAGCTGCTGCCAAATCATCGAGTGTCTGCATATAATCAGTTCTAGTTTTTTCTAGCGACTGTACCATAATCAGAAACTGAGCTTTATTGGTTTCATCAGAAACATTTTTGCTAAGGGAATAGGTATGTTGAATTATAGTAAAAAGATGTTCCCTTTTAGCTCTTAAACGAATAACTTCGGGGGAATCTTCAATATTATCTTTAGACATATTGAAATGAAAAATGTATAGCTACTTGAGTGAAAACATAAACTAAATCGACGAGAAATCGATTTAAAAAATATGATTTTTAAATTTGGCGGCTTACGAAGGCGCGGGCGCTCGCATAGAAACGGCGAAACGGCAACCACGCGGTATCGTAAAGTGCGGTAAGCGGGAGCCCAGAACGGCTTGAAAAATATAAAACTATTTCGAAAAATAATAGTTTACGGATAATTGTAATATGAAATACGTATACCAATGCGAATATATAAGATAATAAAAGTGATATATATGAGGAAAATATATGCGTTTATGAGTTTTAGCGAGAGAAAAGATAGCGATGTGGGGTATGCGAGATTGAATGAAATATGCGATAAATGTATTTTTGTGTGATTTGTATGGCGATGAAAGCGAATTTTAAATAGGAATAATTGAATCCGGGATAAGGAATAGCGGACGCGGCTCGAAGGAGCAGTTGGACGGGCGGATAATGCAAAGGATAGGTACCTGGCCTCGTGGTCTAAGGCGCAGCTCCTCTGCAGCGCTGGTCTCCGCTCCGTACAAAGGGGAGAAAGTTCTTGAGAGCACTATCACTTGGACACACCCGAACTTTTGAGTTTTGGTAGATTTTTGCGGTTTTTAGAAATTTATTTTAGAGCGTATCTTGCGCGCGCGCGGCCATCACAGTAGGACTCGGTAGGGAAGAATGAATGGAATGAAGGAAAAGGAATGATTGTGTGAATGAGTGAGTATGTGTAAGTTTTGGCGAAGACACTGTTAACAAATTGAGTTGGAAAACTAAAGAACCACTCAATATGTTTATGTTAACTTTTGATAACAATGAGGACATTAATAAAATTTTCAAGATCAAATCCATCTTGGGTTGTGTTGTCGATATACAACCTCTGAAATCACCCAAACTTATACCACAATGTAAGAGATACCAGGCCTACGGTCATACTCAGACGTACTGTGCCAAAGAGCCGAGGTGTGTTAAGTGCACAGGAAGGCATCTGACTAAAGACTGCAGGAAACCTGCGACAGAAAAACCGAAATGTGTGCATTGCGGAGAAGCGCATCCAGCAAACTACAGAGGTTGCACGATTGCCAAGGAAATTCAGAAAATTAGGAACAAACACGACAAAAAACCGGTAAGGTCTCAAGAAAACCTAACAGCCATTTCAACTTTAACAAGCCAGCCTAAACCATCTACAAAACCTAGGGCAACCGTAAGTACAAAAGTGTCTTACGCCCAGACAGCTGCCAAAAATTCCATAAGCTCTCATATTACAGAAAAATCCGATCCAAATGTGGGTAAATTAGACGAAATCTTAAAATTAATGACATCATTTGATGAGAGATTGAAGAAAATTGAAAATAGCACTAAAACTGCTATCGCTAAAAACCGAAAATGATGACAATCTTAAAATTATGTCCTGGAACAGTAATGGGCTACTTAAGCATAAAAACGAGCTGCAGGTAGTTCTAGATATAGAAAATATTGATGTTTGTCTTATATCTGAGACACATTTCACCAAACAATCCTACATTACATTTAAAGGCTATAAAGTTTACCATGCACTTCATCCAGATAATAAAGGGTACGGCGGCAGTGCTGTAATCATTAAAGAAAATATAAAGCATCAGGAATATCACAAACATGAGAGACCAGAAATACAATGCATAGCAATTCGACTAATTACAAAGAGGTATCCTCTCACGGTGGCAGCAATATACTCCCCACCTAGGCATACCATATGTAAAGATAAGTATTTGGATATTTTACAAAATCTTGGTGAGAAGTTCATACTAGGAGGTGACTTCAATGCAAAAATACCCATTGGGGGTCACGCTTAACCAATACTAAAGGAAGAGAACTTATGTATGCCATTACAGAATTAAACTGTGACGTCGCATCTACAAGATCTCCTACATACTGGCCGACGGACCCACTTAAAATCCCGGACCTCATAGACTTTTTCATAATTAAAAATATTTCATCTAATTATGTAAGAACTGATCAAAGCTATGACATGAACTCTGATCACTCAGCAATATATTTAGAAATAAGAGAGAACCTAGTATTAAAAGAACCTAACCTTACTTTAGTCAATAAATATACAGACTGGGATAGCTTCAAGTTAGAGTTAGATAGTAATATTGAACTGAAAGTACCATTAAAGACCCCAGATCAGCTAAATTTAGAATTAGAAAAGTTTATTGAGTTAATACAACGCATTGCCTGGAATAATACGCCTAAAATTAAAAAGAGGATATTTAGAAATACATACCCTATAGAGATAAGAAAATTAATCACAGAAAAAAGGAAACAAAGACGTTGCTGGCATCAGTCTAGGTGTCCAGAAGATAAGAAAAAGCTTAATAATCTTACGAAACAAATTAAAAGAGAAATAAAAAATCATATCGACGAACGTACAAACAAATATCTTCAAAAGCTTACAAATTGTAGCAGCACAGACTATTCTCTTTGGAAGGCTACCAAGTGCATGAAGGGGCCAGTAGAACAAATTCTGCCATTAAAAGTTCAACCTGGAAAATGGGCAGTGACTAATGAACAAAAAGCGATTATCTTCGCTGAACATTTAGAAAACATTTTTAAACCAAATATAACGCATGAATCTAACGAGACAATAATTGATGAACGATACGATATCATAACTGAAGAAACAAATATTAAGCTTGTTTCCCCTAGAGAAGTACTAAGTGATATTAAAAAGAATATCAATCCCAGAAAATCCCCGGGCTTTGATCTTATATCAGGCGAAGTGCTACACAATCTTCCACGAAAGGCCATAGTCAAACTCACAAATTTAATTAATGCTGCACTGAGACTCAAATATGTACCTGACTTATGGAAAGTCGCTGAGGTAATCATGATAGCCAAGCCAGGAAAACCACCATCCGAGGTAACATCGTACAGGCCAATCTCTTTGTTGCCTGTCATGTCAAAATTATTTGAAAAACTATTACTAAAAAGGCTGAAGCCTATTTTAGAAGACAAAAATCTCATTCCTGATCACCAATTTGGCTTCAGAGAGAAGCACTCAACTTTAGATCAAGTGCATAGGATAACAAACATTATTGAGAAGACACTCGAGGAAAAAAAGTATGTTCTACCGTATTTCTAGATGTAGCACAAGCTTTCGATAAAGTGTGGCATGAAGGCCTGGTCATTAAATTAAAGAGAATTCTGCCCAAAAACTATACTGATATACTAACATCATACATATCGGATTCAGAGTACGTCATGATGATGCATATTCTGAAATTAAGGAAATAAATGCTGGAGTGCCACAAGGAAGCGTATTGGGTCCGGTCCTGTACCTTTTATACACCTGTGATATTCCATATACAGATACAAACACTATTGCGACCTTTGCCGATGACACAGCCATAATGGCGGTTGGAAGCACTCATGTAGAAGCAGCAGAAAAGGTCCAAATAGCTGTAAATAAAGTATTAAACTGGACAAAGAGATGGCGAATACAGCTTAACGAATCGAAATCAATCCACGTTAATTTCTCAAACAAGAGAGAAGAATATTTTCCTATATTTGTAAACCAAAACCGAATTCCATACGAAAATGCAGCTAAATACTTAGGTATGACGCTCGATGCGAAGCTTCGCTGGAAAGCGCATGTTAAAAAGAAACGACAAGAGCTAGATTTTAAATTTCACAAAATGTACTGGCTCCTTGGAAGGCAATCCACATTGTCAGTGCAAAATAAATTACTTCTGTATAAACAGGTCCTCATGCCAGTATGGACCTATGGGATACAGCTGTGGGGCTGTACCAAAAAGACAAACATTGAAATCATCCAACGCTTCCAGAATAAAGTACTGAGGGCTATAGTCAATGCGCCTTGGTACGTAAAAAATAACGACCTGCACCGGGACCTTAACATACAGTTCGTTCGTGACATAATACAAAAATACGCAGAAGCACATGAACACAGGCTGCTTCACCATGTGAATGTTGAGGCTATCCAGCTCCTCGACAACACGGACATAGTGCGAAGACTCAAAAGAACTAAACCGTCTGATTTAGTGTAGTGATAAAAAAAAAAACAATTTAATAGTGATAGTGATAAATAGTGTTAATATAGACACACGAACAAAGTGCCTTCCCTTAATAGAGACAGTAAGAAAAGTGCCAATGGACACATTCTTATTCTATAGTAACAATATAAAACTAGGTCAGAGTAAAATTACTCATTAGCCTGACATTGGGCTAGATTGTAATATTATTAGCGTATTAAATTATTTATATAAGTACGTTAAGTAAAAGGAAAAAAAAAAAAAATTGTAATAAGCCTGTTTTTTATAGGTAAATAAAGACCAATTGATACTTACCCATTCACTAGAAGATATAGGATTGCATGAAAAAATTAATGTATGTTAGTAAAATAAACAATAGATTAGTCACACGTCACACCTTAAAAATAAATATTTGTGAGACTTCATTAGAATTGTGCGGGGATACCATGGTCTATTATGAGTCATGTAAGGCCTGAAATACCATTAGCAGTGCTGAGATGTCACAAATGAAGCAGCCATGCCTTCACTTCGTGTCATTCATTACAAAATAAGAAAATTTCAAGAGGCCTGTTCATAAAAATAGTCCTAAAAGTACTTAGGCAAAAACAGTAACAAACATTCACAAATCCAGACTTCCGCAATAATATTAGTGCCATTTTTGGTAAAATCAAAAAGTTAAAGTTGTAACATTTTGTGTTTTTTTATATCCTACTAAAATTATAAATGCGAAAGTTTGGATGTGAGTCACGCAAAATCTACTGGACGGATTTCGATGAAATTTGGTTTATGGGTAGACATATACCGGGTATAGCACATAGGGTACTTTTTATCCTGAAATTCCCACTAGAGCCAAGCCACGAGGCGCGTCTATTCTGAAATAAACATATAAATAAATAAAACATACTAAAATGCTCAGCCGCAGCTGCACAGTCAGCGTCTTCACACCATGCCAGGATTATCTGCAGAGACTGCAGCAGAGAACACTGCAACCGCAAGAAGAATGACCTTGTTCGTATTGGCTGCCTTTTCTTACAACCAATGCAATACCACTGGACCCTGGAATCAGATATTTGTTTTAAATAATTAACAATTCCACTAATGTTGTTTTTATCTAACAAAGTTAGATTTAGCTCATCATCGATGAACAGTAGTATTAGTAGTAGACGTGTTTTGAACTGTAACTAATTTATTTATTAAAAATTTTATTAGACCAAAATAATACAACAGTATAAAAGGCGGACTTAACGCTAACACCATTCTCTACTAATCAACCTTCGGGACAAACAGAAATAAGTAATAGCTGCTTTGTCTTAGAATAGTTCATTGTTAAAAGTCTGTAAATTACATAATCGGGAGAGTGGCTCGTAGGTAAGCAAGGGAAAATGAATGGCTAATAAGGTGGCTGTATTTCTGTCGCCACTCATCACATCGCTCTGCATCCGGTCAGGTATTGCCAGGCTTTGGACGCAACATACTACAAAGAGTGGAATAAATACTCAAATACTCACTTATCAATAACTCTCGCTGCTTTTCTCACAACCTTGCACTCAGAGCTGTCAGAGAGACATGGGATGCTGTCAGGTAACAGGCCGAATGCTTGCAATCGCTCAACTAATTGATGTTCTATATGCTTTTCACCATTGTTTTCAACAAAGTCTCTGTATAATTTAAGATTCCTAAAACAGAAATATGTTTGAATGAATATGTAAATTTTGTTATTACATTTAATTTCATCTATCTTCCAAAACTTTAAACTGAACATGTCAGATAGTCCTTCTATTTGTATAAATCCATATTCATCAGTTAGGTACTATGTTATCACTTACAAAGCCCAGTATTTACGATACTTCCGGCAAAACTATGTAAACTCCATTTTTTCTTAACTGTCTTATTATGTAAACTTTCAGTACTTTTCCTTCTATTTTGTTGAAAATAAATCAAATATTAGTTTAAACCTAATCATTTATGAACCACAAAAGTAATTTCATAAAAAAAATATTTTAATTTTATTGTTGTAAAATCATAAAAAGACATGTTAAGATAAAATGGAGTTAGCATTGAGTAAAATATATAGGTACTCCTTTTTACTCACCCTGCACTAACAGCAAATGGAAAACAATCATCATTCAATGACTTTGTATTATCATATGTGGTAGAATCAGCTTCCATAATGGATGTATTAGTCTTCCTATTTACTTAATGCCCCTAACTTTTGTACCCATTTCTGAAATATGAACAACAATAATATGACTTGTAGGAATATACAGCATCTTTTTACCTTTACATAATTCTTATAGAGATTGACGAAAGGTATTTATAAAGCAGAGGTGAATGGAAGAGTTGGTCAGGGTCGACCTCGTAGAACGCACTCCGACCAGATTGCGGACCTCCTTAAAAAGGGAGATATTAGGAGCACCCATCACCGGAGAGCATGTATGAAGAGAGTGATGAGTGTAGAGGAAGCAAGAGAGATCTGTAAAGATCGTAGCAAGTGGAAATCGCTAGTCTCTGCCTACCCCCACGGGAAAAAGGCGTGATAATATGTATGTATGTATGTATGTATAATTCTTATATAAATGAAATGAAAATCAATCTAATTAATCTGAAATCACTTTGAAATACAAACAAATAGAAAAGGGAAAGTGTTTTTACATACACAAGACACATCAGACTACTTACAGTACATAATATACATATCGTATCGTGCAAGCATAATACGGTATTTTATATCATAGTTCACATGCACGAATTTAATTAGAAGACAATCAACTAGGTATCAAAAGAATAAAATGAAATCAATTTATCAATAACAACAAAATTATTAACAAAGTCTTATTTTACCACGATGACACTTTGACAGACAGATGAGACAGACAATAGTGTTGAAGCTAGTGTTGCAGCAATAGTGTTGGCTATCGATAGTATTGTCAATATTTAGTATTGCGAACTTGAAAAATAGTCACACTATCGATAGGCCTATCGATAGCCAATAGTTTGCAATTCTGGGGCCGAATTCTGCAACTCCCAAACGTACGTTATTGTATTTCAGTTGTGTCTCAAATGCCAAATTTACGCCATTTGGTATTCTGCACCTTATTTGACGCCTGAGGACATGATACCGACATACTATTGGCCCATTTCGGTATTCTGCACGTTATCAAAAGTGCCATTGGCACGTCGATTGTTGAAGTATTGGTATTCTCTTTGCTATTTGACAGGAGTTTGTCAGGTAGATCTGTCGGATCTCAATTGCTTTTTGGCCATTGAGCAACGACACCTTTTATGATCAAATTGTAAAGTAGTATGTATGCAAGTATGGTTTACATTGTTTCATTTAGTGATGAATCCCATAATTTTACCTCTTCATTGGTGGCTCTTATTCATTACAAATGTCGTACCTATATAGCCGACGAGATATTAAAGACATTTCGGCTTAAAATGCTCAAGTTATAGACCTCAACAAAGAGGTAACCCCATTACTAATAAAGGATACTTTGTCGAGATAGAAAATTGCCAAATTTAAAGGTTAGTAAGAGTTTCCGAGGTAAATGCACTTGTAACTATTGTGACTGTACGTAATTCAATGAACCGCTGATATTTTTTATATTAAAGATTAAGTATATATAGTATGTATAAGATCATACATATAAGAATACTATAATAGTTGAACCCCGGATATGATGTGGAAACTTTGTAATGAAAAGCACCTTATGTTGCTATTCCTTATATTTTCTACCCTTGTACCAAATTTTATTGAAATCCGTCTTGTAAATTTTGTGTGACAGTATGTAACATAAATCCAAACTCACAAACATCCAAATGTAGGTAGGTACTCTGTGCAGTCAATAAGGACCCACATCACAAGATTTTTACCTATATTACTGCGATGCGATTATTAAAATTTTGTTTCAAAAAAATTCAAAATTATTTATTATGTATCTAACAATGACACTAATACAATCATATAATAAAGAGGAAGTGTTTGTATGCATGTGAGTTCGTTTGCAGAGGTATTCTTCAGAATTACTGAACCGATTTCAAAAGGTCTTTCATTATTAGAAAGCTACATTATACCGAAACTGGGGCGGGATGCTAGCTCTTTGTAATTTAATTTATGTTAGGGTCTACATAAGCTGAATACTTATGCCAGTAGACCCCGCTCTATGATTTGGTATATAACCTATATATGAGTGTAATGTGGTACTCAGAACAATAATATACATACTTTAATGCCTAGTGTATAAATAGTATTTGGTAATACTATGTAAAAATGTCTTTTCAGCTGTTCCTGTTCTCACATTTCAAACAATATTGAAAATTAAATGCTGTGTGTGTGCAGTGATACCCCTGTTACCTGTGTAGGTCGAAGCAAAGAACTAAAGACAGTATCATACATACATATTATTGTTTTCCTATGGGAAGGCACCATCAGGCAAGTCTATATTTCTGTACATACAAAATTATAGACTAACCGAGTTGTCAACACAGAGAAAAAACTGCTGAAAGTAGAAACTTGAAATTTGGTAGCGGGTGTTTCAAGAGCACAAGCTGTACCCTAGAGGCTTTGCTCCTATTAGAATTTAGGGATAAAAAGTACCTACCTTTTGTGCTAAGTATGTCTGGTATTTTTCAACTCGTGTACCAAATTTCATTAAAATTCATCCAGTATATTTATTATGAGTAACAAACATCCAATCTTTGCATCGCATTTATAAATATTATAGTAGAATTAGCAGAGAATAAGTGAGTATTAAAAAGCGGTAAAATGTATTGTATAATCAGTTTTTAACATCTTTGAAACTGGTTGATGCTTAAATTGTCAAATGATATTTAAATAATAACTGTACTTTATACTTTCAATACTATGCCAACCCCACATAAGTAGGAATTGGTAAATAGGAAGAAGATACTACATCTGTTTCTATCTACAAATATAAAGAAATAAATTTTTCAGATTGTCACAAAATAACAGTATGCTTAGTAATTTGTACCAAACAAGTTCTGTAATTATTATTTGCAGGCTCGATCAACTGGAGTAATGTGCTTTAGAAAAGGTGTCATCCATAGCTTGTTAAAAGACTATGTAAGTATTCTCATCCATATAAATATAAATAAAAATTGTATTATTGAATTCAACACTGACCGAAAGTGGTATATAAATGCAGAGACAAAACTGCTGTAAGTAGAAACTTGAACTTGTGTAGAGGTTCTTTATATAGCATATGCTGCACCCTGGGGCTTTACTCCCTTGAGAATATACAGATAAAAAGTACCCTATGCCATTTTCAGTATTTTTCTACTCGTGAACCATATTTCTATGAAATCCATTCAGTAATATTTTGTGATAAGTAACAAACATCCAAAACTTAAACAAATAATTGTTTAAGTTTTGGATGTTTGTTACTTATCACAAAATATTACTAGTAAGTAATATTAGTAGTAAGTAGGATAAGTATATTTAGGAAATTACACTCCTAAGGGGAAGAAAAAGGTTTTTTTTTATTTACAACTTCCTTAACTAAGTCAACATAGTTACTAGTTCAAAAATATCTCAATTAAGGAACAACTAAAAAAAAATATTTTAAATCAACAACATGCTTTTCCTTTGTTTGTCTTTACTTTAAAAAACCAACAATATAATACCAATATTGTAAAGCTGAAGAGTTTGTTTACACAATAGGCAGACTTAAATAAAAGTTATTCTTTATATAATATAAATAAACATAATTATAACAGCAGTAAAAATTATTTGTCATTCTTGCAGGGACGATCAACTAATGGCGGTTTCCTGCTTGAGAAACGAGCTGACATCCATAACTTGTTGAAAAACTGTGGAGGAAACAGTGTGGTCTGGTTTAGGATATATTTTAAAGACTAATAAACAAAATAATAATAATATTCTTGTATTATTCATTACTACCTTACATAATATCTTTATCTTAACATATTATTAAATAAAGTCCCCTGCCATGTCTGTTTGTGATAAACTAGAAAAGTATTGAACAGATTTTCATGCAGTTTTCACCAATGAACAGGGCAAGTCATGAGGAAGTAAGTAAGTATATAATTTACTCCAGTGTCCCCGCGTTAAAAAGCAAGCTAATTTAAATAAAGACTCCTGCCATGTCTGTCTGTTTGCAATTAAGTCAACACTGAAATTATTATCTGTTACTGCACATTGAAAGTCTTAGGTCAACTTACATGCCAGGTATTGTACAATTGAAACATGTCAATATGCTTTATTTATTGAGTTAGGGGTCGCCCTTTTTTTCACTGTGTTAATCAGCCCAGTCTCCTTGTGAAACTCCAGCCAGTCGATGAATACTGTTATATTTTCAAAGCTCCGCACTTAGGTGACTGTAAAAAAATATTATATTTGTTTGAGGACTCATGTTTTAAGTCAAGCATCTTAATCCTATCCTAACTAATATTATAAATGCGAAAGTGAGTTTATTTATGTGTTTGTTACCTCTTCGCAACTTATTTATTGAACAAGTCTTTCTGAAATTTCGCATACACTTACCTAGTTAGAAGTACTGAGAAGGGCATAGGGTACCTTTCATCCCGGGAAAAAGCACTGTTCCCGTGGGCGAAAGCTAGTACCTACTTAATAAATAAGATAATTATTGTACTTACAAAGAAAATCTCACCTTAGACGCAAATAAAACTTTAAGAACTCAATCTATAACTGCTTGACTGGATGAGACCCTCCTCGGGTGAAGTCAGACTTATTTGACACGGGAGTTTGACTTATTATTTTCAAGCATATTTTCTTTGTACAAATTAATTTAAATTATAAATAAATTAAAAATAATTTTACAGTAAACAATAGAACGATTATAATATAACCTATAAAACATGACTTTGTCATAGACAGACTGTGTAAATTTTTTTAAAGGCAAAGGCATCAAAGACACACATTAACCAATTTTCAGTTTTTTCAGATATAAGCGTGAAACATGGCTATATGTCTTTAAATTTATGTCAAAATATCAATGTTAGTTCTAATTGATAATATTTCATACGTTTTTAGCGGAAATAAGGAGTTTGAATTTTATTATTAAATTATAGTAGTTTATTTTTTTATTTTCTAGCATCGACGGAAACACCAAAGATTAATCAACAACACCTAGACTGACATCCTATAGACACTTTATTCCCACACTATAGGAACATGAATAACTTGTTGCAGAATACCCTTTATAAGACCTATTGATGTCTTATGAGTATTGTGTGGCAGTTGTTCGGTGATTTTAAGTAAAATAGTGGAATTGACGCCCTGTTGGTGATAACCAAAACTATCGATAGTATTGGTTTTTGATACTATCGATACTATTGCTGTTTTCTAATCAATGGTGTCGATACTATTGATACTTATATTTAAACAAACAATCGATACTATCGCACTATTGATAGCTTGTAAAAAATCAATAGTATTGTACAACAATAGTACACACACATCAATAGTATCAAAAATCAATATTACCTATCGATAGTATCGATGGTTTTGGTTATCATGAATAGTATTGCAAACTTCTTCTTCTTAGCGTGTCGACTCGGCGCACAGTGGTCTGAAATTCAAGCTTCATACTCGTAGAAACTGATTGTCAGAAATTGATAATTAAAAAATGTTATTGTAATTAGTACACCTCCCTTTGTTAACTGTTATAGTATGAAGGTCGTGAGTAGCTCCATGTGTGAGAAAAAAAATATTATATTTTTTTTTTGTATGGGAAAAAAACCTTCAAAGTGGATTTTTAAAAAACTGAACAGGGTGTCAATTCCACTATTTTACTTAAAATCACCGACCAACTGCCACACAATACTCATAAGACATCAATAGGTCTTATATAGGGTATTCTGCAACAAGTTATTCATGTTCCTATAGTGTGGGAATAAAGTGTCTATAGGATGTCAGTCTAGGTGTTGTTGATTAATCTTTGGTGTTTCCGTCGCTGCTAGAAAAAACTACTATTATTTAATAATAAAATTCAAACTCTTTTTTTCCGCTAAAAACGTATGAAATATTATCAATTAGAACTAACATTGATATTTTGACATAAATTTAAAGACATATAGCCATGTTTCGCGCTTATATCTGAAAAAAACCGAAAATTAGTTAATGTGTGTCTATGATGCCTTTGCCTTTAAAAAAATGTAAACTGTCTGTCTATGTCAAAGTCATGTTTTATAGATTATAGGTAATCGTTCTATTGTTTACTGTAAAATTATTTTTAATTTATTTATAATTTAAATTAAATTAATTTGTACAAAGAAAATATGCTTGAAAATAATAAGTCAAACTCCCGTGTCAAATAAGTCGGACTTCACCCGAGGAGGGTCTCATCCAGTCAAGCAGTTATAGATTGAGTTCTTAAAAGTTTTATTTGCGTCTAATGTGAGATTTTCTTTGTAAGTACAATAAATTATCCTATTTATTAAGTACTAGCTTTCGCCCACGGGAACAGTGCTTTTTCCCGGGATGAAAGGTACCCTTCTCAGTACTTCTAACTAGGTAAGTGTATGCGAAATTTCAGAAAGATTGGTTCAATAAATAAGTTGCGAAGAGGTAACAAACACATAAATAAACAAACTCACTTTCGCATTTATAATATTAGTTAGGATAGGATTAAGATGCTTGACTTTTACATGAGTCCTCAAACAAATATAATATTTTTTTACAGTCACCTAAGAGCGGAGCTTTGAAAATATAACAGTATTGATCAACTGGCTGGAGTTTCACAAGGAGACTGGGCTGATTAACACAGTGAAAAAAAGGGCGACCCCTAACTCAATAAATAAAGCATATTGACATGTTTCAATTGTACAATACCTGGCATGTAAGTTGACCTAAGACTTTCAATGTGCAGTAACAGATAATAAAGAAAGATGATAATTTCAATGTTGACTTAATTGCAAACAGACAGACATGGCAGGAGTCTTTATTTTAATTAGCTTGCTTTTTAACGTGGGGACACTAGAGTAAATTATATACTTACTTTCTTCCTCATGACTCGCCCTGTTCATTGGTGAAAACTGCATGAAAATCTGTTCAATACTTTTTTAGGTTATCACTTTTCAGTTTATAACAGACATGGCAGGGGACGTTATTTTTTAATATGTTAAGGTAAAGATATTATGTAAGGTAGTAATGAATAATACAAGAATATTATTATTATTTTGTTTATTAGTCTTTAAAATATATCCTAAACTAGACCACACTGTTTCCTCCACAGTTTTTCAACAAGCTATGGATGTCAGCTCGTTTCTCAAGCAGGCAACCGCCATCAGTTGATCGTCCCTGCAAGAATGACAAATAATTTTTACTGCTGTTATAATTGTTTAGTTATCTAAAGAATAACTTTTATTTAAGTCTGCCTATTATGTAAACAAACTCTTCAGCTTTACAATATTGGTACTATATTGTTGGTTTTTTAAAGTAAAGACAAAGAAAGGAAAAGCATGTTGTTGATTTAAAATATTTTTTAGTTGTTCCTTAATTGAGATATTTTTGAACTAGTAACTATGTTGACTTAGTTAAGGAAGTTGTAAATAAAAAAAAAAACCTTTTTCATCCCCTTAGGAGTGTAATTTCCTAAATATACTTATCCTATTTACTACTAATATTATAATTGTTTAAGTTTTGGATGTTTGTTACTTATCACAAAATATTACTGAATGGATTTCATTGAAATATGGTACATGAGTAGAAAAATACTGAAAATGGCATAGGGTTCTTTTTATCCCTATATTCTCAAGGGAGTAAAGCCCCAGGGTGCAGCATATGCTATATAAAGAACCTCTACACAAGTTCAAGTTTCTACTTACAGCAGTTTTTTCTCTGCATTGATATACCACTCGGTCAGTGTTGAATTCAATACTACAATTTATATTTATATGGATGAGAATACTTACATAGTCTTTCAACAAGCTATGGATGACACCTTTTTCTGAAGCACATTACTCCAGTTGATCGAGCCTGCAAATAATAATTACAGAACTTGTACCAAAAATTACTAAGCATACTGTTATTTTGTGACATTCTGAAAATTTTATTTCTTTATATTATTTGTAGATAGAAATAGATGTAGTATCTTCTTCATATTTACCAATTCCTACTTATGTGGGGTTGGCATAGTATTGAAAGTATAAAGTATAGTTATTATTTAAATATCATTTGACAATTTAAGCATCAACCAGTTTCAAAGATGTTAAAAACTGATTATACAATACATTTTACCGCTTTTTTAATACTTACTTATTGATGGTTAAACAAACTTACCTTAATGAAGTTTGACCATAATTATACAAGACGTTGCTTCCGAAGATATTTATTCAATCAATTCACTATGCAGCTCGCTCTGCTATGTATTAGGCATGACACAATTTTTAGGACCTAGGGATAAAATAAAATAAGTCCAAAATTTACATCCGATTCTCGTCCCACCCTTACCTGTCACCGGCGGAGGCGCCATACTTCATTCCTTTAGAACAAAATTTCGAAATGTGGCGCTTGGGATATCGCGTAATATGTATTTAACATATTGATTGGGACGGGCGGGTTATAAATATCTTCGGAAGCAACGTCTTGTATAATTATGGTCAAACTTCATTAAGGTAAGTTTGTTTAACCATCAATTATACTACGACGTTGCTTCCTCGATATTTATTCAATCAATTCACTATGCAGATGTTTAGAACCATTGCGAAATTTGCAAGATTTTTATTTTTATATCATTATAATAATATTAATTATTATTATTCTTTAATGTGAGCTATTAAAAGTGGATCCTTAGATACTTTGATATAGGATGGTTAATTACATGAATAAATACAAATGTAGTTGCATCTACGATTATCTTCCAAAAAGATATTAGTAATAAACAAAAAAAAAAAAAAAATACGAAATTTAAGAAAAAAATTCTTCGAGTAGGCTATGTGATGCAATGCCATTACGGTTTTTTCATTTTGTAATGCAAAATGGTGAAAAATATTAAAGCTTATCAAATACAATGTTTAAGTTCTGTAGGATACAGACTTTGGTTGCTAGCCTTGATATTTTGGGAGAAAAAGAAGTTAACAAGAAACAGATTAAAAGTTCTATGAGTATACCTTATGGGACAATAATTAACATAACCAAATTAACACTATCATAGTTATTTCCTGTGAGACAGGATATTTTAACAGGCTTATTTGGGAATAGGATATGTTAACTTTAAAACGTAAATATTTACTAAGAGAGATGTGATGAATGAACATTTTTTAGTCTGCAATAGCAAACTCAACGCAGGCAGAGGTGCTTGCTCAGAGTTAATTTTACGAATAGCGACTAGAATTTTGACTACCTAATGTTAGAAATCTTTATTGTATTGATTATGAGCATACACTTCTAGATGGTTAATGTGTCGAGTTGAAAGGACACTATACTAATTCAGGATTCTTTCTATAAGTACTCGAGGAATATCTTCACCTGACAAATATACGTATATTAGTTTGCAAGAGAAAAAACATGAATATGCAAATTTGAGGTCGGTACATTTCTGCTGAAATATACTGTTTATATAAACTACACTGTTTTTATAGACTGTACTTAGCCGAATATATAGGTGAATTGGCTACAGTCATAGAGTATAAACTATAGGTAGTATTAGGTACCTACCCACAGTACGATGATTTTAATATAACTTTTGTTATGAGTACGTACTCGTATGCACGAGCCTTTAGTTAGAACTATTAACGAAATACTGAATTCAACAAACGAAATTCAAGTGTACTTTCTGTACAAGCTTATTATGTTTCCAGTAACAAATACATATTATAAAGAAAATAGTTATGATGCTTAGTTTTCCAAAAGAAGAATCTAAAAGTTCTGTAACGTATAGGCAAAGGCCGTGTAATGACAAGAGAGTCTTTAATTGTGATTAGATTCTCGATAATAGATTACTTCCTTGTTCCAAATGGTAACTTACTCGCGCAAGTCGTTGCAGATGACCTTGGCTAGGAGTTATTTGTAATAAATACAGAGTAGCTGTAGAAAGAAAAGGTCCATATTATACTACTTTACGTCTTCTTTTTTTTTTTTTTTTCTTTCAAAAAATTTGCATCCAAATCACTAAGATAGATATCTATAATTATGCATCCAGTTGTTGAATTAAATTTGCGGAGGAAATTGAATTATTAATAGAATGATGGGGATATTAGTTCCAAAGATTCGAGTTTACGTAGAGTATTCAACACATTTACGATCAGAAAAAAATCCATTGCCATATTGGCTATTTGAATAAATCCCCATAGACAGAAACTAAAAAACAACATACTGAGTATCTAATATTGTTCAGTACTTGCTTGCTCAAGCTAGAGCTAAGGGCTAATGTCTAGTTCTTAAGAAACAAGTGCTTTGTTATCTTACTTTAATTTGCCCAAAAAAGAAAGCACTGCTCTTACTGGCTTAAGGCACTTATATTACATTTATAAGGTGCTTTAGAGCGTTGCTGTTGTACAACTATAGTGAGCGTAGAAGCCGGTTAATTGGATTGATAAGCTTGATCATATGTAAGTATTGAAATAAAGTATGTAATAATAAGTAAGTACATAATCTCAGTTTGTATTAGGTATCATTACTTTGGATGGATTGGATGCAATCTGCAAAAAAATCAGTCAAGAAGCTGAATCTTTATGTATTATAATCTTTATGTATAAAACTTTATGTAGGTATGTGTTCTTTATGTATAAAGATACATGGGCAACTGTCAGTGAAGCGAGTTGCTAATTATAAAAAGATAAAGAGACCGGTATCGGATATTGACCCGATATTGGGTGGTTCCGGAGTCACCCGGACTGACAATGAAAATATTTCATTATACAAACTTTTAGGAGAAAATTGATCGCCGGAACAGTTTATTTAAAATACTGTCAAATTTGACGCCATACTCAATAGTGACATAGAATACCTGTTTAATATATGAAATATAAAGGCAATAACTGATTGATCGATTGATCAGTCGATTTATTAAAAGTATTGAATAAATGTACCAGACGTGTATATTGTAAATTATCTAAATTATGTATATTTGGCGAATAATCATCTCGATTGATGAGTGGATTTCCTTTCCTCAGTTTACCGAACTCCGTTTCCCAGCTTTCTCTTGGGCTCTATCTGCTCCCCAATGTTTAGATATTTGGTATGAGTACATACCTGTTATGATGACCAGCAATGGTCAGCGATTTTCATCAGTCCTGATGTTCAAACATTTATAACAACAGATACATACAGATAATCTGTCACTACCAAGAGTTGAGACTCGAAGTCCGTGTTTAGCTGAAATGAACAGAGCTGAGTTAATACTGACAGTGCATGGTTATAACATCATTATAGTTCCAAGAACTTACGCAGCCAGAAAAAATAATACTTGACTGTATCAGTCTAGTAAAGTTTTAATAAGTATGAGATACTTAAAGGGTGTTCGAAATGTATAGTAAGATACACACTTTTGTTACATGGTTATCATCTGATAATATTACTATTTGCATAGTTATACTTCGGATAATAGTTTATCTACGATAGCTTGGGAGTTCTATTGCGTATATCTGGCTGATAATGTGTATATTTGGCCACAATCGCATTGTAGTTCTGTTTATGCTAATAAAAGTGTGTATAAAATAAGTAAGTAAGTAAAAATACTTATAAACCAGACTACGATCGCGTCGTAGTTCTAATGGGTAATAATGTGTATACCTGACTACAATCGCGTTGTAGTTACATAAGGTAATAATCATCATCATCATCTCGAGTCGAAATGGCAAAAATTAGACTTATTAAAATTACATGTGCACACGCGACTACAATCGCATTGTAATTCTGTATGTGCTTGACTATAGTGTAAAACCCTGATTACAATCGCATTGTAATTCTAAGGGTAAATGTGTATCCCTGACTACAATCGCATTGTAGTTCTATTGGGCAGTGCACACGCGACTACAATCGCATTGTAGTTCTATATGTGCTGTTATATAGGTGTAGTATATAAACTAGACTACGATTATATCGTAGTCATATTGGGTAATACTTTACTTTGCGCGAAGATTTTGTAGTTAGGCCTCTTGATTGGGCCCATTTTGCGTAAGGAAACTGGGCAGCTGCATATCTTCTGCGTTGTTGTTGTTCTTCTATCGGACTTTATGTGCTTGACTATAGTCGCTCTGATTACAATCGCATTGTAATTCTAACCCCGTCTACAATCGCATTGTAGATCTATTGGGTCGGAGCACACGTGACTACAATCGCATTGTAATTCTGTATGTGCTTGACTATAGTGTAAAACCCTGATTACAATCGCATTGTAATTCTAACCCCGTCTACAATCGCATTGTAGATCTATTGGGTCGGAGCACACGTGACTACAATCGCATTGTAATTCTGTATGTGCTTAGCACAGTCCACACGTAGATCACTCGTAGTCCGCCCGTAGATCACGCGTAGTCCACCCGTAGTCCACCCGTAGAGTACCCGTAGATCGCCTGTAGACTCCTCGTTGACTACCCGTAGACCAACCGCCATCATCATAGCTATTTTAATGTCCCCAATATTGGGGCACTGTCCTTCCCATGGATGGGTAAGGAGGATTAGGGCACCAAGTGGGCCCAATGGGGTTTGATGGGTTTTTAAGACTGTGAATACAGCTGAGACAGACCCATCCAGTCACTAACGAAGTAACGTTAAAATCGAAAAAAATCGAATGCGTACAAAATAGGTACGTACGTTTTTATCACAATAAACAATTAAGCAATTGACGTAACGGATAAAAGTTTAATTTTAAATGTTGCAATGATGACAGCTTATGCTTGGCTAAAATCTTGTTTACACAATTATTCCAGGGTCTTCAGTATAGAATTGGACCCAGACTTATTCTGAACATACTTGTTATATCGTAGTTCAATATGATTAATCTTTCATCAACAAATAACCCAATTGGGCCTTGCGTTTAACTTTTAACGACGGTCAGAACAATCAAGGAATAAGAAGAAAATTATCAATACATATGTAGATTCGTGTTTTGCCACGAAAAAATGTTTTTACAAATGTAAGACTTAAACATGTGACGCATATTATGGTTACGATTCATGTAAAATCGCAACTCAGGACGCGAGATACTATTCGCGATATTGTATTATGCAGCATCATGCACAGACAATTCCTAGATAAAAGGAAGGTAGGTGCATAGTTGGGTCAGCGGAGAAAAAATAAAATTCAATTGGTCTAACGACCGTTGTTTGTTGAGTTTATGATTAAATGTTATCAAAGTACCCGCAGGGGCACACAGGTGTGATGTAAAATCACGATTACGTACGAGTAATAGTAGCCAATGCAACATAAATACGTAGTTATCTAACATTTTGTTAGGCATTATAACTTTTTCAAAGTATCGTTAATATTCAAACCAGATATTCAGGTAATGAAAAAATACTTACATTTTTTGTTGTTTACGAGTGAAATGAATTTAAAGTACGTCATTTTCCACTGACACTGAGGTTATAAATTAATTTAAAGATATTCCAGATACTTGGAATATAAAGAAAATAAAAATATTGTTGTAGTGTGTGTGTTGCCATGCCCGCACACAAAAAGCGAATGAAGTATGGCGCCTCCGCCGGTGACAGGTAAGGGTGGGACGAGAATCGGATGTAAATTTTGGACTTATTTTATTTTATCCCTAGGTCCTAAAAATTGTGTCATGCCTAATACATAGCAGAGCGAGCTGCATAGTGAATTGATTGAATAAATATCGAGGAAGCAACGTCGTAGTATAATTCTGCTAATTCTACTATAATATTTATAAATGCGATGCAAAAGATTGGATGTTTGTTACTCATAATAAATCTACTGGATGAATTTTAATGAAATTTGGTACACAAGTTGAAAAATACCGGACATACTTAGCACAAAAGGTAGGTACTTTTTATCCCTAAATTCTAATAGGAGCAAAGCCCCAGGGTATAGCTTGTGCTCTTGAAACACCCTCTACAAAATTTCAAGTTTCTACTTTCAGCGGTTATGTCTCTGTGTTGACAACTCGGTTAGTCTATAATTTTGTATGTACAGAAATATAGACTTGCCTGATGGTGCCTTCCCATAGGAAAACGATAATATGTATGTATGATGCTGTCTTTAGTTCTTTGCTTCGACCTACACAGGTAACAGGGGTATCACTGCACACACACAGCATTTAATTTTCAATATTGCTTGAAATGTGAGAACAGGAACAGCTGAAAAGACATTTTTACATAGTATTACCAAATACTATTTATACACTAGGCATTAAAGTATGTATATTATTGTTCTGAGTACCACATTACACTCATACTGTAACGCGGCGACGCGTTCATCCTCTTTGATCCATTTATGCGTGCGCTGGCACATACATACTTATTTCACCTGTCATAAATTTTAAACTGTATTCATACACATTCGATTCTACATTTTGATATCATTCTTGACTCAGTTTATGTAAATCACTTATCGTCTAATATTATAAAGATAAATAATATATCTTAAATATATTTAATATTATATAAAACAACATAGACCCGTCCAGGGTCTTATGTTTTTATCAATAAATTATACTATACAACGACCCTGAAGATTATTATTTGGAGTTCACATTCCAATATATAGGTTATATACCTAATCATAGAGCGGGGTGTACTGGCATAAGTATTCAGCTTATGTAGACCCTAACATGAATTAAATTATAAAGAGCTAGCATCCCGCCCCAGTTTCGGGAGGTAGCCTATGTCACTCAGGTATAATGTAGCTTTCTAATAATGAAAGACTTTTTGAAATCGGTTCAGTAATTCTGAAGAATACCCCCTGCAAACGAACTCACATGCATTCAAGTGATGTAGGTCCTTTTAAATTGAATGCACAGAGTACCTACCTACATTTGGATGTTTGTGAGTTTGGATTTATGTTACATACTGTCACACAAAATCTACAAGACGGATTTCAATAAAATTTGGTACAAGGGTAGAAAATATAAGGAATAGCAACATAAGGTGCTTTTTATTACAAAGTTTCCACATCATTTCCGGGGCACAACTATTATAGTATTCTTATATGTATGATCTTATACATACTAAGTATATATACTTAACCTTTAATATAAAAAATATCAGCGGTTCATTGAATTACGTGCAGTCACAATAGTTACAAGTGCATTTACCTCGGAAACTCTTACTAACCTTTAAATTTGACAATTTTCCATCTCGACAAAGTATCCTTTTTAGTAATGGGGTTACCTCTTTGATGAGGTCTATAACTTGAGCATTTTAAGCCGAAATATCTTTAATATCTCGTCGGCTATATAGGTACGACATTTGTAATGAATAAGAGCCACCAATGAAGAGGTAAAATTATGGGATTCATCACTAAATGTAACAATGTAAACCATACTACTTTACAATTTGATCTTAAAAGGTGTTGTTGCTCAATGGCCAAAAAGCAATTGAGATCCGACAGATCTACCTGACAAACTCCTGTCATTTAGCAAAGAGAATACCAATACTTCAACAATCGACGTGCCTATGGCACTTTTGATAACGTGCAGAATACCGAAATGGGCCAATAGTATGTCGGTATCATGTCCTCAGGCGTCAAATAAGGTGCAGAATACCAAATGGCGTAAATTTGGCATTTGAGACACAACTGAAATACAATAACGTACGTTTGGGAGTTAGAGAATTCGGGCCCAGAACTGAGGGTCTGGTATTCACATGAGTTATTACACCTTTACATGGCGATTAAGATGACATACAATTGTTATGCCTTTCGGTGCCGCTTTGCATGTAGCAAGCTTTTAAAAGTTTGAGTTTTTGGTAGAAGATTATTCAAGTCTTCGATTTTATATTATAAAGATACCTATAACTTTGAGCATGAAAATAATTGAAATTTGTATATACCTACACAAGGAATAAATAAATATGTACTTAGGATATATTTAAATAGTATAATTGTTTAATTAAAAAATAGGAAATCAAAAACACATAATATATTCAATAAATACTGAGAAATTTCTTTATTTGATTATACTGTTAAATATTATTAGTAAATTACATAATGTAATGTAATAATACTCAGAGCTACAAACTACTAGCATTTCGGAATGATCGCTATTGAGATGAAACGCCGAAAGAAACTCAACAATATTGGTCCCAGTTATGCCATTACATTTCACTTCACAGTAATAATGTAATTATAGTCAAATACTTATAATAAATAAGTTATGCCTGTGATCGAGTGATTGTTAAAAAAAGTACTAAATAAGTTTATCCTAATACATTACAACAAAAATGACACTGGATTGGATGTAAAAGAAACACTATAACATAAACTATTTAATGCTCTGTTAACTATAACATATAAAATATTACTATTTACTTATATATCAACTACTTATAAAATACCAATTATTATAAAGAACCATTAACATCAACAAATTCAATATTCTCCTTGTCTACATCTGCATCGTCACTAGAGATGGGCGCTTGGATAAATTTCGGGAAGGTAAAAATGGGAAAGAATGGGTAGAATGGGTAAAAATGAATTTATACCCATTTATACCCGATATTTTTTATTTATACCGGGAAAAAATTAAAATGAAAGTAAATTATCCTTATTTTCTTTAATACTGATAAAATAATAATTAAAGTATAAATATTAGGTGTGTTTTGATTATAAGGAAGATAAATAACTAGTTGTTTTCGGTTCAAATATTAAAAAAACAAAAACAACAGATTTACAATATGAATTCAAATAATATTTTGAAAATAGTGATGCATATTTAGTATATGGCTGTTTAAAGTAGAATTAACAAAAAAATCAAAACATCTTCAATTGTATTATAGACTAACTTTTGCCCGCGGCTTCGCCGCGTGAATTTCCCACGGGAACAGTGCTTTTTCCCGGGTAGAAAATTATCCTATGTCCTTCTCAGTACTTCTAACTATGTGTATGTGAAATAGGAAGATTGGTTGAGTAGATGAAGCGTGAAGAGGTAACAAACAAACTCACTTTCACATTTATAATATTAGTTAGGATTTGGAGGTAACTTCGCAATATTTTTCTATCGAGAAAATTTTATGCAAGCGTGTTTTTGAGAGAGTTAGTAATTAAGTTCCATAACGACCGGTCCTGCGCTGCCCGCATACGGTCTGATGGAAGATCGGATATAAAAATAAAAACAGGAATAAAAACACCAGGATAAGCTGAAAGGTGACACTCAAGACATATATATTTTTCTTCAATAAATCATCGACACAGTTGACATGTTAATACCTTCATGCTCTAATACTCCTCCTTAACATGGCAACCCTGAATGAACTACTGGTCCTCTGACCCGAAAAAAACTGGCCCTCTGGCCAATCACTGACCCAACATAGAACCATAGCATCCATCACTTACGCACATAATACATACATCCCTATAAACACACACTCTGACACATTACTTCACATTCAAAGCATTTACACAAAATTCAAACTTTCCTCGAGACAAGGGTTTGGTCATTACATCAGCCACCATATGACTGGTCTCCAGATATCGGAGCACAAGGACCTTCTCTTGCAACTGCGACTGAATAAAGTGTAATTTTACGTCAATGTGTTTAGTGCGTTTATGAAAAACACCAGATGGGCTTTCTGCTATGGCCATCGCAGACTGACTATCACAAAACATAGTTATAGTTTGCAATGTGTTAGTCAATTCACTCACCAGTCTTCTCTGAAAAACAGCTTCTCTTGCTGCATTCGATAAGCTAATATATTCCGCTTCTGCACTAGAAAGTGCCACAACCGTCTGTTTTTTGCTTTCCCAGTGTATGATTGATGATGTGCCATACTTGAAAATAAAACCAGAGTATGATCTCCGATCAGTCTGATCGCCTCCGTGATCAGCATCGACATAGGCCACAAGCTTGTCCCCATTCTTCTTAAAATGTAAACCTAAATACTTAGTGCCTTTTAAGTACCGCACCACTCTTTTAGCCGCTTGCCAATGTTCTTCACTATAACAGCAGTTAAATTGACTGAGATAGCTAGTGGCAAAGGCAATATCGGGCCTCGTACAAACTGCCAGATACATCAGTGCACCAATTAACTCCTGATATTTTAAATTTGAAGGAGGTTCGTAATTAGGTGTATCTGGTTTGGTCAACCTCTGACCAGGTACCAAAGGTGTGGCCACAGGTTTACAGTCTACCATGTTGAAACGAGAAAGTATTTTTTCAACATACCCTTCTTGGTTTAAGCTAATGCCATCTTTTGACTGTCTAATCTTCATTCCTAAAAATAAATCCGCCTTCCCAAAATCTCTCATTTCAAAAGTTTCCATGAGCTCCTTTTTGAGACAACTCATCTCCGTTTTATTGTTCCAAAAAATTAGTATGTCGTCTACATAGACCGCTAAAATTATTAGCCTGTGTTGACTGCTTCTTACGTATACGCAAGGCTCACTCTCTAGAGCTTTGAATCGTAAACTTTTCAACACTGTATCTAATTTTTTATTCCATTCCTTTGGCGCTTGTTTGAGGCCATATAAAGATTTTTTGAGTTGACATACGTAATGCTCTTTCCCTTTCTCTTCGAAACCTTTTGGCTGTCTCATAAACACCGTTTCTGACAGATTTCCATTTAAGAAAGCGGTTTTAACATCTAATTGATCAATACTTAGACCCTTTTCTGCAGCTATAGCTAATAATAGACGCAGAGATGAGTGTCTCACCACCGGCGAATAAGTATCGTTAAAATCAATCCCAGCTCTCTGCTTGAATCCCCGAGCAACAAGCCGTGCTTTATATCTCTTGTTATTATTCCCCTCTGTTTTGATTTTAAGTATCCACTTCGAATCAATAACATTTTGACAGCTTGTTGGCTCCACGAGAACCCAAGTCTCATTTTTCTTTAAAGCATCCAGCTCCTCCTGAATTGCCTTACTCCATTTGTCTCGATCACTTCCAGAAAGAGCTTCTTTTATAGATGAAGGCTCTCCTTCGTCTAAATCCAATACTGTTTGATATAATTCATAGTCAGGGTACACTTTTGCCTTTCGATCTCGTAAAGGATACCTTCTAGTTGCTATCCCCTCTGTAGCTCTATTATCCTCTGATAATGGTGCTTCTCCAGTAGCTTCTAATGTACCAAGCCTGTTTTCCAACAGTGAAACCTCTTCAGAAACTGGTGAGACACTAGTATGGTTCTGTAACCCTTGAGTACTAATCTGACTATCTCTATGATTATGTTCTGATCCTTGCGATTCCGACAAACAGTCTATAAAGACGTCATCTCCTCCTTGATTTAACTCCTCCGGTTCAGGATGACTCCACTCTTCTATTGGATCAAGTTGGACTACCACTTCTTGGTTAATTTGATTATTTCCTGTCTCTTGACAATCTCTAGTCAATACGGTAGACAAAACTTCGTTTTCGAAAAATACGACATCTCTTGCTTTGTAAATTAGTAGAGAATTTTGATCTAAAAGCCTGTAACCTTTAGTGTTTTCACAATATCCTACAAAAATGAGAGACCTGCTTTTATTATCAAACTTTCTCCTCTTTTGCTTTGGAACATGCATAAAAGCCCTGCATCCGAAAACTTTTAAATCAACAAGACTTACTTTTCTACCTGTCCAAGCCTCTTCCGGCGTGACATCCTTCAAAGCTTTTGTCGGTGACCTATTTTTCAAGAAAACTGCTGTACTGACAGCTTCTGCCCACAGACGTTTCCTAAGACCTTCATCTCCAATCTGCTGAAGCATGCACAATGCCTTTTCATTGATTGTTCGATTTGCACGTTCAGCTACCCCATTCTGTTCAGGAGTATAATCCACAGTTAATTGATGAACAATCCCATGTTGAACAGTAAATTGAGACATTGACCGATTAACGTATTCTCTTCCGTTATCAGTTCTTAACGTTTTGACCTTAGCGCCTGTTTGTTTCTCTACAAGCGTTTTAAATTCAACGAATTTATTAAACGCTTCGCTCTTTTGTTTCAGGAAATAAACAAACGTTTTCCTTGACTTATCATCAATAAAAGTCAAGAAATATTTGTACCCACTTATTGACTCATCAAAAGGGCCACAAATATCCGAATGAACTAATTCTAGTAAATCCTTAGCTCTGACAGTCTTATGTTTAGGAAAAGGCTTTCTCGTCTGCTTACCCTTAAGACACGATTCGCACTCTAGCTTATCAACAGAGTTAGGAAAACTTACCCCTGTAGCCATTCTATCTTTCAGCAACCTCAAATTTCGTACTCCTAAATGCGCCATCCTCCGATGCCATAGCAGTAACTGCTGCTGCTCATCCGTCGACGTTGCAAGAGCTGATCCCTGCGAACATCTCATTTTTAATTTATACACACCTCTTTCAAGCACGCCTTTCACAACCGGCTTCCCATTCACCTTACATTGTTCTTCGCGATAGACCTCACAGCCTATGGATTTAAACATGACAATAAATCCCGACTTGACAATCTCACTGACACTCAATAAATTGTTTGATAAATTAGGTACATACATTACATTTCTTACCTCCACATCAAACATCTCGCTAGATACTGACCCAATCGCTTCTCCATACAACTTTTCATTATTGGCACATACAATCTCCTTTTTCTCAATCTCTCTCATGTTCCTCAACCATTCCTTCTTGTTGGACATATGATTGGAGGCTCCAGAGTCAATAATCCATTCAGTTTGAGTTACCAAAGAAGTTGCCATAGCAACCGATGCCTTCTTAGGATTGTTTGGACATTCTCTCGCTTTGTGAGGTCCATCACATATAAAACATCGTATCTTTGTGTTACTCTTGTTACTCTTGGATTTCTTTTTCTTGATGAAAAGAGCTTTAGAAGATGATTCTCCCGCTGTACTTGTTCCAGCATATGTGTCCTCCATTTGGAGTAGCTTTGTTTTCACATAGTCAGTAGTGAGTGTTCTCTCATGATTTTCAATTGCCAGTCTCATAGGGCTAAAACTCTCTGTTAAACCTTGTAGCATGAGAGCAGCTAACAACTCATCATCCACTTCTTTCCCTATATCTCGCAGCTGTTGCGCTGTCGTCATTACCTCAGTCACGTAATCTCGGACGCTCCTGAAATTCTCCAACTTCAAGGATACTAATTTAGAAAGCAGCCTGCATCTATTGTTTAAGCCTTTATCTTCAAAAGCTACCTGTAGAGCTTCCCAAGCTTCTTTTGCTGTTTTACAATTTCTGACGTGCACAAGACAATGAGGCTTTACTGTGAGGCAAATCCTAGCTCTTGCTTTCTGATCACGTCTATGTCCAACTGGATCTGTGGTATGTGGTGTATTGACAACGCATTCCCATAGGTCATCGTGAATTAATAATAACTCCATCAAAAATTTCCAGGTACTATAGTTCGAAGTACCATCTAATTTTTCGATACTATTTAATCCAAAGGTGCTCTCAGATTTGGGTGCTTGAGCACTATCTCCAGTGCATGTGTTTGTATCCATGGTATCTTTATATGTCGTGTTTTATCCTTATTTGTTTAAAAAGAATATTGCGACTTACGAGTTTTCTTTTTATCCGTTGATAAAGCCCATAACCCTGATGGAAGATCGGATATAAAAAATAAAAACAGGAATAAAAACACCAGGATAAGCTGAAAGGTGACACTCAAGACATATATATTTTTCTTCAATAAATCATCGACACAGTTGACATGTTAATACCTTCATGCTCTAATCCGGTCGTTATGGAAATCCTTGGGGGAGGCCTTTGTCCAGCAGTGGACGTCTTTCGTCTGACAGAGAGAGAGAGAGAGTAATTAAGTTGGCTGACATTCGTGTACGGCGGGCCTTACAATTCGATGATCGCCTAGCCGTTCAATAGAATTCCGGCATTTGGCAAACTTGTTCGTCGCCCCGGCATAACATTTACTGTTTACCAGTTGGCTGCGAATGAGTCAGAATAAAGATACCTATATCTTGTCAGGTCTTTTTATAACCAAAACGTAAATTGTACACTTTATAAGTACTTTTTACACAGTACTTAATTTAAAAACTAAATATGTGCGTGCATAAACACTCTATTTCATAATAAATCTTAACGATATATTATAAAATATCGTAATTACAAACATTTTAATTGATTTTAATTTTTACCCGGTATAAATTAAAAATTCCTGGGAAAAAATGGGTATAAATGGATAAATTTCCGAGTCTCGGAAATTTATCGGGTAAATGCCCATCTCTGATCGTCACCAATGAGAAGAGATTTCATGTCATCGGTAATAGGTGTGTGTTTTGACTTTCTTAGCACAGGCCTTATGATAGACAGGTAGGGAATCTGACGAAACAATGAGACCATGGAAAATGTCTTCGTTTGTTGCTTTTCGACAAAATTTTCGAGAATGGTCTTCTCGGATTTTTTTAAATCTTTGTTTCTGGCTTCCGATGCCTCTTCAGATAATTTCCCATTGGGCATCATGTAAAAATGTTTAATGACTTCAGCACCGTGCATTAAAATTTTATGGACACTAGATGGCAAGTGATACCAGCCATATAGTTATAGGGTATGAATAATCAACTACCAAAAACTCAAACTTTCAAAAGCTTGCTACATGCAAAGCGGCACCGAAAGGCATAACAATTGTATGTCATCTTAATCGCCATATAAGGTGTAATAACTCATGTGAATACCAGACCCTCAGTTCTGTTCAGTATTTTAAAAATCCACTTTAAAGGTTTTTTCCCATACAAAAAAAAATACAATATTTTTTTTCTCACACATGGAGCTACTCACGACATTCATACTATAACAGTTAACAAAGGGAGGTGTACTAATTACAATAACATTTTTTAATTATCAATTTCTGACAATCAGTTTCTATGAGTATGAAGCTTGAATTTCAGACCACTGTGCGGCGGGTCTTTGTGATGACCAATATGACGCCACAGATACAGCATTATCTGGGCCCGAATTCTCTAACTCCCAAACGTACGTTATTGTATTTCAGTTGTGTCTCAAATGCCAAATTTACGCCATTTGGTATTCTGCACCTTATTTGACGCCTGAGGACATGATACCGACATACTATTGGCCCATTTCGGTATTCTGCACGTTATCAAAAGTGCCATTGGCACGTCGATTGTTAAAGTATTGGTATTCTCTTTGCTATTTGACAGGAGTTTGTCAGGTAGATCTGTCGGATCTCAATTGCTTTTTGGCCATTGAGCAACAACACCTTTTATGATCAAATTGTAAAGTAGTATGGTTTACATTGTTTCATTTAGTGATGAATCCTATAATTTTACCTCTTCATTGGTGGCTCTTATTCATTACAAATGTCGTACCTATATAGCCGACGAGATATTAAAGACATTTCGGCTTAAAATGCTCAAGTTATAGACCTCAACAAAGAGGTAACCCCATTACTAATAAAGGATATTTTGTCGAGATGGAAAATTGCTAAATTTAAAGGTTAGTAAGAGTTTCCGAGGTAAATGCACTTGTAACTATTGTGACTGTACGTAATTCAATGAACCGCTGATATTTTTTATATTAAAGGTTAGGTAAGTATATAGGTATAGTATGTATAAGATCATACATATAAGAATACTATAATAGTTGAGCCCCGGAAATGATGTGGAAACTTTGTAATGAAAAGCACCTTATGTTGCTATTCCTTATATTTTCTACCCTTGTACCAAATTTTATTGAAATCTGTCTTGTAGATTTTGTGTGACAGTATGTAACATAAATCCAAACTCACAAACATCCAAATGTAGGTAGGTACTCTGTGCATTCAATTTAAAAGGACCCACATCACAAGATTTTTACCTATATTACTGCGATGCGATTATTAAAATTTTGTTTCAAAAAAATTCAAAATTATTTATTATGTATCTAACAATGACACTAATACAAACATATAATAAAGAGGAAGTGTTTGTATGCATGTGAGTTCGTTTGCAGAGGAATTCTTCAGAATTACTGAACCGATTTCAAAAGGTCTTTCATTATTAGAAAGCTACATTATACCTAAGTGACATAGGCTACCTCCCGAAACTGGGGCGGGATGCTAGCTCTTTGTGATTTAATTTATGTTAGGGTCTACATAAGCTGAATACTTATGCCAGTAGACCCCGCTCTATGATTAGGTATATAACCTATATATGAGTGTAATGTGGTACTCAGAACAATAATATACATACTTTAATGCCTAGTGTATAAATAGTATTTGTTAATACTATGTAAAAATGTCTTTTCAGCTGTTCCTGTTCTCACATTTCAAGCAATATTGAAAATTAAATGCTGTGTGTATGCAGTGATACCCCTGTTACCTGTGTAGGTCGAAGCAAAGACTAAAGACAGCATCATACATACATATTATTGTTTTCCTATGGGAAGGCACCATCAGGCAAGTCTATATTTCTGTACATACAAAATTATAGACTAACCGAGTTGTCAAAACAGAGACAAAACCGCTGAAAGTAGAAACTTGAAATTTGGTAGAGGGTGTTTCAAGAGCACAAGCAGACCCTAGGGGCTTTGCTCCTATTAGAATTTAGGGATAAAAAGTACCTACCTTTTGTGCTAAGTATGTCCGGTATTTTTCAACTCGTGTACCAAATTTCATTCAAATTCATCCAGTATATTTATTATGAGTAACAAACATCCAATCTTTCGCATCGCATTTATAAATATTATAGTAGAATTAGCAGAGAATAAGTGAGTATTAAAAAAGCAGTAAAATGTATTGTATAATCAGTTTTTAACATCTTTGAAACTGGTTGATGCTTAAATTGTCAAATGATATTTAAATAATAACTATACTTTATACTTTCAATACTATGCCAACCCCACATAAGTAGGAATTGGTAAATAGGAAGAAGATACTACATCTGTTTCTATCTACAAATAATATAAAGAAATAAAATTTTCAGATTGTCACAAAATAACAGTATGCTTAGTAATTTGTACCAAACAAGTTCTGTAATTATTATTTGCAGGCTCGATCAACTGGAGTAATGTGCTTTAGAAAAAGGTGTCATCCATAGCTTGTTAAAAGACTATGTAAGTATTCTCATCTCTCTCTCTCTCTCTCAGCCGAAAGACGTCCACTGCTGGACAAAGGCCTCCCCCAAGGATTTCCATAACGACCGGTCCTGCGTAAAATAAAACTTTATTCTCATCTATATAAATATAAATAAAAATTTTATTATTGAATTCGACACTGACCAAGTGGTATATAAATGCAGAGACAAAACTGCTGTAAGTAGAAACTTGAACTTGTGTAGAGGTTCTTTATATAGCATATGCTGCACCCTGGGGCTTTACTCCCTTGAGAATATACAGATAAAAAGTACCCTATGCCATTTTCAGTATTTTTCTACTCGTGAACCATATTTCAATGAAATCCATTCAGTAATATTTTGTGATAAGTAACAAAATATTACTAGTAAGTAATATTAGTAGTAAGTAGGATAAGTATATTTAAGAAATTACACTCCTAAGGGGAAGAAAAAGGTTTTTTTTTATTTACAACTTCCTTAACTAAGTCAATATAGTTACTAGTTCAAAAATATCTCAATTAAGGAACAACTAAAAAAATATTTTAAATCAACAACATGCTTTTCCTTTCTTTGTCTTTACTTTAAAAAACCAACAATATAGTACCAATATTGTAAAGCTGAAGAGTTTGTTTACACAATAGGCAGACTTAAATAAAAGTTATTCTTTATATAACTAAACATAATTATAACAGCAGTAAAAATTATTTGTCATTCTTGCAGGAACGATCTACTGATGGCGGTTTCCTGCTTGAGAAACGTGCTGACATCCATAACTTGTTGAAAAACTGTGGAGGAAACAGTGTGGTCTGGTTTAGGATATATTTTAAAGACTAATAAACAAAATAATAATAATATTCTTGTATTATTCATTACTACCTTACATGATATCTTTATCTTAACATATTAAAAAATAAAGTCCCCTGCCATGTCTGTTTGTGATAAACTAGAAAAGTATTGAACAGATTTTCATGCAGTTTTTACCAATGAACAGGGCGAGTCATGAGGAAGTAAGTAAGTATATAATTTACTCTAGTGTCCCTGTGTTAAAAAGCAAGCTAATTTAAATAAAGACTCCTGCCATGTCTGTCTGTTTGCAATTAAGTCAACATTGAAATTATTATCTGTTACTGCACATTGAAAGTCTTAGGTCAACTTACATGCCAGGTATTGTACAATTGAAACATGTCAATATGCTTTATTTATTGAGTTAGGGGTAACCCTTTTTTTCACTGTGTTAATCAGCCCAGTCTCCTTGTGAAACTCCAGCCAGTCGATGAATACTGTTATATTTTCAAAGCTCTGCATTTAGGTGACTGTAAAAAAATATTATATTTGTTTGAGGACTCATGTTTTAAGTCAAGCATCTTAATCCTATCCTAATATTATAAATGCGAAAGTGAGTTTATTTATGTGTTTGTTACCTCTTCGCAACTTATTTATTGAACAAATCTTTCTGAAATTTTGCATACACTTACCTAGTTAGAAGTACTGAGAAGGGCATAGCGTACCTTTCATCCCGGGAAAAAGCACTGTTCCCGTGGGCGAAAGCTAGTACTTAATAAATAAGATAATTATTGTACTTACAAAGAAAATCTCACCTTAGACGCAAATAAAACTTTAAGAACTCAATCTATAACTGCTTGACTGGATGAGACCCTCCTCGGGTGAAGTCAGACTTATTTTACACGGGAGTTTGACTTATTATTTTCAAGCATATTTTCTTTGTACAAATTAATTTAAATTATAAATAAATTAAAAATAATTTTACAGTAAACAATAGAACGATTATAACCTATAAAACATGACTTTGTCATAGACAGACAGTTTACATTTTTTTAAAGGCAAAGGCATCAAAGACACACATTAACTAATTTTCAGTTTTTTTCAGATATAAGCGTGAAACATGGCTTTAAATTTATGTCAAAATATCAATGTTAGTTCTAATTGATAATATTTCATACGTTTTTAGCGGAAAAAAGGAGTTTGAATTTTATTATTAAATAATAGTAGTTTTTTCTAGCAGCGACGGAAACACCAAAGATTAATCAACAACACGGGACAACACCTAGACTGACATCCTATAGACACTTTATTCCCACACTATAGGAACATGAATAACTTGTTGCAGAATACCTTTTATAAGACCTATTGTTGTCTTATGAGTATTGTGTGGCAGTTGGTCGGTGATTTTAAGTAAAATAGTGGAATTGACACCCTGTTATTGCAAACTATTGGCTATCGATAGTATCGAGACTATCAAGGCCAATCTATAGTAGGATATAGTATTTTTCAAGGTCAACTATCGACAGTTTGACTATCGATAGTTCTGCAACTGAAAAGCAAGCCGTTTCTTCTATTTTCTAAGATTAAAAAATACAGATTGTCTTTGTCTGCTGTCATGTCACTGTCAATACTGTCATTAAAAGACGCACAGCACGCATGCGCGTTGTTTTCTTTGGTAAAGTTTGGTTTGGTTTCATGAATGTGGTTTGGCTTGGTTTGGATTTCGATTATTTTATTTTATACATTACAGAATTAATGTTTCATTACCTAAGTACCTACCTACCTAGTATTATTTTTGTTGTGGCAAAAAGATTTGAGTTCAATTTTTGTTTCTATCATTCGTTCAAATTATAGTTTATTTACGTTAGTGCTCTGAAACACCGAGTGAGACTGAAGGGGTAAGTATTTGAATATTTTAAATTAAACTCATTGTTTTAAATAGTTTTATCTTTAGATAATCATATTTTTTAAAATAATACTTCATAAATTGATAAGCTCCTTATCCGATTCAGTTTATCTTTCTATAATGAATTGATGTGAGATAGGCCTTCTGTGTGAAAATTTTATTACTTCTATCATAATTCAGTGTTGTGTCTCATGAATACAGTAAGGCAACATTGGTGTCTTCATAGGTTCTATTCCCTACTTTATGTATTTTAGCAGTGATAATACAATAGTTTCTCCATTATCGCATCAGTTCCTTTTACAAGTTCAAAATTATTGTTGTTGTGTCAGGTTATGGAGTTCCAAAAAAGTTTACAAATTAACAATTTAAGTGAGTTGGCCTTAGAATAGATAAAACTCAAAGTGAACCTTTTGAAAAGGTAGTTTAGGTTGATTTAAGTTCCCAGTTTTTCACCCAAGAAGTGAAACTATGAATTAATGGAATAATATAGTTAGAACTGCAGTTGGAGACCCCATTACTAATTGGGGATGCCAGTGCAAGCACCAGACAGGTGATCAGTTCTCTTATATTTTCATCCAGAAATATGGCGACACCATACCTTTCCTTGTTACCGTCGAGGTCCACTAAGGCTCAGTTCTCAGTCAGTCCTTACCTATTCAGTGTGATATTAGACATACTATCAAACAGCATCAGGGACACATGAGCAACCACCATGGCTTATTATGTATGCTGATGATATTGTGCTGACGGATGCAGACAGGGGGAGACTGGTGCAATGCAGCGTGCAAAGTGTGGAAGGAGTCCCTTGAGAATGGTGGTCTGAAACTAAATGTGGCAAAAACAGAGTACCTACATGGCCTGAAATACTACAAATCCCCCTGTATGCAGTATGCATAGTCGAAGACCTGGTTAAACATACGGACCAATTTAAATATTTTTCTGGGGACATCGATGGCGACATCAAGGCTCGCATAACAGCTAACTGGTCTTATTTGTGACCCAAAAATGTCGGTTAGGCTGAAAGGACACCTCTAAAAATCAACAAAAATAAAAACAACAACCAAATCTGTCTGTATTTGAGCGGAACAAGCGATGCGGCGCGACCTCGTCAGAAACTCCCACATTCGTGGCAGCATGTCCGTGACATAGCAGACTAACTCCAAGAATGCCGCCTCTGCTGGTACGGCCACGATTTGGGTAAACTGGCAAGCCACTTAGGGAAAATTGTTTGGACATGCCACCACCGCCTGTGGAAAACCCAAAAAGAGCGTCAATGAGGATATGCGTGCTTATGGTCTCACAACTAAGGATGCCAAAGATCGTGCGAAGTTGAGAAGAAAAAATAGGATAGCTGGCCCTGGGCTCCGACGCATATGATGAGAATGCAACCGGGAAAATGCTAAGATAAAAGAGAAAGAAAGCATTTCGAACACACCATTCTATATAAACCTAACATAGTATTATACAATGTGTCCCGTCATCAGTGTCAGTGCCTTTAATGGTATGTTATATGGCATTTTTTATAGAGAAATCACCATTAAAAACTTTTTTTAAATTTCTTTTTTAACTTTTGTTTTAAAATAAAAAATAAACATTTTAATGTTTATTCACAATTCACAAGAAGCTAATAATAATTTAAAAAAACAAAAAATTTTTTTTTTTCTTTTACGTTTTTTCTTTTTTTTGTCTTTCATATTGAAACATCTTTCTCATTTTATTGTTGTCTACATGACTAGCTTTTAAATGAGACCTATTTTATATCGATAGGACTTTTACACGAGTAGTTACGATTGAATTAGTATAAGAGCCCGAAAAAAAACAAAATGGCTGCCATTTTATTACAGTAGAAGAAAAATAACTTTTGGGTAGTGATATGTTCATAAAAAATGCTATATAACATACCATTAAAGGCTCCGACACTGATGACGAGACACATTGTATATTCTATGGTTAAACCAGTAAGTGGCAGGTTAATCTCTAAGGTACCTGCTTTGATTTCATCAAAAATAAACTTTTAAAAAATATTAAAGTTGTTACTAATTTCCGCGTAGCGTGCGTGGCAATAGGTCAACCGCCACGGCTCTGACGCAACCCGCTTATTTCGGGCGCCACTGAAGCTTATTTCGCCCATAACGGTCGCGCTGAAATTCAAACGGTCTTAATAATGGCGACGGTTATAGTTGATTTACGGTTATTATTTGCCGGCGATTAATTGAGCCATATAATGACACGTGCGCTTTTTATCTTAATAATATACAATCGCAGCTTTTGAGGCCTTGGGACTAGCATTTGTATTGTTCGGGATTGTCCCCTCACGAAATATCATGGTAGTCCAGCTGACCTGTTCTCTCTCGAAAACGACGCTGTCCTCTGGATTCAGAACTTATATGATAAAATAACATTATAGTTTATAGTTTACGCCATACAAATAAATAAATTTGCTAAACTTAATTATTATTAAACCTATAAGAATATTATTTTCATAAATAGTATCTACTCAAATGTCAAATAAATGGGTCAAGCAACAAGGTCGTAGTGTAGTTTGGCAAGTGCCCTATTTGATCAATTTCGTAACGTAATCATCACGATATCCATGACGATCACGATCCACATCCACCGTTTACCACAAAGCGTTTATCGCTTGATCTGGCCTTCACTTGTGAAATAGTGTCCATGGAGCGAGTCAATTGAGAATTATGGAGATGTGTCTCCTTACAACAATTTATTAGATTTGAAAATAATGATGTCTTTAATTATTTCCAACACTTCACGCGTGCGTGACAGTGTAAAGCACAATGAGTAAAGTTCTGCAAGGTTAGTATATTATTTATAATTGGTATCTATGAAAGTCTTTCTACCTATTTGAAACCCATTACAACTATGTTTTTCGTTGCTACATCAGCTCATTAGTGAAGATTATTGCGGAACCATAGTTTTGAGTTTCAGAAGGTAATTACCGTCAGCTACATTAGACTGCTGTGAGAAACCAGACATTATTTCGCAAAAGCTATCTTCTAGATTACCTCATAGTGAGTATTTTTTAAACTTCACACTGAGAAAAGTCTTTCTAGTTTCTTTGAACAATCCATCACAGTAAATTAACTGGTATTCAAACATCAATATTCATTTCATTGTTAGTTTCCAATATTCATTTGTAGTAAAATTTCTTCCCACATAGGTAATTTGCAAGTTGGAAAACCGCAAAAATATCTACGGATATTTTCTTACGTGCATGGAAAGATTTCGTTGGACATGCATTCTGTGCATCTGTGATCTTTCTAATCATCAAGGCCGGAAAGGGACATGATACCTACGTAATTTACCTCCCTATCATACTTGAGTTACCAACATGGTCTAAAATTAAATCTTGCTCTATATGAGTCGACCAGTCGGTTATGCCCCTCGACTAGTGAAGTAATTAACTCCGAATTTGTTTAAATTAAACTGCCTGTTTACTTCGTGACGCAAATAGCGGCATGGCTCACGCCATATGTGGAAAGGGTGTGGATAATAAATCTCATCGGTGAGATTTTTTAAAAGATTATGTTAAATCATAGCCATATCTTGGTTTCTTGATTTGGATCGATAGCTCTTTAAGACGAGTGCAATCAGTCTGTTACAATGTTCCACGTGATTGTACTTTAGATAGGCTTATTTCTGATTCTATGGCACTTGCGTGAAAGTATGTAAATGATTGTTACTTTCCTCAAAACGGAGTTTATCTTGCCTTGTTTAAATAATTGACGAAAACAAAACCATTACCATTATAGGTACCTAGTATAGGACAACAAATCAAATTAGCAAGCGCAAGTATTCAGTTGATTTCTGGGTTTGAGTAACTACAGTTGCGAATTGGGCGGCAAACCAAATGACACGCACGGCAACTTGCACAACGAATTATGTGTCTACAAATTCAGATATTTCGTGCTTTCCAGTCATCAGTTTCCAAGACGTCCAAAACAAATGGCGTTTTGCTACGTGGTGCTAACGGAGGCTATCATGTTGCTATTCGGTCAAAGTTTTCCGGACGTGACCAGAGAGAAATAAAACTTTTTTCAAAAAAGTGAACCGACTTCCATCATAAAACTTAAAATCATAAAATAACAATAAAGAAAAATGTATTAGCATGCTACCTACTGAATGAGGTGAAGTCGGTGCCAAGTGCAGGACTATGTAATTGTTTAGCTAGGCATTTTGTATATATACATGATTCTAATGTTAATTTAGATTATTTAATATTCAATTTGGCACCGACTTCACCTCATTCAGTAGGTAGCATGCTAATACATTTTTCTTTATTGTTATTTTATGATTTTAAGTTTTATGATGGAAGTCGGTTCACTTTTTTGAAAAAAGTTTTATTTTATCATTTTTAGTGCTTCTACACCTTTTCATTTCTTCTTTAATAAAAACTTAAACTTTTCTTTTACTGGTGGCCGAAAATAAAGAATTAAGAATTCGAAACTTTTTATGTCAGTTTGATTTGAAATGTCAGAACATGTCAAATTGTCTATTATTTTTGGCACATAAATAGACCGTGAGCACGCGATGACCAAACCTTCCTTATTTTAAAAATGCTGAATGTTTCTCTGCGTGGTATATACGGATAAAAAATATTAGCGACTAGGTATGAAGTTTGGATCTTAGTTGCTTATGCAGGTAATATGGATAGCAAGGATGATTTTTATAGGTATAAAAAGCACCCTTGGGGCCTTCTAAAGTAATATTAAATTCATCTTTTATAATAAAACAAATATAACTATAATTTAGTAAAGTTACAATGTCTAACAGGGGTTTATATCTGCACCAATTGCCTGGCAATGGATGGCTTGATTTCTTATATTATCAGGAATAAAATCTTTAAAAAACTTTACTAAGGAAATTGAGTTACCACTTTAAATGTTATTGCTACAAATAATCTGCCTAAGTAATCATGATCCAACTTTTATAGTTAATCGCTAATCGCTATTTCTATGTTGGGAACATACACAAAAAATCTTTAGTTTTAATAAAATAAGGAAGGGCATGCTATCGCGGGCTTTTGCTCTATAATGCAATGTTGGTATTTTTATATTTTGTTAGGTATCTTTAAAATTACCGAACAGATTTAGACGTGTTTAAAATGGGACCAACTTGGGTATATATCATTACGAATAAAAAAACAATTTCGGAAATCAGTCCACTGTAGGCGGAGAAATCGGCGAACATACATAAAAAAAACATACATACATCGAAACATATAACCTCCTCCTTTTTTGGAAGTCGGTTGAAAAATGACGTGACTAGATGGTTCTTTGTTCTGGGACACCGGAATGCTAGGGAATTCTTATGTCTTGAAAATTTGTACGTGGATTGGATACGTATTTTAAACATAACTTTTGTGGATTACAAATTCTGAAATTTTTAGATCCATTTGTTAATTATGTAGACGCGGAAATAAACGTAAGGTTAAAAAACCTGTAAAATGTAAATTTATTTTCATTGTAGCCGCAATTATCCTCGAGGAAATATGTACTTTGTGTATTAACTTTTATCGGCCAAACGCTTCCTGTTTGTGGATATGTCGACCTACACGTTATGACGTATTGTTAGAAACCATAAAATTTACAGGGCCGTCGCTCTTAAAGAGTATGTGCCTATAGAACAGATTATACAATATTTTCTTGCATACAAAACATAGCAACTTGGTGCAATTTCAAGTAGAGCGATTATTAATAAGTTAGTCAAACATTTAAATAATTTAAATAATTGACGAAAACAAAACCATTATAGGTACCTAGTATAGGACAACAAACCAAATTAGCAAGCGCAATTATTCAGTTGATTTCTGGGTTTGAGTAACTACAGTTGCGAATTAGGCGGCAAACCAAATGACACGCACGGCAACTTGCACAACGAATTATGTGTCTACAAAT
Source organism: Ephestia elutella (assembly GCA_018467065.1). Lineage (NCBI taxonomy): Eukaryota > Metazoa > Arthropoda > Insecta > Lepidoptera > Pyralidae > Ephestia > Ephestia elutella. Next base: position 5,010,603 of record CM031573.1, on the reverse strand, counting down.
TCAGATATTTCGTGCTTTCCAGTCATCAGTTTCCAAGACGTCCAAAACAAATGGCGTTTTGCTACGTGGTGCTAACGGAGGCTATCATGTTGCTATTCGGTCAAAGTTTTCCGGACGTGACCAGAGAGAAATAAAACTTTTTTCAAAAAAGTGAACCGACTTCCATCATAAAACTTAAAATCATAAAATAACAATAAAGAAAAATGTATTAGCATGCTACCTACTGAATGAGGTGAAGTCGGTGCCAAGTGCAGGACTATGTAATTGTTTAGCTAGGCATTTTGTATATATACATGATTCTAATGTTAATTTAGATTATTTAATATTCAATTTGGCACCGACTTCACCTCATTCAGTAGGTAGCATGCTAATACATTTTTCTTTATTGTTATTTTATGATTTTAAGTTTTATGATGGAAGTCGGTTCACTTTTTTGAAAAAAGTTTTATTTTATCATTTTTAGTGCTTCTACACCTTTTCATTTTCTTTAATAAAAACTTAAACTTTTCTTTTACTGGTGGCCGAAAATAAAGAATTAAGAATTCGAAACTTTTTATGTCAGTTTGATTTGAAATGTCAGAACATGTCAAATTGTCTATTATTTTTGGCACATAAATAGACCGTGAGCACGCGATGACCAAACCTTCCTTATTTTAAAAATGCTGAATGTTTCTCTGCGTGGTATATACGGATAAAAAATATTAGCGACTAGGTATGAAGTTTGGATCTTAGTTGCTTATGCAGGTAATATGGATAGCAAGGATGATTTTTATAGGTATAAAAAGCACCCTTGGGGCCTTCCAAAGTAATATTAAATTCATCTTTTATAATAAAACAAATATAACTATAATTTAGTAAAAGTTACAATGTCTAACAGGGGTTTATATCTGCACCAATTGCCTGGCAATGGATGGCTTGATTTCTTATATTATCAGGAATAAAATCTTTAAAAAACTTTACTAAGGAAATTGAGTTACCACTTTAAATGTTATTGCTACAAATAATCTGCCTAAGTAATCATGATCCAACTTTTATAGTTAATCGCTAATCGCTATTTCTATGTTGGGAACATACACAAAAAATCTTTAGTTTTAATAAAATAAGGAAGGGCATGCTATCGCGGGCTTTTGCTCTATAATGCAATGTTGGTATTTTTATATTTTGTTAGGTATCTTTAAAATTACCGAACAGATTTAGACGTGTTTAAAATGGGACCAACTTGGGTATATATCATTACGAATAAAAAAACAATTTCGGAAATCAGTCCACTGTAGGCGGAGAAATCGGCGAACATACATAAAAAAAACATACATACATCGAAACATATAACCTCCTCCTTTTTTTGGGAAGTCGGTTGAAAAATGACGTGACTAGATGGTTCTTTGTTCTGGGACACCGGAATGCTAGGGAATTCTTATGTCTTGAAAATTTGTACGTGGATTGGATACGTATTTTAAACATAACTTTTGTGGATTACAAATTCTGAAATTTTTAGATCCATTTGACGCGGGAAATAAACATAAGGTTAAGAAACCTGTAAAATGTAAATTTATTTTCATTGTAGCCGCAATTATCCTCGAGGAAATATGTACTTTGTGTATTAACTTTTATCGGCCAAACGCTTCCTGTTTGTGGATATGTCGACCTACACGTTATGACGTATTGTTAGAAACCATAAAATTTACAGGGCCGTCGCTCTTAAAGAGTATGTGCCTATAGAACAGATTATACAATATTTTCTTGCATACAAAACATAGCAACTTGGTGCAATTTCAAGTAGAGCGATTATTAATAAGTTAGTCAAACATTTAAATAATTTAATTGATTGACGAAAACAAAACCATTATAGGTACCTAGTATAGGACAACAAACCAAATTAGCAAGCGCAATTATTCAGTTGATTTCTGGGTTTGAGTAACTACAGTTGCGAATTAGGCGGCAAACCAAATGACACGCACGGCAACTTGCACAACGAATTATGTGTCTACAAATTCAGATATTTCGTGCTTTCCAGTCATCAGTTTCCAAGACGTCCAAAACAAATGGCGTTTTGCTACGTGGTGCTAACGGAGGCTATCATGTTGCTATTCGGTCAAAGTTTTCCGGACGTGACCAGAGGAAATAAAACTTTTTTTCAAAAAAGTGAACCGACTTCCATCATAAAACTTAAAATCATAAAATAACAATAAAGAAAAATGTATTAGCATGCTACCTACTGAATGAGGTGAAGTCGGTGCCAAGTGCAGGACTATGTAATTGTTTAGCTAGGCATTTTGTATATATACATGATTCTAATGTTAATTTAGATTATTTAATATTCAATTTGGCACCGACTTCACCTCATTCAGTAGGTAGCATGCTAATACATTTTTCTTTATTGTTATTTTATGATTTTAAGTTTTATGATGGAAGTCGGTTCACTTTTTTGAAAAAAAGTTTTATTTTATCATTTTTAGTGCTTCTACACCTTTTCATTTTCTTTAATAAAAACTTAAACTTTTCTTTTACTGGTGGCCGAAAATAAAGAATTAAGAATTCGAAACTTTTTATGTCAGTTTGATTTGAAATGTCAGAACATGTCAAATTGTCTATTATTTTTGGCACATAAATAGACCGTGAGCACGCGATGACCAAACCTTCCTTATTTTAAAAATGCTGAATGTTTCTCTGCGTGGTATATACGGATAAAAAATATTAGCGACTAGGTATGAAGTTTGGATCTTAGTTGCTTATGCAGGTAATATGGATAGCAAGGATGATTTTTATAGGTATAAAAAGCACCCTTGGGGCCTTCCAAAGTAATATTAAATTCATCTTTTATAATAAAACAAATATAACTATAATTTAGTAAAGTTACAATGTCTAACAGGGGTTTATATCTGCACCAATTGCCTGGCAATGGATGGCTTGATTTCTTATATTATCAGGAATAAAATCTTTAAAAAACTTTACTAAGGAAATTGAGTTACCACTTTAAATGTTATTGCTACAAATAATCTGCCTAAGTAATCATGATCCAACTTTTATAGTTAATCGCTAATCGCTATTTCTATGTTGGGAACATACACAAAAAATCTTTAGTTTTAATAAAATAAGGAAGGGCATGCTATCGCGGGCTTTTGCTCTATAATGCAATGTTGGTATTTTTATATTTTGTTAGGTATCTTTAAAATTACCGAACAGATTTAGACGTGTTTAAAATGGGACCAACTTGGGTATATATCATTACGAATAAAAAAACAATTTCGGAAATCAGTCCACTGTAGGCGGAGAAATCGGCGAACATACATAAAAAAAAAACATACATACATCGAAACATATAACCTCCTCCTTTTTTGGGAAGTCGGTTGAAAAATGACGTGACTAGATGGTTCTTTGTTCTGGGACACCGGAATGCTAGGGAATTCTTATGTCTTGAAAATTTGTACGTGGATTGGATACGTATTTTAAACATAACTTTTGTGGATTACAAATTCTGAAATTTTTAGATCCATTTGTTAATTATGTAGACGCGGGAAATAAACGTAAGGTTAAAAAACCTGTAAAATGTAAATTTATTTTCATTGTAGCCGCAATTATCCTCGAGGAAATATGTACTTTGTGTATTAACTTTTATCGGCCAAACGCTTCCTGTTTGTGGATATGTCGACCTACACGTTATGACGTATTGTTAGAAACCATAAAATTTACAGGGCCGTCGCTCTTAATAGTACGTGCCTATAGAACAGATTATACAATATTTTCTTGCATACAAAACATAGCAACTTGCTGCAATTTCAAGTACAGAGATTATTAATAAGTTAGTCAAACATTTAAAACTAGTCACATTTAAAAATAGTAAACATTCAAGTTACATATAGTACTCTGCTCTGCACATAACTGGTGAAAAGGTGAAAAGAGAGTCGATGAATTGATGTTAAAAAAGCACGATGTCCAGAGGTGCAGGCCCCTCGCTGTTCCTGAAACAATCAACAATAAACTTAGCATTCTTACTGGCAAAAATGCTGTTCTGCTGTACATTAAAATCAATTAAAATATGCAAAAATATCTAAAGCTGTAGTAGCACAATGTGTGCAAATCTCATTACAGATTTGCCATGCCAGGAACTAACATCGATGCTAGCCTGTTTCGTACTAGAGCGTTCCAAAACCGATTTAGCAACATCGGGCCATATAAATCACGCACACGTAAATCAGTTTATGCGTGGTCAGTGGTTCCTAAAGGGTATCCTGTAAAGTTTGGGGACCATCATGTGTGTAATGATCTGGAATATGCGGAAAAACATATGTATACAAAGAAATATAAACAGGATTTTAATCTTTAGACCCAAAAATAATAGTCTTAACTGTAATCTTTTCTTATTTGTTTGTATATTTTTTAGTCAGGCAGGTACATACGATACAGATGTAGATAGATATTATTCTGATGTTTTGCCTATACGGCCTTCCATACTTTGAGTTCTCAGCCCTTTAAAAACTCTGGGCTCAAATATACAACACAGACTCATTCATATATTTTCCCGTGGGGGTCCACTTGCTACGATCCTTACAGATCTCTCTCGCTTCCTCTACACTCGTCACTCATGCTCGCCGGTTATGGGTGCTCTTCTCTTCCTTGATATTTCCCATTTTTACATGGGGTTTACTCATAATGCAATATCGTAATATTGTGGAATAATATGAGCTTATAGACAGATTTTGAGAACCACAGATTGACGTAAATCTGATCCTTTGCAGATTGCGGATAACATCACGGAAGACACGAATTTGAGCAGCGTGAGGCCATCGAAAGTTAGGTTCCGATTATTTATTAATCACGATTTCCGTGCATCATTAAATGAATCGCGTAATTGATCGATTTGTGATGTGCCTTCAGACAATGTTTCTAGATATTTATATAGATGAGCCTTGCTTTTGAAAGTTATTTTCGTTTTAGTGGTAACAATAAAAGTACGATCTATTTTAAAGACTCGATCTCGATCTGAGATCTCGTTACACATTTTTTTTTTTATAGAATAGTAGTCATTTATGAAATTTCATGTTCAATAATTTGTATTTTAAGTAACTACAAGTACATAGGTATTTTTACATACTTCGTCTGGCTAGGTTTTTCACCTTTCGCTAATTCACGGTATATATTGGTTTACAGGTATATCTACGAGTAAATCTAACAATTTCACATTAGCCCAATAATCGTAAAGTTTGGTATTTCTGCCTAGTGTTACTGGACAGGCATTTCTGTCTAGTGTACTGTACAGCCATTTGTGTAACAGTGTTATGATTCATTTATTGCTTAATAAATCAATCATTCATTTGTTCTAATGGCAAACCAGTAGTCAAAAGTCTATAATCTACATCGATTCAGAGAGTAATTATACTAACGCACCGTCTCCAATTGAGTTGTATCACAGGAGTAACGTTTCTTTACTCCTTGTAGTATTTCATGCAGTTCCTTAGGTCGTAATATTTAAATAGCAATTTCTTCTTTTAATTGACACGTCTTGTGCAGTCTCCACTCAATAAAGTTGATCGGGTGTTTATCGAACGAAAATAGAAGTGTGCATGTCCGTGTGTTGATTTGTTCCCTCTGCTGCTGTCGCCTGAAGCGCAGGTATGCGCGGAACGCGGAGTCGCCCGGTTATAATTAGCGAGGCTGCCCTTTGTGGTACTTCTGTGTTTCTACCTCTCCAAGAATAAAGCGGATGAACTGTGCACCACATCTTTCAAAATGTTAACACTAAAGTAGGATCTTTAATGATTAATAGTAGAGTAGGTTCGTCAAAATGCGGCGGTCTTGGCATTAATTGGAATTGGCTTTAATGATAGTGTTCTCGCGTCTTTAGGTTGCAAAAAATTTAGATTCGGTGGAACGCAGAGCCAAGAGGATAATCGGCGACGATAAACTAACGAACGCTAAACTCCACAGCCTATCTCATCGTCGAAAAGTTGCTTGTTTGTCGGTTTTCTACCGTGTGTACTTCGGGGAGTGTGCTCATGAGCTGCATGAGCTCATACCGCCTGCCCCTTTCTTCAATCGGACAACCAGACGCACTGCGGGCTATCATCCCTTCCTGGTTTATATTCCCCCCTCACGCACCAAGCGCTTTTCATCATCATTCCTAATGCGCACAGCGAAGCATTGGAACTCCCTGCCTGCGTCTGTGTTCCCGAGCACGTACAACCTGACTCTCTTTAAAACCAAAGTGAATAGGCTGCTTCTGGGTAAGCTCGCTACACCGTAGACCTCATCTCTGTCCTTGGGCAAGATTGTGGTCAAGAGCAAACCCATATTTAATAAAAAAAAAAGATCCTTCTACGAGTAATAGGAGCGCTAAATTAAAGAGCTTTTTTTCAGCGTTTCGTTACTTTTTACTATCTTCTTCAAATCAAATGTATATGTGATAATAATAACAGTTTCCCCTTCTAAGATTTAACTTTTTCAAAACTTGACTGTGTAAAATATTTCTTAGCTTGGATTATGTGGTTATTTATAAATAATGATTTTAACCTGATAAGGTAAATAAAACATCCTTGATTTCAATAGAAATGTTTATTTTTGTAATAGTTTTACCTTTATTCTAAGAGGACAATAATAAAAAACGTGTGTGTAGCTGTCGTTCAGTCTGTTTGCCAAGCTGACAATAGCGTATGGGTGACGACGGCATCGTTATTTGGTGATAATTGAAGAGCTAAACTCACAGTGGGTAAATGACACTTCACTGACAGGTTTTGCAGGTCGCTAATTAATTTATTAAACAAATCGTACTAATACGTTACACGTATAAATAAAGCATGAAAAAAACACATCTAATAGAAACATCACATAAAATAATATTTTTTTAATTTATGGAATGGACGTAGGTGAAGAAGATGTTATAATAGTGACATAATGTTAATGGCATATGATTTATATTCTAATGAAACGAAAATATGTATATCTCATAAAAATGCAAAGTATTTGACATTTCTAAGATCAAATGTAACTATTTCTAAACCAATTAGCTGCTAGAAGACTTTCTCTATAATAATCCAAGCAATGAGGCGAAGATGACACCTAAGATTAATGGCTATGCGCCATAATTGTTGATTGAATTCACTATCCTACAAACATAAGTTGGTAATGTCAAGCATTCTCAGTCATTAAATTTTAATGACGCTCATGGCGCCTCTTGACCACAGGAGCCTGCAACTTTTTGCACATTGTTAGATTTATTTATCCAAAGCCAGGGTGCTCGGTGTCCTATCAGGATCAATAGATATCATGGTGAATGAAAATATATAGACGAAACCTGACTCTTGTATGATTTATCAATGCAGCAGTGGAGTTTGTTGCGCCGCCTCTTCTCCACTTGCGCTTTGGAGGCGGTGGTAAACTTAGCTTTAAGTAATTTTATGACGTCAACTAACTAAAAAACAAGAATGTGACGATTTATAAGTGCTATTTTTAAGCCTATATAAATAAAAATAATTGACTTTGAATTGACTTTGCCTTTGTAAAATAGAGAAGGCAAATAGCAAAACTCCTCCATTAATGTTGTCCAAGAAAGTCGCATGTGTTTCATTTCACGTAATGTCAAGAGCTCGTAAATAGGGAGAGACGTTCCATGTCCAAGTCTAATTTTTGTGAGAAGTGACCCATAGAGTTAAAATTGGCATGGGTCACTCTAATTAAAAGTTATTCTTACGATTGAATGTTTGACATGCGGGACGGCAACGAAAGCCACTATTAATTAACAAAGATATATGAACATTTTTACTTGTTTATCCCCAGGGGGCAAAGGCTGAATGGCAACAATTGTGATTAATTTAAAGAATTGAATTGACTGAGCAAAAAGTATCGGTTGTTTTCGAGCTAAACAATGAGGTGGGAGAATCTTTGGGAATCACTTTCGCCGTCATTGTCCGTGGAGAATGGCGCTAAGCCGCTAACCATGGGAGACGATGGAGCGTGGCCGAGACGCACGCCAGTTCAATTAAACACTTTCTTTCACGAGGTCAACAGGTTTCTCAAAACTTGGTGATAAGAGATCACTTATCACCGTGGGCATGTTTCACACACATAGTCAGAGATATGTCATTTGACCTATATCTTAATTTTCGACTTTGAAATCAGTTTGTCCTTCAAGTATCCCCTAGTCTGATCCTCAAGGGGATATGAATGAACTCAGTAGTTTATCAGGATGTAAGTGTATTTTTACGAAGCCACACTTCTCAACGCACTATTTTATATACTTTTTATAAGAGAAAGCCTATAATAGTCCTTTAAATCCTGATTATATTTAAACACATGAGACGCATCCGGTCTTGATCTTGTTTGAGCTTTTTATTTTCTCTACACGACGATTCGCTACTAAGATCACAAGAATATTTACATTTACTAGGTAGTTATAAAGTTTCCCAACCCAAAGCTACGTGAATAAATCACTCTCCTTGGTGAGCTTTGGTGTCAGAGACAAATAAATTTCTTATTTGGAGCAATTTTATCACCGCACTGTTTTCTTCCTTACATATATGTGCAGATATAAAGTTTGATGAATGACGTAAACAGATTCATTAAAAGCGATGGTTAGGCCGAAGGGTGAAGAAATTAATGTTTCTATATGTGTGATATATGAACGAACATCAATCGAATCAGTTGCAGCCGCCTTGCTAATAGCGCAAGCTGCGGTAGTTGCATCAAGTAAAAGTGTGTCACATTCTTAATTGTTTATCGATGACTAGCCGAAAAAGAAAAGTACGCTGCCGGTATGTCTTCTACAGAATTTAAATTTCGGTGGCCTTTCAAGTATGTGGTCGTTCGAACGAAATGGCCGTTTAGGGATGTGGCCGTTCGGGGGAAATGGACGTTCAAACCCTTATTCATTTAATGATTCGTCGACATTTTGTTTTCGCTAATCAAACTCTTGTTTGTAAGTAGCAATTCTGCGACAAATAAGTCTTCTTTAATTTTAAACAATGCCACAATTTGTGATGTTTACGCCAGATATTCGTAAACCTTATTTATTATTCCCGTCTCATCTATGTCGACAAGATACAAATTATTACTTTAATGACTTATTCTGTAACGTACCTAATAAGAAATGTTTCCCATCGTTGAGTGCGCCGACATATGTAAGTTTGTCGATAACTAGAAGGAACAATAACGATCTGATTGCACTTTCACCAACACAATGCAGATTGTAGGTTCGTATCAGGAAACCTTTTTGTCCGACGCAGCAACTAATTGCACCATATAATTCGTTCACGCAACAGAGAATTAATTGGTCTATGGGAACTGATTTATCTATCATCTATATCTGTGTTTTATATATTGTGAAGTTGAAATTCTTCATCTATATGTTTACTTACTGTATTTTTACGGACGTTAGCTTTCAACTAGTTATTCTGTTTGCAGACTTCGACTACTTTCTTTGTTAATTTTTCTCTTCTCTATGAGATAATATTATTAGCCTTTGTAATTTACCAGAAAACTTTTTTAAAAAGAAAATTTAGTGTTAAAGACGATATAGTAGAGGACAAACATAACAAAGAAATATACCTTGGTATATTCGTTAGTAGCAACATCCCTTGGAGAAGTTGTAAGGCAACTATGTCCCATGTGTATGATATGAGTAATTTCGTTAACGATTTCTACAAATCAATCGCGTGTTCCAGTGATATTAAACTTAGCCTTGATAATTGGTAAATTGGGGAATATGTAGCGTTTCGATAAGTACTTATAGCGTACTTGTTTCGGTGTCACGGTCCATGCGTGCGAAACAAGCCGACCTCTCGTACGCAGACTCCGCAGAATCGAATCTAGGTCACCTACAGTGAGCCGAAAACGCCACTCAGACCCAAAGCCCCCTGAATGAGCCATTTGAATAGACATTTCTCTAAGTTTGGGCCCATTTATGGAGTGACTATATTAACTTGCTTTTAGTTTTAATGGTTATCGATTTTAAAATGAAAGCTGGGACAAATCGTTATTGAATATTTATGTACTTAATAAGATTTTTTTCAATAACGAATATGGATACATTACATTACAAAGTACATTCTGTTGTTCTGCCAACTTTAATAGAGTCTTTGATTTAGCCTTTGTAGTGTTTAAGTACTTGTCTAAGTTAGTTAGCTTTATCATTTTTAGTTACTTGACTTAATTTATATTAATCATCATCATTCAAATTCTGATTCTTACTTCTTTTTATTTATAAAATGATGTTTCATTCTTTTCAGAGTCGCCATTTTTGTCACGAGAAGTTCTACTAATGCTCCGATCATTTCCTGTCTTGCTCATGGTATGTTGCACTTTACTCGCATCTTACTCATTCATTTAATTTTGCACGCTATTTGATTTTCTAATTTTGTCAAACTTAAGTAGGAATGCACTTCTCTTTGGTATTTGTGCCATACGTATAATGCATGTATAACGTATTTCGATTTCAAAGATCTAAAATACCGTTCAGATCGCGTCTTTCTGCCTAGTTTTTTCCAGTCTAGTACTCCAAAAAGTGAATGCCTGCTGATATTTCTATTTCACGGAAATTATCTGTCGTCTTCCGGCTTTATGCAATTCTGAAAATATCGGCTCTTCTACAGACATATAAAACTCAAGTAGGTTTTATATCTTTTACCTATCTGCTAAATTCACGCTTTTATTTATACAAATCGTTTTATGTTTCATAGATTATAAGTACATAGTTATATCGTGCTGTAAACAATATGGTACATTATAATCGGGAGTCCTTATCAACATTTATAAAGGAAAAAGCAAGCTCCCACTTTGTTGGAAGACTGACTATCTAGATTTTAGCTATCCGGGTCGCACGTCCGGACAAAATTAGCCTGGAGTTCATATGTACTTGTAGTATACCCAGTATACCTAAATTGGACGCCCTGTGTGATGTCTGCGGCTGGAAATCCAGACTAAAACTATTTGTCTTGGAAGCTAATATGTGGACAAACGCCCTGTTGACCTAAAATATACTTATTTATAAAGATTTTACGAGTGTTTCGTTTTTAACCGATACCTACTACAAATATATTTATCAGCAGTCTTATAAGTCCTGTTAATTATCAGGTGAATTAAGATTATGTTTTCCGAAAGCTTTGAAATTTTTATAGTCTGTATTGAAGCAAAAAAAAAAACGGAGTCAAAAATGTCCCAATTTGCAAATAGTTCTTATTGTGTACTTTACGAAAACGAAGTTACTCAAAAGCAGTTTAAATTTATTAAAGTCTATGTCTCAAAACTGCTCATAATAAAACACAATGTATTGGTTAACATGACAAATCTTAAAGGCTTTCTTGAAATTCTTCAACAACAAGCTGTCAAATATCAATGGATTGGTTATTTTTCACGTAAAATTATCTTTCGACACTCGATCTACACATGAAAAAGTATTGCTGTGAATAATAAATTGGTTGTATTTTTCATGTTAATTAGACTATTTGCGTTACAAAATAAGTTTTTCATGTTCATTTCATAAAAAAATTGTATTGACATTATTTTTTCCTGTTATAATCATTGCTTTGTCATCATTACCATATACGTGTTGTGAACATTGGTTATTATCACTTTTCAACTGTACATGACGAGGACGCTCTTTATTTATACTTACTCCAAGTTGTGGATTATTTATTTTTCACAATTTAAAGGAAAACTGGGGCAGATTACCATAGGTACGAATAATCTAAATTTAGTACAAAATGGAAAATCCGGATATATAGCATTAGTTGATTACCATAAGTAGGTACATTCAAGAACTTTAAATTTCACGACATTTTCACTAGTTCACCTACAATGTGAGTTTCACCAGAAAACTATAATAGCATCGTAAATCGTATTAATTAAACCCAATAAAATTTCATTGTTTGCTGGATTTGCTGCAACAGAAGAAGGGTTTTACGATCATAGAGTGTGTCAACGTTGAACACGTGTGAATTTTCATAGAATTCGCGCTTCGTTGCCGCTCCCAGCTTTTGCTGTAGTATTGTACGGCGCCGCGCGAGTGTCGGACGCGAATACTTTCATGTCTCTTCTCCACTCAAAACAATTTGAATAAATAACAATAAACAGTTCAGTTTCGAGTGCAATTTGTAGTGATTATCCCTATATTGGACTGGAAGACAAAAAACTTTCCTCTTCTCGTTTGTATGTAAGTAGATTAAGTTTATTTTTAAGTTACATTCTTACGCCAAAAGAAGGAAATATTTTGCATATTAACAGCCATTATTACATTATATTATAAACTTTATATAATGTATATCATTTCGCATATGTTTCGAGGTTGTAGTATTATACAAGGTGTCACAAAAGAAAGTTTATATTTTGTGAGTCGATAAAATAAAAAATAATTTGTCTATATAAAACATATTTATTAATTATTAAAGACCACTCTTTGGGCATTTATTTTTTAAAAATAACATCATTTAGATGTAAACCTTCACGTTCACGGCACTCATTTAATCGGACCACAAAATTGCCAATGACGGCTCGGCAGGTCGGTTCTGTGATGGCTGCGATTTCCTTGCGAATATTTTCTTTTAATTGCGCCAAAGAAGTTGGTCTGTTGTTGTAAACCTTAGATTTAAGATAACCCCACAAAAAAGTCCAAGGGGGTTAAATCAGGACTGCGTGGAGGCCAGTTTATGTCGCCTCTCCTTGAGATCAACTTGCCAGGGAAAATTTTGCTTATTCTTAAAAGAGACGTATTGGATGTGTGCGAGGTTGCGCCGTCCTGCTGGAACCATGTTCTTTGATTATAGCCCGAGAAGTTTTGCAGTTCCGGCACAAAGAAATTGTCTAACATCTCCACATAACGATCTGAATTGACTGTAATCGCACGTCCTCTTGCATCCTCGAAAAAGTAAGGGCCGATAATTCCTCGCGCTGACATTGCAGCCCACACAGTCACTTTTGGTGAGTGAAGTGGCCTCTCATGCTTTTGTTTCGGGTTCGTTTCACCCCAGTAGCGGCAGTTTTGCTTATTTACGTGCCCATTGAGATGAAAATGGGCTTCATCCGAAAATAAGATGTTGTTAAATGTCGAAAAACGTTCATTTGCTTGGTTTACAAATTCAAGCCTAATCATGGCATCCTGAGGTTTTAATTCTTGCACCAATTGAATTTTATAGGGGTGCAGTTTTAGATCTCTACATAAAATGCGATGTAATGATGATCTATTCACATTTAAAGCACTTGCACGCTTCCTAATTGAAAGAGTCGGATCTTCACGAACAGACTGGTTAACATTGTCCACGTTTTCTGCCGTTCTTGATGATCTCGGCCGCCCAGATTTTGACTTTTCTAGGGTTGAACCGGTCTCTTCAAATTTCTTGACCCATTTTCTAATGAGAGGAATGCTTGGTGCATCATTTATGTGACGAAAATCCCGAATACTACAGAATTTTCTACGCGCTACAGTCGCCGAATCACCGTTTTTGTAAAATTCTCGCACGCACAGCGCGCGGTCCGCTCCCGAGAAACGCTCCATAGCGACTGAATTCCCAAGAGCCACGCTACCGACTGGCATAGCCCCCGCGCCCCTCAGATTCGATGCGTTCACGCACTTGGCTAAGAAAATATAAACTTTCTTTTGTGACACCCTGTATATTTGATATATATTCAGCGCGGCGCCTGGGACCGGTTGGAAAGTGAGTGTACTGTTTTGTTGACGAAACCGGATCGGTAAATAATAGACACGCTCTATACATGTTAAATACACCTTTATTTTTCTTTGGAAGGTCTCGGAACAAGATCAATACAGTAGGTACTTATTTTGAGGAGACCAACTGAGGTGATAGTCATTGAAAATAATCACCATATCGACATAAAGATACATAAGACAATGTAGTCTTAAGACTTTACCTTGAGCTCAATGGCACCCTCTTTTGTTATAAATTCTTTAATCAAAAATTCGATAGTATGGAGATAAAAGTATTATAGCGATAAAATGAAGGGAAGTGCCCATCCGGGGATTATAATTAACATTTTGCTCTTTTGTAGTTAAGTCAACTCTTTTATGAAGAACTAAATATTTTTCCGTCAAAACTTGATTTTCTGTCATAACCGCATGTCTATTTTCATTTTCACTGTTTAGTATAAGTATATTTTATTGGTCTAGCAACACACAACAGCTCCTGGCATGTCTTATCCTTTAAATACTCAAAGGTCTAACCTGTTCATAATTATTTACTTATGTATATCGTGTCGTGTCCATATCTGCATTACCCTTTTAGCTACTCATGTGTCTGCATGATCCGTGGGCAGTACAGTAGCATCCCTTATTTGCACTTTGAGGTGCGTAACTGGTAACTGGGCCTTTATCACCTACAAACATTTTGTTTACACGTCAAAATACAGACTTGGTACAATTAATGATGGTTATGGTTTCTTCGCCTGACTGGCGAGAGAGGTCTGTCAGATGGTACAAAACTGTCATTTGAATTTGACAACTGATGACAGTATTGTACAATCAGTCAGACCTCACTCGCCAATATCGCCAGCTAGTCAAGTCAAAGTCAATTATTTTAATTCATATAGGTTTAAAAATAGCACTTATAAATCGTCACATTCTTGTTTTTTAGTTAGTTGACGTCATAAAATTACTTAAAGCTAAGTTTACGACCGCCTCCAAAGCGCAAGTGGAGAAGAGGCGGCGCAACAAACTCCACTGCTGCATTTTCTCCAAAGACGTTACTTTACAACATATGTCTTACAATTAAATGACGGCTAGTGGGTGGAAAAACGATAGCCCCTCATTGGTAAAGAATTAGGCAATCAGAACACCAACTCGGTATATTGTTAACTGTAGTATCGATGCTGGATGGTAGAGATTTAGAAGCTTCAGGTATATTTTGGCATCCATTTGGTTTACTATTCATTGGAGTCGTCTGGTAGACCTGGCATAAAGTATTCAAATTGCAGCTGTTCCCTCTTGGGGGTTACCTTTGCCTGCATGTGTCTTTCGGTGCCTTCTAAATTGAATTTTAGATTATACTGTAAATTTTAAGTTTATTTTCCCTGTTTTCATTTATATAAAATTTATTAAATAAAATTCTTTTATTTTAGGCAGAACCCATAGTGTTAGTAACGAAGACAACTTATAACTATGTTAGTATTTTATCTATATTTATTGTAAGGGCAATATTAATATATCTTTTCAATATGTTTAATACTAGGTACCCTCTCGCAGTGCAGTTAGGAAGACTAAAGTTTCAAAAGCTTAAAAGACAAACTTGGACTGAAAAAGTTGCTTTAATGTACTTATTAAAAATGTACAGCAAAAAAGCTTAACTAATGTAATTTTTCACTCAATCCTATTATTTGAGCAGTACTCTCCGTCATTGCCCGCGCCGGGCATCGAACCCGTTAACTCGTTTTTAGAACGACGACCTTGCAAACCGAGATTAAGCTTACAGATTCTATGCGTTTGCGGAACCGTGTAAACAAAGCTATACTCGTATGAGTTGAAAGCTCTTGAGCTTTTTCTAAAGCCTCATAAAACTATTCATGCAAAGTCATTCTGTTTTTTGCATTGTCATCTCATGCTGCTACACAAATTAAAATTTGATTATAAAACTGATGGCCTAGATTCGTGTAATTAATGATTATACAGCATTGTAAATACATTTTTGTAGGTATTAAGATGGTGCAGGTTTAGTCTTGACCCCCGATAAATAATTTTACTACGGAAATGATTAAGTAGGAGAGAGCCTAAAAACTGAATTACTGAAACTCATTTGTGACAAACTTCTAATACTTTTCATCCGGAGTTCAAACATCCAACGTCATGTAGAATGTCGCAGTTATTAATTCCACTTCGTAACTAAATTAACATTTCCACTGGAATAAAATTAACTTTTAAAATAAAAGTTAGAGCCATTTTAGCTAGTAAATTTAATGACATCTGCCGTTATAAACTGTACATATTCTGTTTGAAACTCTTTTGTTCAAAACATACTATTGCCTTGGAAGTAAAAAGTGATGACCACATCTAATCTACCAATCTTACATAGCTCAGGCAAAAAGCTAGCCAGCCTAGGCGATGACGCCATCGACAATTTTGGCGCAAAGTTTCTTCACTTATTTTTTGCCGATGCCACTTAGTTATGATAGCTTTTATTATTTTATTACCGCCAATTATCGTGCCATACTACTATGTAAGATTATTCTACATTTGTTGCATCTCATTTTTATTCCCACTCCATAACTTCAGAACTATTTCAATCTCTTACGAAACTCGCATAAAATAACGCTTATCGCGTCAATTTTTCAAAACCCACAATTTTCATGATACATTTAGCGGCACAAACCTCTATCACGTTTCCCATTTCCCCGGCTTTTCCTAACAATTTCCTGAGGCGTATTTCCCGCGGTTCTTGGCCTATTTTCCTTTCGAGTGTAACTGGCAACATTGTCTCCGGAGAAGAATGTCTGTGTTTGACGCCCTTGCTAACTCATTCAAACTTGTCCCATCATTTCATTTCATTGTTTTCGTCTTTAGGTTCTCCTTTAAGTCTTGGCTATATTATTTTTTTATTAATGTTTATATTTAATCCATTCGTATCATTTGTTTATTGTTCTTACGTTTCACTTGTGTGCAGATCGATATAGGGGGCGTTCTAAAGTTTATTTTCAAATGCTCAAGCAAGTATTGCCCCAGAGACTAGGAGGTAAAAAAAAATATTAATTACTCACTATTGTTATTATATTCCAATATTAATAATATGTATGTGGCAATTATTTATCAGCATTTGCGCATTTCATATCAGCATTCTGGCAGTTATATCGAATAATAAAAACTCTGTAAGTTTTATTAGTGTTAGTACATTATGTGGTTACCAATAAGTTGTTAAGGAAAAAGCCTTTTGAACATGGAATCCGTGGCCCAATGGCCCATTCATATTCAGTAGAGTTCACGGCACACCGTTATTTTTATGATAATTTATTGAGATGATAACAGACTGAGGATGGTTTAACGACCTCTCACAAAGCTTCTGCATAAGACCACTCTTTGGATGCACACGTGGTATAATAATATATCTCTCTAACAGAGCTTATAGAAGTAGTTACAGTAACGGCATCTGCTTATTCTCAAGTTGTTTAATTAAGTTTATTTGTAGGTACAAACTAACACATTGCTTGCTTATTGAATTTGGCGTTTTAGTTTTTTAATTAAAATTCCGTTTTGATGTTGCAACATCAACAAGAATCGTCGTGAATTTTAAATGTAGTGGAATCTAATTACTCTATTAAGAGAGGAAATTTTCAATTAAGTCTAGTGCTATATTCTAAGCTCAGTCTAATTAACATGTACAAATTCTAGGGAACTTTGATCAAAATGTTTTAATTTGTCGAACAGTTCAGACATATCTTCTAAATGCGCACGCCATGTATGTGTGATTAAGTCCAACTTGACAGAAAGGATAATTTTGTCTCGAAATTACCATTGGCAATGAGCTTTAAGGGTAGTCATTAAAAGAAAGTGTTTTCGCTTATGAAAATATTGACTGCGAACCTGCAATATTTTAATGGTCTCCACTTGATGACTGCGGTATATATTCTAAATGCGCACGCCATGTATGTCTGATTAAGTCCAACTTGACAGAAAGGATAATTCTATCTCGAAATTACCATTGGCAATGAGCTTTAAGGGTAGTCATTAAAAGAAAATGTTTTCGCTTATGAAAATATTGACTGCGAACCTGCAACATTTTAATGGTCTCCACTCTCAACTTGATGAATGCGGTATTCTATTCACCACAGCAGGCAGCACTGGACATTTGCCAATACACTGCACCGAGATACCGGATCAGCTCCCTCGGTTGAAATGGTGTTTTTTATGTAAATAAAAAAACGAGCTAGTTAAATTCTGTTTACGGAGAATTTTTTGTTTGCTTTCCGATGGATATTTTGGGCATCTTGTTTTAGTACATGTTTATCGTCTCGAGATAGCGTCGTAAAAAGAAGGCGGTTTACGGTCGGTGTATTTAACTCTATCTATACTGTAACGTTTCAATTTCAATACTTATATGTTTTATTTTTAGTTTGACATTAATTGATGAAGATTTACACGTAGTTAGTTGCACAATTAGTTTTGATAATTAATGTCTTGCATCGATCGTGCACACTTTTTATTTGTTCTAGATAGAGAGTAATACGCTTATTAAATGTATTATTATATTTAATTGTGTTTTATGAATCAACATCTGCTAATTTCTAAATATGTTAATTGATATCCAATAATCGGAGATGACTGATCGATGATTTAATTTACCAATTCTGGAAATTTATGTTTGTAAAGTTCAAGTTATTTAAGTAAAGGTTATGTTTGATTGTGGCTGAAGGTGAATATCTCAGAAATACCAAACAACTTGTGAACCTTGAATTATTTTCAACTTAATTTTTCTCACATTCAAAAGCCAAATGTGTTTAAAACAAATAACAAAACTCAATTATCTTACAAGAAACACGATAGGCCACTTTTTTACGATCACTTCAACGTATCTGTATCATAATATTTGGCATATTTTCATTTGTCATACATAAATTGCCTATGCCACTCAGGTATAATAAAGCTTCTATTGGTGAAAGAATTTTTGAAATCGGTTCAGTAGTTCCGAAGATTACCACAAACTTACAAACACTTCCTCTTTATGACATTATTAGTGTGACAGTGTGATGTCGTACTATCAGTGAGACCAACAGTTGCATTGATAACATTAATCTCCTTGTCATACCTTTACTTGCCTTTACTCAAAGTTGTCACAATGTTCATAATCTTTTTAATCTGACCTTTGTTTAATTTTAGCCTTATATTAATTAGCTTTCATGATAGTGGCCCATGACAGTTTCACGGCTCACAGCGCGGCGCCAGCTTGTCGCTCCGTGCAGTGTTGCCAGTATAAACGTTGCGAAAACTTGCCCCTTCACAATATAGGTTATTGTTACGCGACCTTTCACGTTGAGCCTCCTGGGAGGATTTATTTCGCAGGCTTTCAATGCTAACAAAAGCACGAAGAGCTGTCGCCCCGAAATGAGATTTATTAGGCCATTTGCTTTCTATCTGATCTTTTTTTAATAGATTGCGAGACCGTTTGACAGCTTGTATTAATTTATGCGGTTTATGTTCGCGTGTCTAGTTTGTGTTTACCTAGTTTCATGAAGAGTAACAAGTTTCCCTAACAAATATTAAGCACATCTTCTGCTCTATTATTGCAGTTGTACTTAATGGGATAGAATGAGATGGGAAGACTTCTATCCCTGATTTTGTCCCTGAATAGTAGTGTGCTGTGTGGCATTATGTCAGTCTGTGTTGATACCAGCGATAGAGCCACTTGCAGCGATTAGATCTTTACCAGCCAGTGCCACTTTCCCGGATGTAAGCTCAGCCGGCGATTCGCGCCTTAACACGTCCATTGTGTCTGTCCTCGTAACCGCCGATCACGGTGATCGCGTTGACGTAATCCTAACGAGCTTAGGTGACTACAAGCAATTTGCACCAAATAAAACCAACCATGTCCAAAATTACATTACTGCAATGCCTCTAATGGTTCGACACTTCTGACGCCACTAATAGCAGTCATTTACTCATTTTGCAGCAATTTGAAGAATCATAAATAACATCCTAAAAACACTTACATAACAAACGATTGCAGACAGAATAAAAATTCATTTTACATGCAATCGCCATGCAGACGGCGTCCCAGTACTATGCAAAATAAAGGTGCAACGAACTCGAGGAAGGGTCCTTGCCGTAATTGATTCTCTAGTGCCTTATTTGGGTGGTCGGAAAGTGAATCATCTTATAGACATTCTATTTTAAGGTATCGCTGCCATTAAAACGGTGATCTCGTAATACAAATTGAATACGTATAAACATATATGTAGTACTCTCCTGAAACTTATAAATAAGAATGAAGGAACCGGAAAAGTATGCATTGCGGGAAAAGAACAATAATAATTAAAATTAATTAAATATATAACAGCAATAAGGAAATGCTCAGCAGGATAAATGTGCAAAATCTAATTGAATTCTTAAAACTGCAAATTAAACTAATGTTACAAATGAAGTTCTGACTAGTCTACAAACACATGTTCGTGACGGTTGGCCGTTTTGAGCTGACTCTGCAATGGGCACATGTGTCTGTCTTCAAACACGTGCTCTTGCAACATCTGCCAGATAATTGGGTTTTTGCTACTCATTTCATCTTCATTTGCGAGTTCAAATGTTTCTTCATCTAATTGACAAATTGTGACATTTTCATTAAATACTTTCGTTATTACTTTTATCGTCGTATATACAAGTAGGTTGTTATCATAACACTTAGAGTTTAGAAGTGATTTCTAACAAATTTCCGTAAGTACATATTTATTTATCCGCCCCCATCCCATCGAAATTATCAATTTTTCAAGAATGAGATTAACCTACTTAATTGGATTTTATATTGGAGTAAACAAATATGAACAAGGAAACCTCGTTTGACTAACATAATTAATTTATAGACTTGCCTTACCTACTGAAATAATTTTAGAGTACAATCAAATTAACAACAACGTTTTCGGTCACACCAATTTCCTTTAGTATTGCGCAAACGCAACTTGAATGCCGAAATATTGAATTTAGTCCTGTAATTAAAGCGATTATTATCGCCAATTAAAACGTTAACATTAACAACACTGTCCCAATTCTTAATTGTTTCACTCCACCGATTTTTGGCAAATCAATATCGTAGGTGTGGTGCCAACTTCCTTTTCCCCTGTTGTGATTCCGTGTACTTTGTATTTCAATACAAATTCATCACCATCTAAGGCACTACAGCCGCGGGTGCGGGTGGGCCTAGGCCTGGTTAAGTCAATTTTGCCTGATATCAATACAAATTGTTTTTCGATAATGAGTTCAATAATTTGATTCTGTATTGTTTGTATTCTAACTTCAATTTGGTGGGTTTTTTTGTTTGTTTCGCTAATCTATTTTTAATTCGCTTAATAACACTGATTACTTATTTCTACAAGCATAATGGATTGGATAATGGATATTACCTTCACAAAAGCGATTGAACTCCTAACTTCGTTCACGTGTGGTCTACAAGCAGCTCGCTCCGGAAGTCGCTTATTTACCAAGCCTTGCCTGCTCGGTAGAGGACTATAATTGTGTTTATGTACACCGGCCTTCACCCGACCGTCAGCGCGACAACGTTCATTATCCTATTAGGACTCATCTTCATGCAGCTGTTTGATCTATAACACCTTTGATGGCTACGTTCTATTTTAGGCTTTTGCTTTGCCTGCGATAACTTAGCCTTGGAACCGTTATTGTTAGTAGGGTTCTGGGGTCTTTATTATTTTAACAAATCTGCGAAACTACTGTTGTTTGTCACGTTTATTGGTTTACAAATTTTTTAAAAGACAGTGCAAAATTTTTGTTGAATTGTATGGTCTATGTTCTACAAATTAACATTGTCATCACCAAAGTTGCATTATTTAAACTGCTTCAAAAATTGCTTAGACATAAATGTTAATCTTTAAAGAAATATCATGAGGAAATGTTCCAGGATCTACATTAGAAGTCCAATCCAAACACGTCGAAATGAAATATCGGCCACCAAGCTCACATATCCGACGGCGGACATAATATTCATATTTTATTAGTTCCCGTGTCTGCTTGCTTCACTAAAAGCTTCTACAAACGCAAGCCCACGAATAATCTAGCCATTTGTATCTGTCTTAGGCATATCTTGTAACAAATCCTTATTTATATAAGACGCGATTTAGTTTTAAAGATCTAGGAATTCTGCAGTAATTTGTCACACGCCTCATTGTAAGTGTAGGTAGTTTATATGCTTCAGTGCGGTTTGACTGCATTCCAGGGTAGCTAGGCACGCGACGGGAGATGAGGGATATTATTAGATCTTACATATTCCCGAGCACCCCACCCCTTGCTATGTGAGGCGATTACAGAAATTTCTCATAAATTGAAATTCCTAACTAAATATACTCGTATCGATGGTCCACACTCAACTTCCCACATTAAGTTTGAGTCGAAGGGCAGAAACAAAAACATTCCGCGCTAAATGTATATTTTCTTTTCATCACAGTAATGCGAGCACCTGCATACATTAGTTACACAGTTGGGAAAAGCATTGAATGTATTATTAACCTCGTTTATAAAAAAAACTCTTTCCTATTGTTTCCGAGTAATATACTACTCTGTACAACATTGCAAAGGTTTCTTTGCGTAAGTTGCTATCGTTGTCAGGGTAAAATACTTGAGTTGCCATGAGGTCCACAAAGAGTTAGCGAAGTAATCGGATTATTTACACCCGCATTTCCTTGTTATATTTTTTACTCTACATCGAATAAAACAAGAGCTTATGAAACGTCTTTCTTCTTGTTACCAGAAACAATAATAAAATATTGGTTAGTTTTATTGATGCCATTCATGCGATCGTTCTTCGTGAAAATGCAATAAGTAGAGCAATACATATTCTTATTACTGCGCAATGAGTGAGAAAAAGTATTGTAGCT
This sequence comes from Ephestia elutella, assembly GCA_018467065.1. NCBI lineage: Eukaryota > Metazoa > Arthropoda > Insecta > Lepidoptera > Pyralidae > Ephestia > Ephestia elutella. Next base: position 4,988,091 of record CM031573.1, on the reverse strand, counting down.
TGAAACTCGATGATGTTTTCTGAAACATTACGATTTCTCACGTCAATTGATGATGGATTAACAAACTCATGCACCCGCATCGAATCCGATACCCGTGCAGCAGTGGTTCCGCGTCATGCACATACATGCAGTGGATCTGGTTGCAGTGCCAATGGCGTGGCCAGGTCGATGCAATGACACGGATGCAATCTCCTTGGTGCTGGCCTGTCCGTGTACCTGTACAGTTTACAGTCAGCTGCATGGCAAGTTATCCTGCATGGACCTTTAGGTGGTGGTAATACAGGCGAGTCTGTATGAATTTGAGTACGTTGGTTTTGACTGAACGTTATTAGTGCTCGTTAGAATGAGTTGTCGAAGTCACGGTTGCATGCGTAGTGATTCATAGTTGGTTTGGTTCGACTTGGCTAATAGGTACGGCTGCTTGCTTACACCACTAATTAATCAACCCGAAGCGGAAGAACTGTTATATATGCGTCTAAGTAGTCAACGATCTACTAATTGTCAAGTCTCATAAACACGTAGTAATAAATATCACGTAAAATGATGTGATTATAATTTTTATTTTGTCTTTTTCTTAACGGAAGTTGGGGTGTAATCTTAATCTCAATTCCTATGTTACTTGTATATTTTCAAAATAAAGAACATTCCGTTGACACAGATGTTCATCGTTATGTAAAGTCGCAACTAATTATCTCAGTGTGTTCTGTAATCATATTTGACTAGCACAACGGATCATACGTTACTGATCTATATTTTTATCTTTAAACTTGTCAAGAGACATCTTGAAGAGTCGAATCCAATCCAAGAGTGTTCAAAAACTTCAATAGTTCACAAATGGTAAGGCAAGGCAAAGGCGATGTTTGAAAAGGTATGTGATTGGACCATAATTTCCCGATTTCACGCCATCCTTGCAGGGACGGTCACGAGTAAGCTGCCATATACGGCCGCGGTCTCACCAGTCCACATCGAGATTCAAAGAACACGCAGCACCATATGGCTGGCCAACCGGTCAAGGCCGAGTTCGACCATTCTGGGTCGCCTCTTAAGATGTCTGATAGAGAATTCTCTCAGCAATTTCATGCTGACCTAAATTATGTATGCGAACGCATCTCTCGCAGATTACGACTTCTATCTTTAAGGTCATTGGTAGTTATTATCTGGATAATACTGAGTGCACTCAAGCCTGCGTGGTAATGATTGGAAAGGGTTTTAGTTTATAGACAGCTGCTTGTTTTCACAGCCGGCGGTCCATTTCCCCGCCATTACATAGGTCGATAAGCTCTCAGCGCTGCACGGATTCAAATCCAATCAGTTTGCTGATGCAGGGGGCAGGTAACTCGTGATGGGAAAATAGAATGTAATAACTATGTTTTTGTACGCACTTCTGTCTGGACAGGATATTGGCGTCTGATGAATTAATAGACCTATCAAATTGACTGACGTAAGTTATCCAATAGCTCTAAATTGAGATTTCTGACGTAATAAATGAAATGGTCGTAACGTATCCGTATTTCACAAGAGAATAGTATATCGTACCTCTATATGTTGATTTTGATACCCTGTAATGTTAGCCTAACGAACCAGAGAATGCTGTAACGACCGGTATGTAATATGCAAATAGGAGTTGTAGCGGCAAATCTGCTCTAGCAATAGCTGATTTAAGATGCGTCTTGGAGACTGCATCAGTTCAGTCTTATTGCACGCAATATGGCGGTAGTCAACCAAAACGGATTGCCAATTTGCCGATGATTACAGGCCCAATTGGATCCGATTGAGTTTTATTTCAGTGATCACGCTAATGCTTCTTATTAGAATTTGAAATCTATTCGTCTATAAACTAAATTGTGATGAACAAGCTTTATAAATATAAGTGCTCCACAAGCCATATTTTACTTCTTGGCGCAAAACAATTTGACAAAAAATATCGAACACATTCCAAAGCCTCAAGTTTCAAGTGCTTACAATAGTTTTTATTTCTTTTACACTATACAGCTGCACTTTGATAATCAAGTGCGCGTCGTGCAGAATATAACCTTGTCATGTGAAGGCGACAGGACACTTGTATGAAATTCGTAATGGGGATACGTGTATGTGAATAGCCGGCTTGTTAGTTGCACATGGTGCGCCCCTCGGGTCGTCGCCATCAGGCCCGACTCTTTTATTTGGTAGTTTAGCTCGTGCCTGACTCTGATACTGACGTGTCGACACTGCTGTAGCGGCTTGTCTCAAGTTTTCACTGTGAACTTATTAGAACTTGTGAACTTGGTGAAGTTAAGTGAATGTTAGTGTCATTGGCGTTTACCAATCATCGTTTGATCTTGGAAAATCAGGTAATGCAAAAGCAGATGTTTTTTCCTAAATTAAACTTCTGCATTGGCTGGATAAGCGAATGGATATAATTTGCGAAAAATTGGAAGTATGAGGACAAACTGTTTCAATTTTAATTTTTGAATCAGCTTATCCTAATTTATTCTTATGATCATTGCTTCTTAGTTTTAGTTCAAGTAGTGGTTAGATTGCAGGAATATCTGATTCATAGTTCAATCAATTTTTATAAATAAATGAAAGTTTTTAAACCTTTCAATTCAGTTTTTCTGAACAAAAGTTGTTTTGCTGCTTCATGTTCTGGTTTCCGTCTAGGTTTTTAATGTTATTTATTTACCTACACTAGTTCCGGTGTTAATAAATATTTTTTAATATAACGTATGCAATCGGTCAAAGAATTTGGAATAGAATCCATTCAATCTTCATGTATTGTTTGTGTGAATTGATGTATACTGATGACGTTTCTTCATATTGATAAATGTCCTTATCCACTAAGTATCCAACTGATTAGATCCACACTAGTATCAAATTTATCTGTCACTGTTGCTCTACAATTATCTACACTTCCATATGAAATATCGATAAAGGATCATGCTGAAACGATAAATGCATCTTCGATATTCAGATGTCTTATTTTGATTCGTGAGAAATGCTGTGGCCTAAGCAAATTTTAATGTGGGGGTACTACAATACACCAATCAATGGTGACTTGTAATTTAACATTCCCACCTCGTGGTATAAAAATCGAGGGTGCCAATGTGGGGGAGCTTTTATTGGTGTAATAAAACTGTTGGCCCAGACAACACAAATATTTATCTGGCCGTCGTGTGGTGATTTATCTGCCTTCAAAATTGTTTTAATCCTCGTATTCACACAGTAAACTTAAACGGATGTTAAGGATAATGATTTATCATCACACAACAGTGAGCGTCGGTTTTCGTTAACAATTTTACCATGGTCTGCAGTCCATCAAGGAAATTGTTAGTGCTTTATTATACTGTCCTATAGCGTCATAACGTTGATTCTAGAAATAATGTCATTGGGGTCGTTAAAATGGCATGGCTCGTGTTTTGGGGCAGGGGTGCGGAGGTCGGGCGGAGCGTATTTAACATTTTGCACAGTAAAATTACTTCGGTTTGCTTCCTGGAAATATCTTTTAGGGTAGAAAATTGCGGCATTACTGTAATAGGAAGGTACTATTTTTTTTTCGTTTTGCATGGCTTTTATTTTTAATGTTGACACGAAAATTATAAAAATGTTTCTGCATAATTACTTAGTTCCTTTTGGCCATTCTTTGCTTGATTTTTACTTTTATGTCAAAACTTTTTTCCTGGGATATTGATTTGCTGTTTATGTCTGATTTATCACAATCACAATAAATGTACTGTTAATACGGAGCAGGTTCGTCGCGCCCTTCGTTTCCGGTCCCTCCCTGTCTGTTCTGCTAATGACTGTGAAAGGGTTGCTACAAAGGATTGTTGTTGCCAATAAAAATATCACTTGTCTATTGGACAGGTTTAATTTCACTATGTTCTTCGCATCATCTTCATCTAAAATGAGAAAGATACTTCAAAAATTATGCTACTTTAGTGAGTCAAACTCGTGTTTATTATTGTTTTTTTTTTGTTATTAAATAAAAGAAGTGTCTATCGAATAATTGCAAATTTATGTTTGCTTAAAATTACCGAAAGTACCGACCACCGTACCACCGACTGGTGGACTCACTCAATTTTCTTTAAATTTTATAGGTAGTTCACAATCTTGCTGAACGAAAATAGGACAAGACTGTAAATAACCGCGAAAACCCGAATTTATCACCGAAGGCGAGCTAAAGCGCCAATAAACTAGACCACAGATTTTCAACAGCTAATAGTTAATTTCCACCAGTTAACATCTGAGCGAGAAAAGTTAAGGAAACTGACATGATTTACCGACCCCGTAATGTGGGATAAAGATAGGCGAGTGATGATTATGTGTACGAGTATGTATAAGTATTGTCCGCAAAAGTGGTGAAAATTCACAAAAGCAAATTGAACCTTGTCAACACAGGCTCATCAGTTGGTCACTAAAACTTTTTATTGGACACGTTCCCGGCTGAGTTCGTGTTGCCGCGTGCGCCTGTTTCTAATTTGTCGGTGGCCGGGTCCTATGGGACTCAGCACGAGCATGTCCCGAGTACTGTTATATCCGTCGTGATATTACTCTATTATGCTAGGTTGACGACCTAATGACATCACCCTAACATATTGATTAGTGATATTGGTGATATCAGTCCAATCAAATGTTTATTTAGGAATTACACCTTCATTGTTATTTCTATAATTCTTAAGGCTACAAACTAAAATAGGATTGATGATTGATGCATTATTTTGCGAATTTAGATCGAGGAATGCGAAAGGATTTCTGATAGAACATGATAATCGAAATAATGACAATCCTCGCAGAAACCAGAAAATTGTAGGTTGGCCAGGCAATGCACTCCCTAGCCTAGACTAGACGTTACGTAAGAATGTTAACACGAAGCAGCTTGTAAGAATGGGTGAGGTCTGTAGTATAAGCACGGATGATAATATGATACTATAGTCAATAGAAAAACGTACTGAGCTTTACAATCTTACTCTAAAAATAGATTCACTAAAACAGCATCAATAAGTGTTTTCAAAAAAATATCGCCGAATAATTGAATATCTTATGACAACTTGTGTAGTTCCCATCGTGGCATTCACTTCTCTATAAAATAGCAATTAAAAAGTAATAAACAAACGTGTTTTAGCATGCAACTACTATCTGTCGATTAACATGTGCAAGATGATTCTGAAACATGATCTTACGAGTAGCAAATGTCCGGTATTTGTGCAGATCAGAGCAAGCGTCCTTGCAATGCCTGTTTACATTAGTTTACATAGTTTACGTTACAGTTAACTTTTGTAACCTTTAATAAAGTTTTTGTGCTAAATAAAGGTAACCTTTAGGTTTACACAAAAGTAGCGACAGGCATTCGTATAGGTATATAGATATCGATATAGTGACAAGTAGATGTCTCTCTGACTCTGATACATTTGCAAAAGCAACGTGAAAAGATAATGACATTCTTTTATTTATCACGAAAATGTGTTTATTGGAACATTCCTTGATAAGAAACAAATATCTCCTTAAAATTAACCTTTCAGTCATTTTTATGAGGGCTATAGAAAAATCTAGCGTAGTCTTTGAATGTTTTAAAATCAACATTTTTCAGTTCTCTGTTGTGTGCGTTTTTTAGTCTCAAAACGACTTGTGTTACAGTTTATTTTATAGAAGCTATTATTTTAAGTTCATTTACAGAATACAAAGTATCTTTTTATCCTCTGTGCAGGCATAGGTAGAGCTCGTTTTTTACTTTATTATCCTTTGTAAGCTATCTAGAGGATCTAAATTGGGGTATTACATCACGGCCAGATAAATCTCTACCTAAAAACAAGTTTTTACTACCTTTATGTTTTTTGTACTTCAAAATAATTGCGGATTCGTAAATTATATGTTTAACTGGAGCGCATTTATTTTGTGTTTGCGCGCAAGAATTGCTTTTTGGGTTTGAAATCCCAAAAGGAAAATTTTGACAAAAGAATTCACTTTCAGATTTTATAGATGATACTTTTGCAACCTGTAGAGCTTCCATTTTACCTCCGAAAAAAAAGGTTAAACAGTGGTGGAACACTCTCCCTTAAGTCTCTCAAGCACTTGGCCATTTTGTTCTCATGTCTGTAAAGAAAGTTTTTAAGTTGCTACATTTGTAGAATTTACGAACTCTCAATTTGATGATGTCAGAAATGTTATCATTTATTTGTATAGCATACAGTATCTATGGCGTAATGTCTGTAGAAATCCATTGTTGTATTTATCGTATCTTAGGTACTCGGCACGGCATTGTCAACGCACTTGACGAAAACATTACTCAATCCAACTGTGATATTTATTGATTGCTCATACAGGCTATTGCTTGTATAAGCAAATCAATCCATATTTTCATTTTTCATTGAATGACTATTGATGTCTGTAAAAGTTTCAGGTAATTACCACCCAACAAGACCGTAATTTTATATTTATTTAATGAGCTAATGATTAGAAAGAAATGGTTGCTTTCTCCTGCAAGTTGTCAACTGTCTCAACAGTATCTGCTTATTCGCCAGAATAAATTACCATTCATTAGAAAGTGAACTCTCAATTCTGTCGATGTTAAATTTCAGTCGGGTTGGGTGCTTTTTTTTTAAGCATCGTTTCTGGTTACTAAACTAAAAAGGGAATACGTAAATATTTATCCAGCCAACGGTAAGTTTGTACCGTGTAAGTAAAAAGGGTAGACGAGGACTTCCAATTTATTTTTAACGTGAACTACTATACCTATCTGTTTACTTGTTTGATCGTTCTCAACACAGAAGCATGATACCATCGCCTCTTTGAATCTCAACTTCGAATTTTGAGTCTATTGCCTTGATTCCTTGACTACTATAATAGTGTGAAGTTGGGACAAACAGCTGAAGATCGGATCAAGATAATGTTAATCGATGTTCATTTTCAGCCCTGACTTTCTTTTTACTCGCGACATTGCAAGCGTCCATGGGCTACGGTTACCGCTTGCCATCAGGCGCATGTCCGTTTTCCTACTTAGTATTATAAACAAAACTTTCATGCTTTCTATGTCTGTATCGTTTATTTGTAAAATAATTGTCAATTAACTGATAAAACACATCAAAACAGTAATAATGATTTCACGACTGAATATTACAGCTGTATAAAATTTATTGGAAACGTTACAACGTAAAGGTCACGGCGTGTAAACTCTTGTAATTGCGGTGAGCGATGTGGCTTTTCATCGTTCATCGCATTTCCCACGAAAGGCACAGAAATGTTTTGTGTGTCGAATTCCAACGTGTTTTAATAGTAAGTAATTAATTTATTATGTGTTTGTGTGTTGACTCGCGGTTCGCTCACACGAAAACGTTTGTTTTGATGCAATCAAGCGTTAGTTAAGTCACAGATTACTAATAACTACTCATGTGGTTAAGTAGTCCACATGATTCAATGATATTTGCTGCTAAATAGTTTACATGCAAAGCATTGCAGTCCGCGTAATTATGACTTGCCGAATGTATTAAATAATAAAGCCGAAGGAATTGTTTGAACGCGCTAATGTCTGGAACTTCCAGTCCTTTTGACACACATTTATGAGGAATGCTATCCAGAATCCCCAAACTACGGAAACGTTCTGGAATAATACCTGTTCTGCTACCTTGTATAGGCCGATATGATGGTATAATAATAGCTGAATAAGTGCTTTTAAAAGTATTACCAGCTAAACAGAAAGAGGATAGGGAGACGATAGCAGCACAGTTTTTAAACGGTTTTTTATACTTTACGAACGTACTCTCCTTACTAACTCCTGTAACGTATGAGTCTTTAGACTGCAGTTGCATCTAACGAGTCTGCAAGAGACATTTGTCTGTCTGTGACCGCGTTTAATTTCGTCTCCATGTGGGGTTAAGTTTCTTAAGTTACTGTCACGTTCGTCTCATCTTGATTAGGTATAATGTTTTATAATATTTATTAGTGTGTGAATGACTATACAACCGACATTGTATGTAAAAGCTGCTGCTGTAGTGCAGTGATTTGGTTTGTAGAATTAATCATTATGAAATAAGAAAAATCGAATGTGAAATTTCCTGCAAGCAATCGAGAGATGGGGATGAATTGTTTGAAAATTAGTCTCTCAATGTAGTGGATTCAAAATTATCTTGCTTGTTGGAAGCTGCATTATTTCCAAGATTGTTTCTGATAACAAATACGTGACGAAAATATTTGCAATTTATCACCATACGTGTACCGTACAATTGATTGATATCACCTCATGTTCTCTACGAATTTAAAAACTGCGAAAGGGTCTTCGTACGTTTTCACCTGTTGTTTTCACCAATAAGCGAAGTCATTTTTACTCGTAACTTGATTGAACGTTACTGAAATACATAAACGTCGTTTTCTAATGGAAAAAGTGTCTTTGGTGTACGTGCATCTGATTATTTTTCAATAAATACCTGCTTATCATTGCCTGCCTTTCAATAATTGCCTGCATACTTACCTGTTGTTATGTGTTGACAAATAAAGATTTTATTTATTATTTATAAATACTTATTCTGAATACGAAATAAAGGACCTAATTTGTATTATCCATCCCACGTCGAAGCGAAAGTACTGCTGTTGGGCAAATTATATCTCTCAATTTAGATAAGAGCGATCGATTAGATATCACGTGGCTTGTTTTTTTCTTTTGTTGTTATATTATAAAAATTCTTTTACTTAAAGACGGTCGCGATTATAGCAGTTGTCTTGCAAGAATTGACTTTAATTTTCGACAAACATAAACGACGTCAAGTAATAATAAAATTTTGCATTTAATTGTTTCCTAAAACGATCATATTTTTCAAATAATTTTAAATTGAAATAATTTATTTGCATTAAATAGGGTAGTACAATGTTCACATACAATTGTTTGAAGAGTGCAAGCCTATTTAGCCATAACAGCGTTATCCAGTGGTCATCCATCAACAGGCAATATTTTTAAGAGAGCTGTAGCGTCGCCCCTAATATTATAAGAAACCAATAACCATATTTTATCGCCAGCTGCATGTGTGACCTCGATGCCATAAGAGCCAAGATTGGTTGCAGCTTCTAATCGATAAAACACGCGATCACTCATCGATAATACCTTTAGAGAATCGGTTCTTTATATCTTCTGCTCACGTACTTCGAGAGATGGATGCTCTTAAACGCGTGCCTGAAATAGTTTGAAGTTCAATCTTTACTTACCTACATCATGCTCGGGTATGTTGTCATTTACATACATAGGTCTATGCCTTTTTACTGAAGAAATCATTTCAATAAGTATGGAAATTAAATTTTCTTTAAATTCTTTTGTACGAGTATTTAACATTTGTAACTAATGAGATTCTAAATCAGAATGGTAATTCTGGTGGAGTCTTTTGTGAGTTTTATGTCACTTTACTACGACTTTAAAGAAGCCAGTTCAGTAACGAGCAAGTATTTCAAAGACGAAAAGATCAAAAGAGACACAAATATAATGTGAAAAACATTGTTCCTATTTAAGAGTGATTGTATTGCCTGAATGTTATAATGAAAGTATTAAAACATTGCATGATATGAACCTTGCATTTGACTTAAATTTGACGAGATTATTTACTCAGAATTTAACCTAGAACTTTTTGGTATAAATACTTCACTACCTTTAAAAAAGTTAATATTTCTGTTTGCCTGTGCCGTTAGTCAAGAGGCTTCCACTGGGGACCTTCACCGTGGCCTTTCTAACTTGTTTACGGATGCCGGTTTGCGGCCGTTGTTTAGTTAGCCAGTAAAAATAAAGCAATGATTAATACGCATCGCCGTGGGTGCCTGCAGACGGCGCGTCGCAGGCCGGCTACCATGACAAATTAAATAGTCAACCTTCACGGCGTCTCCTCATGCTGGCGAGGTCCTACTCAAATAGATCGGTTGCTATCCCCCCAGCAAATTGCGAGCGATGACCCCGTGATCCCTGCTGTGCTGTGTGTTCTATCAATCAGCACATTATAACATTTTGTACCGGCATTAACCTGCTAATAGGAGGCGGATTTAAAGCCATCATGGCTTTTTCAATTTGTGGTTTCATTTACAACAAATTCGCCCTCAGATCTCATCACATTCCTGACTCCCCCCTCTCTTTTCATGAAAAATCTACTAAATGAATGTCGATATTTGTGCACTAGATCTAATATGTCTTTTCATATGTAATTTGAGCTATCAGGTGGTTACCTGTCAATACTCTGATATATTTTAGATTTTATTCGTATCCAACGTGTGCATTGTGCGTTCATTGTTTAAGCACACAATAACGTTTTCCCAATGGAATTGAAATGACATTGTTGCATGAGAGAAGGTATTTTTAACATTGTGTAGTAGTGGGCCAAACGTTCGATTGTTGTATGAGTAGCTCGCCCATTGCGGAGGCCGAGCCTGGGAACGGGGCTTTGTTGCGATCTCGTAGGGACGCGAAGGTATCGGTAATCGGTAATATCGATGTTTTCAAAAAGCTCAACGACTGAAATCATTAGGTACTCTTGAGCAGCCTATATTTTATTCTGACGAAGTGGCCTAATTCGATTTAGACTTTTGATTCTTCTTCCAAAGAAATACCAAGGTCCCCCAAATATTAATTGAGAATAAGGTTTTAATGTTTACTTATTACGGGAGGGGTCGGTACAATATATGTATCAGTTCTCTCCATTCACTCGATAGTCCCTCTTCTACTGTTTTCTTTAACGCCATCCATCTCTCTTCCCTTCTTTGGTCTTCCCATGTTCCTCAATCCATTTGCCTCCATTCGTAACTGTGAAATAGATTTATTAGTCTCTGAAATATAAGGTAACGGAAAATATAATACATATGTGGCAAGAGAGTCATTGTTTATATTTCTTTCACTGATATGAGCTTAAGCATTTCTTCCGCTAACGATGGCAAACTTTAATCACAGCTATGCTGTAAAGTACTTAGATAAATATAATCTTTATTTGTACCAAATAAATTACATATTTAATCAATGTTATCATTTTTATCTATATTATATCGATAAGCGACCATAATAACATTTTCCTTGCATGCCTAGCTTGAGAAACGTATTGTAATACCTCGATAGGTTTTGCTCATTATTGCTAGTTTCACTACTTGACATTCAGAAACGATATTTTTTCCCTATAAAACTGTAAGACAACCATTTTTAAGTAACAATTGTTCATATTTTATTGTTATCTCAATGAGAACCTGGCTAACAGAGATGGTCTGTCCAAAGCCATGACTTATATTTACTGCTGCAATTTAGCGATAAATTAATTTTCCTAACAATAGAGACGTTATTTTCGGTACATTTGTAATTAACGTCGAGTCTCAGATCCACGATACTAGGACAATAGCAGCATGCTCCCGAGAGATTGCCCCGGCTTATGATTTACAATGAATATTACTGCAACAATACCGCTGCATCGACCCGATTGTGTTATTTACCGTTCAACTATCCTGGTTTTATCAACAGTGTAGTCATAATAGTATTTCCTCTTTTCAGAACATGTGACTTATACTACGCGATGGAAGAGGACAATGCATCTGTGAATGAGGGTCGAGATACAACTCAATCAGAAACTCAAACTTGTGGAGGTGTTTCTGAAATAGCGCCAAAGCCTGACATAGAACAAACAGTTGTAGTGCCAAACGGAATAGATAATGATGAGAGTACAAACAATGAAAGCGGGGTCGTTCTTGACGGCGATGAAGGGAAAGGAACAGTTGTAAGCTTAAAGGAATCGTTGATCGAACATGAAGTGTGTGAAGTCAACGATGATGCCAGATCGCTGGGAGATCTGGACAGTTTGCCAGCAGGAGATGAGCTAGTCTTGGGAGCGGCGGGCAGCGACAGCGGTGTAGAAGGTTGCGGCCGAGCGCTCAGCAGCGGCGGCGGCTCGAGGTCCTGTGCTTCAAGCGTGGTCTCTTGCGGCTCTGGCTGTGGCTCTGAGAGCTCGTCATTGGCAGGCGCCCCGCCGAGACCTAGACGTAGAGTCAACGTAACCGTCACTGAACCTAAACGCAACTCCCCAATAGGCACATCCACGCCGCGCCCCGTCACCGCTCCCCGCGGCCCCAATCTAGCAACACGAGAACGAGCGAGAAGTAGAGAAAAGCCCACTCCACCTGAAAAGCCCCGACCGCTGACGCCAAAACCACGAATCCGTCCAACCACTGACCTGCCTAATCTAGTTCGTGAGAGTCCTGCTTTACGCGCGAAGCCCACAAAGACTTCAACGGCTCGATGTCGTACTCCTAATTCGCCTAGTGAAGATAAAAGATGGCCGGCAAACGGGCCTCGGTTGCCGACACCGGTGGACGCTAGTGCAGCGCGGATTACTGCGGACAAGTACGGAACACTGCCGCGTAGAAGGCGGGAGGCAGACAGCGAGGGCTCCCCGAAGCATGACAGCACGCCGCCGTCGTCGCGACGACCTACCGTCGTCAGGTCGTCGTCCTCGCGATCCACCACCAAGACCCGCGTCCGGATCTACGCGGAGAAGACCTCGCAGACTGTCTTGCTTGGCACTGACATTGAATCTGCCCTGGCTGGAGTCATTCCCAACATTGAAAGGTGAGGTTCTCAAATCAATCAGAACAGGCACGACCAATAAAATCAAAACTAAGCTGGCTAACGAATTAATGAAAATTACTGACAACCAAACTCATACAAGACTTTATTCGCATGTCATCCATCAATAACAAATTGTATTTATTGTCACCTACAGTCGCATCTCGGAAGTAACCCGCTGCCACCGCGGCGTACAGGCCAGCGGCCGCGACGCCGAGACAGCGCGGTTGACGGCCGCGCTCGCGGTCGCCGAGGCCGCGGCGGCGCAGGAGAAGGAGAGGCGGCTGCACGCCGAGGCGCAGCTGGCGGCGGAGCGGACGGCGAGGCTGGCTGCCATTGCGCAGCTCGAGAGTAATGAGCAGAGGCTGCTGGAGCTGGCTGGCGCTGGTACCTATTTTTAACAACCAACTCTGTTATTTGGTAGAATTTTGTCATATAAAATGTAAATATAACTATGTGTTTTGCAGGCGTGGAGCCAGGCGCGGAGGGTTGTCTGAAGGCGCTGGACGAGCAGCTGCGGGCGGCGCGCTCGCTGGCGACCACACAGCGCGGGGAGATAGACCTGCTGCGGGCCAGCTGCGACAGACTGCATGCTGTGAGTGTTGTCTCTCTCTCACACGTTGTCTGCAGGCGCTGGACTAGCAGATGCGGGCGGTGCGCTCGCTGGCGACCACACACACAGCGCGGGGAGATAGACCTGCTGCGGGCCAGCTGCGACAGACTGCATGCTGTGAGTGTTCTCTCTCTTTCACACACTCCTTGATTTCTGTGGAAAACAGGTGCAGCCAGGGATCAATGATTTTGGCTCCTTAATTTTTTTTTCCAGGAGGCGAGTAGCGCACGCGAATCAGCGCGTATACTAGAAGCGAGGCTGCACGAAGCGGAGCGGGAAGCGGCGGAGATGCAGGACTTCCTCGCCGCTGAGACTGGCGCCTTGAATGATTCCTTACGGGAGGCTGAAGCGGAACTGGCCAGGGTCAATGCTGACTTGGAGAGGAGGTAAACTTGGTGCATTCGTTCAAACGTCTTTTCATCGTGTTCGTTATCGTATTATAATGCTTACAACTTCACGTAAAGCCAACTTCTCAATGCTAACTATTCGAAACACTAACTTCGTCGTAAAATTCAAAAGGCAATTTGCCTTTTTTTGCCGCAAACCTATAATGTAACTTGTCTTGCCGTTAAAATGCTTAGCAGTTAGGCAAAATTTTAATCTGTATTTAGTTTTTTGGGAAATTAATAAATTAAAATAATTGGTCATGTGCGTGTTGGGCCACGCGCAATGTAGGGTTCCGAAGGTACATCCTGTAGAAATGGACACATGAACTTATATTTACTTCCACTTTTATATATCTAATGAAAATAACCTAAGTAAATACCATCATATAGAATGAACATTTTTCCTACGAATATTTTTCATACTAAAATCAATTTTGTAAGTTTATCGTCTATTACTAATTAACGCGTAAAGTCTACATAGCCGTGATTATTTTCCTTTTAAATTCATTATATTTGCTAGTTATTATAATTTGTTTCATGTACCCACCCTCCACCATTTTCCTGTTCGAGACGACACTCGACTCTAACAAAATTTATCACTTTAAAGTTAAATATTTCGCACACGGATCTCCAAATCAAAAAAATGTTCTTCGGACACTCATAATATTTTTAAAAGACCTATCAAATGATACTCCACACGATGGTATAATCGAGAGAAAAAAATCATCTCTTCTTTAGGTGTAGGGGAGACCTCCTAAAAAAATTTTTCCAATTTTATTCTACAGTTTGGAGCTCCACGTAATAAATATGTATATCTCTACCAAATTACAGCTTTCTAGTACTAGTAGTCTCTGAGATTAGCCGCAGACAGACGGACGGACGGACGGACAGACATGACGAAACTATAAGGGTTCCTTGTTTACTTCGGAACCCTAAAAAGTGTAACCCCAATTTTACTTTGGCAATCAAAACTAAACAAAATGTATATTCCAGGCGCGCGGAATGCCGCCAACTAGTGCGCATGTGCGAGCAAAGAAGACAGGAAGCGTTATCAGCAGCTGCGCGAGCTAGATCGGCCGGCGGTGCAGCTCCCGCTTTAGACGCTCTAGCTCGGCGGCTGCGAGCGCTGACAGCCGCTGTGAGGCACGCCTACCATCTGCCCAAGGAGGCCTTGGAGCCCACTGTGTACCACAACGACGCCTTCAGGTAACTGGACTGTGATGAAGCGCTTTAGACGCTCTAGCTCGGCGGCTGCGAGCGCTGACAGCCGCTGTGAGGCACGCTCACCATCTGCCCAAGGAGGCCTTGGAGCCCACTGTGTACCACAACGACGCCTTCAGGTAACTGGACTGTGATGAAGCGCTTTAGACGCTCTAGCTCGGCGGCTGCGAGCGCTGACAGCCGCTGTGAGGCACGCCTACCATCTGCCCAAGGAGGCCTTGGAGCCCACTGTGTACCACAACGACGCCTTCAGGTAACTGGACTGTGATGAAGCGCTTTAGACGCTCTAGCTCGGCGGCTGCGAGCGCTGACAGCCGCTGTGAGGCACGCCTACCATCTGCCCAAGGAGGCCTTGGAGCCCACTGTGTACCACAACGACGCCTTCAGGTAACTGGACTGTGATGGAAGCGCTTTAGACGCTCTAGCTCGGCGGCTGCGAGCGCTGACAGCCGCTGTGAGGCACACGCCTACCATCTGCCCAAGGAGGCCTTGGAGCCCACTGTGTACCACAACGACGCCTTCAGGTAACTGGACTGTGATGAAGCGCTTTAGACGCTCTAGCTCGGCGGCTGCGAGCGCTGACAGCCGCTGTGAGGCACGCCTACCATCTGCCCAAGGAGGCCTTGGAGCCCACTGTGTACCACAACGACGCCTTCAGGTAACTGGACTGTGATGAAGCGCTTTAGAACGCTCTAGCTCGGCGGCTGCGAGCGCTGACAGCCGCTGTGAGGCACGCCTACCATCTGCCCAAGGAGGCCTTGGAGCCCACTGTGTACCACAACGACGCCTTCAGGTAACTGGACTGTGATGAAGCGCTTTAGACGCTCTAGCTCGGCGGCTGCGAGCGCTGACAGCCGCTGTGAGGCACGCCTACCATCTGCCCAAGGAGGCCTTGGAGCCCACTGTGTACCACAACGACGCCTTCAGGTAACTGGACTGTGATGAAGCGCTTTAGACGCTCTAGCTCGGCGGCTGCGAGCGCTGACAGCCGCTGTGAGGCACGCCTACCATCTGCCCAAGGAGGCCTTGGAGCCCACTGTGTACCACAACGACGCCTTCAGGTAATAGGACTGTGATGAAGCGCTTTAGACGCTCTAGCTCGGCGGCTGCGAGCGCTGACAGCCGCTGTGAGGCACGCCTACCATCTGCCCAAGGAGGCCTTGGAGCCCACTGTGTACCACAACGACGCCTTCAGGTAACTGGACTGTGATGAAGCGCTTTAGACGCTCTAGCTCGGCGGCTGCGAGCGCTGACAGCCGCTGTGAGGCACGCCTACCATCTGCCCAAGGAGGCCTTGGAGCCCACTGTGTACCACAACGACGCCTTCAGGTAATAGGACTGTGATGAAGCGCTTTAGACGCTCTAGCTCGGCGGCTGCGAGCGCTGACAGCCGCTGTGAGGCACGCCCTACCATCTGCCCAAGGAGGCCTTGGAGCCCACTGTGTACCACAACGACGCCTTCAGGTAACTGGACTGTGATGAAGCGCTTTAGACGCTCTAGCTCGGCGGCTGCGAGCGCTGACAGCCGCTGTGAGGCACGCCTACCATCTGCCCAAGGAGGCCTTGGAGCCCACTGTGTACCACAACGACGCCTTCAGGTAACTGGACTGTGATGAAGCGCTTTAGACGCTCTAGCTCGGCGGCTGCGAGCGCTGACAGCCGCTGTGAGGCACGCCTACCATCTGCCCAAGGAGGCCTTGGAGCCCACTGTGTACCACAACGACGCCTTCAGGTAACTGGACTGTGATGAAGCGCTTTAGACGCTCTAGCTCGGCGGCTGCGAGCGCTGACAGCCGCTGTGAGGCACGCCTACCATCTGCCCAAGGAGGCCTTGGAGCCCACTGTGTACCACAACGACGCCTTCAGGTAATAGACTGTGATGAAGCGCTTTAGACGCTCTAGCTCGGCGGCTGCGAGCGCTGACAGCCGCTGTGAGGCACGCCTACCATCTGCCCAAGGAGGCCTTGGAGCCCACTGTGTACCACAACGACGCCTTCAGGTAACTGGACTGTGATGAAGCGCTTTAGACGCTCTAGCTCGGCGGCTGCGAGCGCTGACAGCCGCTGTGAGGCACGCCTACCATCTGCCCAAGGAGGCCTTGGAGCCCACTGTGTACCACAACGACGCCTTCAGGTAACTGGACTGTGATGAAGCGCTTTAGACGCTCTAGCTCGGCGGCTGCGAGCGCTGACAGCCGCTGTGAGGCACGCCTACCATCTGCCCAAGGAGGCCTTGGAGCCCACTGTGTACCACAACGACGCCTTCAGGTAATAGGACTGTGATGAAGCGCTAGACGCTCTAGCTCGGCGGCTGCGAGCGCTGACAGCCGCTGTGAGGCACGCCTACCATCTGCCCAAGGAGGCCTTGGAGCCCACTGTGTACCACAACGACGCCTTCAGGTAACTGGACTGTGATGTAGCGCTTTAGACGCTCTAGCTCGGCGGCTGCGAGCGCTGACAGCCGCTGTGAGGCACGCCTACCATCTGCCCAAGGAGGCCTTGGAGCCCACTGTGTACCACAACGACGCCTTCAGGTAACTGGACTGTGATGAAGCGCTTTAGACGCTCTAGCTCGGCGGCTGCGAGCGCTGACAGCCGCTGTGAGGCACGCTCTACCATCTGCCCAAGGAGGCCTTGGAGCCCACTGTGTACCAAAACGACGCCTTCAGGTAATAGGACTGTGATGAAGCGCTTTAGACGCTCTAGCTCGGCGGCTGCGAGCGCTGACAGCCGCTGTGAGGCACGCCTACCATCTGCCCAAGGAGGCCTTGGAGCCCACTGTGTACCACAACGACGCCTTCAGGTAACTGGACTGTGATGAAGCGCTTTAGACGCTCTAGCTCGGCGGCTGCGAGCGCTGACAGCCGCTGTGAGGCACGCCTACCATCTGCCCAAGGAGGCCTTGGAGCCCACTGTGTACCACAACGACGCCTTCAGGTAACTGGACTGTGATGAAGCGCTTTAGACGCTCTAGCTCGGCGGCTGCGAGCGCTGACAGCCGCTGTGAGGCACGCCTACCATCTGCCCAAGGAGGCCTTGGAGCCCACTGTGTACCACAACGACGCCTTCAGGTAACTGGACTGTGATGAAGCGCTTTAGACGCTCTAGCTCGGCGGCTGCGAGCGCTGACAGCCGCTGTGAGGCACGCCTACCATCTGCCCAAGGAGGCCTTGGAGCCCACTGTGTACCACAACGACGCCTTCAGGTAATAGGACTGTCAATTTGTAAATGATCCCAACTAGCGTAATGTTTAATTATTGCGTTCAAATATTCCATTAGATGTCAGCACTTACGAGTGAGCGAATAGAAGACATCTGTCAGATGGTAAAACGCTGTCAATGTGTCAATTTCAAATGACAGCATTGTACCAGCGTGGCCTACGAGTCTCGACTCTTGGCTCTGTCTACCTCGCAAGGGATAAAGATTATATACAATTTCTTTCATAACATGTAATAGAATGCTTTAAATACTCAAAAATACTACTTTATGCCGATGACTCCAAAATTTTTTCTGTGATTAAATCTCAACCGACTGTGAAAATTTACAATCTGATCTGGACCGGTTGTGTCAATACTGTAGAGACAATAATTTACACTTGAATGTCAAAAAATGTCAAACCATAACGCTCTCCAGAAAGAACACAGATTGATTTTGATTATAAGATTCTGGACCATAAACTGAATAAAGTATCCTAAGTGAGGACTTGGGGGTATTCCTTGATAATGGGCTGTACTTTGAATCACATGTGAATAAAATTACAGCAAAGGCTTATAAACTATTAGGCTTCATCTTTCGCCAAACCTTGGTTTTTAAGAATGTAAACACCTTGATAATGCTTTACAATGCTTTTGTAAGATCAATTTTAGAATATGCTTCTACAGTGTGGAATCCTATGTATTTACAGTACATAAATTCAGTGGAAAATATCCAAAACAAGTTTCTTAAGCGCCTGCAATATAGATTTAAAAATTTTGACTCAGCGCAAATATTATCATTAGAATTAAGAAGAGAACATAGAGACCAAATTTTATTATATAAAATAATCAATAACTTAGTAGACTCTCCGTATTTATTAACAAAACCAATTTCAGATCTCCAAATCTTTTACACGTAATTCAAATACCTTTTCTCCTCCTTTTTGTAGTAATAAATATGCCAAAAATAGATTTATCGTAGACGCTCTAGGGCCTGTTACAGCTATGACAGGACTTATAAACACGTCGATGTATTTCATGAACGATTGGGTAAATTTCGAAAATTGTTAAGTGGCGTCTTAGTTTGAATACATTGTAGGAATTTACATTCTTGGATACAAAGCTTTAAACTTTTTTTAACTAAATTTTCTATTGTTCTTACTTGCATCACCTTCACCTTTTTAAGCTTTTTTGTTGCCATATTAACTTGCTTTCTGTGAGGCACGCCTTTCAGTGTCTTTTGTTTAAATATGTAATATCTATTTGTAACAGATTTATAATTTCTCAACGTACAAGTGTAAGTTAGTGGTAAAAACTGTTTTGGGCTATGTACGACCTTGTATTTATTCGACTATATGTACCTAAACTGTGCCTGTAGTCTCTTTTTTTCAAATAAAAATAAAAAAAAAAACAACGTACCTAATGCCATATTCTTTGCCTACAGCCGCAGCGACAGCGGCGAAGCCCTGTCCCCCTCAGAGGAGCCCCGCGGCGGGCTGCTGGGCGCCGTGTCCCGCGCCTCGCCGCGCCCCCCTCGCCCCCGCAAGATGACGACCGCTCTAGAGTCTCTGACGACAACGACAACTCCGCGGACCTGCTCGACTCCGAGACTGAGCCCTGTCTCGTCACTGATCCCTGGTCGGTAATATAACTTTTTTAATTCCAATTTTTAAATTAGCGACAACAGAACTACAATGACATTAAGGCTGATACTGGCAAGTTTTATTTTTTTCGGAAAAAATATGAAATGAATTCAAAAGCTTTCGAATTTAAATTTTGACGTGAGTCTAGCTCTCGTAAAAGTCATCTGGGTAACGTCAGCTTTGCGCATCTTTCAAGGTAAAAATCGATCGACGACGACTATGAAACGGAGGCGAATTTTAGATTGTTTCCGCCTGCGTTTCGTACTAATACGAGTTCACGCTTTTTGTATGGCACTCCCGTCACTTAAAACGCTAGTTTTTATTACATACTTTTTGAATAACATCTCAACATCCTAATCCTGACTAATATTACAAATGCTAAAGTGAGTTTGTTTATTTCCTCTTCACTCTTTATCTACTGAACCAATCTTCCTGAAATTTTGCATACACATAGCTAGAAGTACAGAGAAGGACATAGTGTACCTTTCACCCCGGGAAAAGCACTGTTCCCGCAGGAGAAGCCGCGGACAAAAGCTAATTTACAATGAATCTGTACCTGTTACAGAGCATGCGGAGGAGTGGTGGTCTGGTGCGGAGGGCGCGGCGTGGAGCGCCGACGAGCTGTCGCCAGAGCGAGAGGCCGCCGACGACAGGGGTATGTGCTGTCTCTTTCATACACATGTTAAAAAACGATCGATGATCCGAAACCGAGGCGAGTTTTAGATTGTTTTCGCTTGCGTTTCATACTAATACGAGTTCACGCATTTTGTATGGCACTCCCGTCTCTTGAATCACTAGTTTATTCCATACTTTTTGGATAACGTCTGCGGGGTGGGTGCGGTATTTGAAATTAGTGAGTCTCTTTCATACACATGTTCATTCTGATAACGATAGGGGTATGTGCTTTCATATACGTTTTTATTCATATAGATATAAATTGTTTCACGCAATTTTGGCAGAAAAAGCAATCTAAAAAATTATCAAAATTGATACAAGCTTTTTTCCACTCTTGTATGGCTCCTTGATAATAAATATTGAGTCTTTTTAGTCTAAACGAAGGAAAATATTCCTGCCTCCCAAAGTCCTCCAAAATTTGGCACCGAAGGTGAAATTAAAGTCCACAAGATTTATTGTATCTAAATATTTTTTTCCATTCCAACAGAACCGGAATCAGCATCGGCGTCGGAACGCGACTCGCTGCGACTTCTCTCAGCGGCCATTGCGCAGCGACAGCGGTCCGAAGCTGAAGACGCTGAGCGAGGGTCCTTACTGGAGAGAGTGCTAGCGCTTGACAACCGCCTGTCGGAACTGCTGCGAGCGCTGAGACTGGCCGCCAGCGCTGCAGCCGCTGCGGGGGACGAGCAGGGGACCAAGCTGTGTGCAGCACTGCGGTAACTAGCTCAGTGTTATACAGCAGTATACAGCTACAGTGTTAGAGCGGTGCTAGCGCTTGACAACCGCCTGTCGGAACTGCTGCGAGCGCTGAGACTGGCTGCCAGCGCTGCAGCCGCTGCGGGGGACCAAGCTGTGTGCAGCACTGCGGTAACTAGCTCAGTGTTACACAGCGGTATACAGCTACAGTGTTAGAGCGGTGCTAGCGCTTGTCAATGAATTTTATATCGTCCCTCACTCAGTTCTTTTTGGTCTCTTTCTTCCCTGGTAACCATCCACCTTCATATTCAACGTCCTTTTAATAGGGGCTATCGCGTTCAAATATTCCACCAGATGTCAGTATCTACGAGTGGTGTGCAGACATCTGTCAACTGTCACAACGCTGTCAATGTGTCAAATTGAAATAACCACTACAGAAATGAATCAAAATAGAACGGCGACGCGAGTGCGTTGCTAAGTGAATGGCGTGTGTCAATTTTTGCATAAGCCACGCCCCAAATCTTACGTCATTACTAATGAAATAGTGTTGTGACAGGCACTGAAACAAATCGCTAAACACAGCAATTAGGCATTTTTGCACAAGCGTTTCGTTGTGTTCAAGTCGAGACTCGCGCTCTGACTGAATGAAATTGACCAGTAGCGCCAATAAAAAGCGTAAAAACGATAATAACTCTCATTAGATGTTAGTTCTATTGGCACATTTACACTCAGCCTTGTTGGGCAGGGAAGTGAGCAGGGATGTGGGCAGCGCGAGTATGTAAAAGGTTACTCGCGTTGTCACTGCCCATGCCGCTGCCACTGCCCTACGCTCCTCGATTGTCGGTTTTTCGCGCGGAAGTCAAAGGACGGGCAGCGCGAGCGCGAGTGACTGTTTACATTCTCGCTCATTTGCCGCGGCAGTGCGACCGAGAAAGAACGTACCTACTTATATTAATTCTGTGGTGTTGTAACCCGACTACGGCAATTCATTTATTTATCTATCACAGGAGTGACAGAGTTTTTTATTTCTTTTAATACATTTAAATAATTATTTATACTGAGCAGACATAATGCTGTCGCACTAAGAATCTCCACGTCAGTCATTGTTGCGAGTTGAGCAGTAAAGAAGTATGAAGGTGAGCTGTGTGAGTGTAACACTCACTCGCGTCGTTATTGCCGCAGAAGTATTTAGGGAAATATTTCCGGCAGCGACATGAGCAGTGGCAGTGGCTGAGTGTAAATGTGGTATAAAACTCGTATGGTCACGAAATACACAATAGGTAACGCTTTTCAGGGCTTCCATGCTGGTCTGGGAGGGAAGAAAACATAGAATGCACCAGCTGCTTCTCTTCCCACGCAGATCGTAAAAGTCAATCGAGGAATAGGGCTTTAAACTGTGGGCTCCTCCACTTATAGGCGATGGGCTAGCAACCTGTCACTATATCTGAATCTCCATTCCATCAGTAAGCCCACTACTCAGCTAACATGACTCACGACTCTTCAACTCGTGTCGGGTGTTGCCAGGGGAAATGGTCTGCTCGATTCTGATTCGAATTTTATTTTATATTTTGTTCTCAACCATTTCCTTGTAGTTACTCGATCACAAACGTTACATGTTTCATTATATTATATTTGTTCCTTATATTTTATTTTTGACTGTACATGATCTAATATAATTATGTATAAAGATAGGCGACCAAGACTGTTTCCATGAGTTTTCGACGTGAAAAAGAGCCTTCTTTAAAGGCCAAGTTTCAATAAAGAATTTCTGATTTCTTGGCTCTGTCTACCCGTAAGGGATAAAGACGTGATTGTATGTATGTATGTATGTTTCTCAGGGATAAGATCGACGTGACAGAGAAGAACGTGGCGGAGGTGGTGGTGCGCAAGTTGGCGGAACTGGACGCCAGCAAGACCATGGCCGAGCAGTACCGGCACTCCATTGAAGTGAGTAACAACACGTTTTGCTACTTTTTCTCAGCAGTGGTCGTTCCGAAATGCTAGTAGTTTGTAGCTTTCAGATTTAATACTCAATATTCAATACTTTATTGCATCCATAAAGTTGACATGGTGACATATAAATGAAAGTACATTTATGGACCCTGTCAGTGCAAAGGCAAGTTGGGTATAAAAGAGGATTTATAATATAACTTAATTATATATTTTTTTTATTGTATTGCACAAAATTACGAAAATTGTGTACAAATGGTGGACTTAACGCCATAAGGCATTAGCCCAAACAGAGAGTAGTAAACGAGAGAGTATACTTTAATACAATTCTGCAATTCATTTTGAGGTGAAAAGTGCCTGTAAAGCGTTGACGTGTCATAAACAAATAGACGAATAGTCCCGTTATAAACAGTCAGAGGCAAAACTTTAAATAAATAAATATATACGGACAAATCACACAGATTGAGTTAGCCCCAAAGTAAGTTCGAGACTTGTGTTATGGGATACTAACTCAACGATACTATATTTTATGACAAATACATATATAGATAAACATTCAAGACCCAGGCCAATCTGAAAAAGATCATTTTCCATCTTGACCTGACCGAACCTGACCTCCAGGTCCAGTCTGGCGTGATAACCTTTAGTAGGCCACGGAGGTCGTCAAAAAAAGGTTTGATGGTCAAAATTTCATTGCCAGTCTAGTTTCGCCCCTATATGCATGCATGCAGATTTCTTCCGTGTTTTACGTTATTTTTTCTCATACAACCACATTCGTGAATTTTTGTATCGACATTACTTAGTATGTGTATATTGTTCATTTTTATTGTCAATCTAAGGTCTTATTTCATTTAACAAATTGATTTTTATATTACAAATTATTAAGCATAAAGCAATTAATCAGAGTTAACGGCCACTTTGATGAATCGGAATATGATCCATTTCTCATTTTCTAAATGTTAACCTTAAGTGTGTTAAAATAAGGTTCATTTTTAAATATTTAGGAAATGAGAAATGGATAATATTCCGATTCATTAAAGTGGCCGTTTTAACCCCCCACCAGGTCGACGACGAATGAGAAGAAGACGAGGCGAACTATATTAAAATACTAGACAAATACTTATATTTATTGCTTTTAACCTTCATGTATGAATTTTGATCGGTGTCAAACACAAAATAAAACACACATGACGCACACCAATTTATTGTTAACTTATTTAGCTTCATTTTTCATACACTTATGCTGTTATTACTTATTTAATTTGATTGACGTGATACATTTATAAATCGAAAGGCGAATTGACAGAGCATATTCCTCTTACATGTTATTTTATTCAAATATAGTTTAACAAAAACATTGCTAGTGATTCATACCAGCTTGAAAAATTTTTATTTACAAGCTTGAAAAATTTTTTTTAATGTTTTAAAAGTATGCTCTATCGATTTGAACCTAGACTTTAATAAATATTAATTTAATTTAACATGTATAGATACATACTTCTATGTATTTATGATACCACTTTTCAGTGTAACAGTTTTGTTAGTGCCGTTAACAGTTTAATGTGGAACAGGTATTTACACCATTCAGGCCCTGCTTGGCGATCTCGAGTCAAGAATGAACCGCCAAGGTCAATAGTTCGTACGTTTGCATCAGCATTACTCCTAAAGCTTTTAGTGCACCAGCGGCGTGTGCTCTCTCCTCCTCATTTGTTTATTGTTTTATAATCTTTCTAAAAAAATACTTGATTTATCAAAAAAAATACTTTATCTTAAGTAAAAAATTGTTATTTTATTTTATTTTAGAGTAGAAATATTCCTTTTCCATTCCTAACAAGGACCATGTTTCTATTTTAGAGTATGCTCTTGTTGCTGTTATTACATGGATTTAACGCAACGACTTATTTAACTTACAAATTTATTAACAAAAACCTTGAAGACCGCAAAATCAAAAGGTTTTTTTTTGTGTCCTTTACTATGTAAATACAATGAACAGTAAGATATAAGCCGTATCAATTTGTAATAGTTAACAATTCGATTGATTGAACTAAAGAAATTTAGCCAAACTTAAGGGTAATTTTCACTAGCGGACAATATGTTTTTTTAGCGAAGTCATAACTCCAAACGTCCGTTTAACTATCTATTTATGTATAAGGAGAGAGCACATGGAGCGCCCACTTTTAGCTTCGAAGCTTGCCGCCGAGCGCGGCACGACGCACTTTGTAAATAACCACTGACAAATCTGTATCGACACATGTAAATACTACACAACGGGAGTATTTATGTACTTTAATTAACAATAACACTTTGGGAACACACACTGTTATTTTATAATGTTAATCTAAGATGTTAAGATAAAGGTGCTTGAAGATTTTGCCATATTATTTTATGAAACTTGTTTCACTACAACGTGAATAATTTAAATACTGGGTATTTTGAATTGCACTGTTCGCATAGTGCCTTAATATGAAAGTAATAGTTGTCAACTCTCAACATAAATTCACGAAGAATACTTATCAGTTCTGAAGAAAGGCCTATATTTTTTGTTTGACGTTTTCATTGAGATCGAGTTATTTCGAGTTTTGAACCCTGATTATGAAGTTAGAAGTATCTTATTATACTGGCAGTATACAATTTGTATTTGAAACAAGTTTAATTTGCTGTATAGTGCGATTTAATTTTTATTTCATAGAATTTCCATCATATCTTAAATAAATGTGATTCGTTATTTTACAGAATCTCAAAAAGCAGCTAGCACAGTCAGGTGAAGATGATGATTTGGAATTTATTGAAGAAGTAAGTAGTATTTATTATCAAAATTAAAACCTATTTAATTTGTTATTTCGGGCTGTGGGGTTCGTTGCATACTGCCTCAATCTAACATATAAACTCAAAAAAGAGTAAAGAAGAAAATAGTCCTGAAAAATAAATGATATGATAAATATTTTTAGGGTTCCGTACCTCAAAAGGTAAAAACGGAACCCTTATAAGATCACTTTGTTGTCCGTCTGTCTGTCAAACTTTTTTTTCTCAGGATCGCCTAAAGGTATCAAGTTGAAATTAATATTGAATACACGGATCCACGGTCTCTTTCAGCAAGAAAATAATCAAAATTATACGTCAACGCGATCAAGAGATATTTACCATAAATGTGGCGAATTTTCGCATATTTTGCGTTTTTAGGCAGCAATCAAAGCCTATGGGACATTTCCCGTTGACCTAAAATTATGAAATTTTGGCAAAAAGCAAGGTCTAACAGTACTTATATAGGAATAAATCTGAAAACTGTAAATATGTTATTAGAAGTTTAAAAAGTGTTACAAACTTATTTTTGCGCTAGATTCAGTATGAGTCTTAAAGATCGAACTGCAAAGTAAAATTTGTTTTTGAAACTAGTTGGATTTTTAGTTAGAGCTATAATGTGAGATGCTTTGCGTGTAACCCTCGGTGCGCGAGTGTGACTAGCACTTGGCCGGTTTTTTTTGTTTTATTCTATGTAGTATGTTCTGGTCGAACACATACATTTATATACATTTTTACACACATACATTTTTGTGTTCTTATTGCTAGTGTAAGGTAATAATGACAACCTTTTTGTTTTTTAAGTCTTTTGTCTGTCAGTGTGGAATGTATGTAATAGTGTTATAATGTGCGTACAGGGGTTGAAATGCTGCAGCGATTTTAAATAAGTGCAAATATGTGTGTCCAGGAGTTGAAATGCTGCAGCGAGAGCGAACGTCGCGTGCGCTACTCCGCACTGGACGCCGCGTGCGCCGCACTCGCGCCCGCGCGCTGCTGGCCGCGCCTCGCGAGACTGCGCATGCGACTGGAACGGCTTGCCTTCGCGCTCGCCGCCCCCCCACCACCAGCCTCACCCCCGCACCCGCCCGGCACACTACTCGACACTACAGCCTAATCTACATCATTTAGACTCTAATCTCAAGGCCTTTAGAATGCGTCGTCAAATAGTTCCTGTGGCGTCATGTTGGTAGTAAAACTTTTATCTATCTGTCATATGTGTGAGGAGTTGAAATGCTGCAGCAATAGTGTCGTGCCTGCGCATCGAGCGGCTTGCGTTCGCGCTCGCCGCCCCCCCACCACCGACCTCACCCCCGCACACGCCCGGCACACTACTCGACACCACCGCCTAATGTGCATCGTAGTGACTAGTGTTGCAGCAATGGTGACGCCCCCCCGCCACCACCGGCCTCGCCACCGCACCCTGCTCGACACTACCGCCTAATAGCATCAGAGAGACTAGTGTTGCAGCTGGCCGCGCCTCGCGAGACTGCGCATGCGACTACTCGAGCACTACAGCCTAATGTGCATCGTAGTGAATAGTGACGCCCCCGCCACCACCGGCCTCGCCCCCGCACCCGCCCGGCACACTGCTCGACACTACCGCCTAATCTACATCATCATATAGACTCTAATCAAAAGGCCTCTAGAGTGCGTTTCGTCAAATAGTTCCTGTGGCGTCATGTTGATAGTAAAACTTTTATCTATCTGTCATATATGTGAGGAGTTGAAATGCTGCAGCAATAGTGTCGCGCCCGCGCGCTGCTGGCCGCGCGATGGCTCGCGAGACTGCGCATGCGCATCGAGCGACCTGCGTTCGCGCTCGCCGCCCCCCCACCGCCGGCCTCACCCCCGCACACGCCTGGCACACTACTCGACACTACCGCTTAATCTACATCATACCTAAAGGCCTCTACTCACGGCCCTTATTCAGGGCCGATATCGGGAGCAGTGTTGCAAGCTAGCAATTTTTAAAAATCCGTAAAACTTTGCTTGAAAATCCAATATAAGGTCCGTTAAAGTCCTTATAGTCCAATATAAGGACTTTAACGGCATTATGTTGAAGCAATATAAGGACTTTTTTGTAGAGGCAATCTACGGATTTTAAAAAATTCTAAAAAGTCCTCTGGTCGTGCGTAAAGGCCTTAATGCGCCACCGCAACCAGACATGGCGCACGCTCTTCTCAAAATCACCACGTAATCACGTGACATCTGTAAACAATGCGTGACATGAGTAAAATAAACGTATATGCACCTACGCATTCGATGTGGAGACTCAAATCATCAATACAATTTATAATTTATTTTTTAAAACAATTTATTCTTCAATAATATTAACTAAATATACTTCCATAAATCTACAAAAGGTTTATCCATTCGGGAAAAAGCATCGTGAACGATGTGAATGTAAATTTATTCACGCATAGTTTTAAGAATTATGTGAAACTAATCGAATTTAAAATATAGAACGCTATTTACGAAAATACAAATTAAAAAAAAACAGATTTTGATTTTATTATAGACTTTTTTTGATTCATTGCTTGTATTAACATTGATATCGATACAAAAATAATTTTTGTTTTAGCAAAAATAATTATTGATTTATTGACAACTAAATTATTTGAATGCTCTCCGATTTTAGATAGGAAATTAATCCATACCATATAATAGCTAGCTAGATATGTAGTTGTACTAATGCCTGCCTATTTAATGTGCTTATCGTCCGTCCTGCTCACACTCCATGACAAACTTGCCAGTAGCAGAACAAATAATAAAGCCTTCGAAACGTTGACAATTATTGAAATAGTGCAGCTAAATTCACATAGATTCTTAAAAATAGTTTTAAATAACTGTGAATTTAGTTGAAAGCTTATAGACCGAGAGGTCACGGGAATTTTCGTAACGATCAGGGAAACGAATAGACTTGCTTTTATGGGTTGTAGAGTAGTCCCCTAATGTGAATGATGTCGGTCTGCCGGCTCTCAGTGGTAGCTTCTTCGAGCTATAGGGCCTGGAAGGTGCTTCATTGTTGCGAAAAAAAAAACAATCTGAGAAATGGTTAGTTTTAGTACATATTCAAAGTATGGCATCTTCGCATGTGAAACAAGTTGGTCTGCCGGCTGTCAGTGGTTGCATTTCAGAGCTATGAGGCGCGCAAGTCACTGCATAGTTACAAAAAAAAAAACGATAAGAGAAATGGTTAGTTTTAGTACCAATTGGAAGAATGATGTATCCACAGATGAAACGAGTTGGTCTGCCGGCTGTCAGTGGTTGTATTTCAGAGCTATCATCGTTCACGTAAGTCGCTTATTTGAGGAAAAAGTCTAAAAAACATTGAAAAGCGGGAAAATAGGCGATTTTTTCTAGTTCATGCCAGCCGCTGTCGTATCTGCGTATGTTTGACCCTACCTCAATCTTGCGCCGCGCACCACCGCACTGTGGGGAAAAAAATCGCCTCTAGAGAAAAAAAGGTTTTCTTCAGAAAATCTACTTCGATTTTGGTAAAAACTGATTATGTATTTCATTTTTGATCTTAATAAGAAGACTTTTTATTAATAGTACTATTTTTGCTAACATTGCATTCTTTTAATAGGTACTAAAACTGACCATTTCTCTTACCGTTTTTTTTCGTAACTAAGCAGTGACTTTCGCGCCTCATAGCTCTGAAATGCAACAACTGACAGCCGGCAGACCAACTTGTTTCACATGCGGAGATGCCATACTTTGAATATGTACTAAAACTAACTATTCCTCAGATCGTTTTCTATTTTTTGCAACAATGAAGTTCCTTCTAGCCTTAATAGCTCAAAGTGGCAACCACTGATAGCCGGCAGACCAACTTGTTTCACATGAGGAGATGCCATATTTTGAATATGTACTAAAACTAACCATTTCTCTAATATTTTTTTTTTTCAACAATGAAGCCCCTTCCAGGCCCTAGGTATAGCTCGAAGTGGCAACCACTGAAGGCCGGCAGACTAACTTGTTTCACCAGTGGAGACACCATTCTTTCAATAAGAACTAAAACTGACCATTTCTTTTACCGTTTTATTTCGTAACTATGCAGTGACTTTTGCGCCTCATAGCTCTGAAATGCAACCACTGACAGCCGGCAGACCAACTTGTTTCACATGCGGAGATACCATACTTTGAATATGTACTAAAACTAACCATTCCTCAGATCGTTTTCTATTTTTTGCAACAATGAAGCTCCTTCTAGCCTTTATAGCTCAAAGTGGCAACCGCTGACAGCCGGCAGACCAACTTGTTTCACATACGGAGATGCCATACTTTGAATATATACTAAAACTAACCATTCCTCGGATCGTTTTCTATTTTTTGCAACAATGAAGCTCCTTCTAGTCTTTATAGCTCAAAGTGGCAACTACTGACAGCCGGCAGACCAACTTTTTTCACATACGGAGATGCCATACTTTGAATATATACTAAAACTAACCATTTCTCTGATCGTTTTTTTTTTCGCTACAATGAAGCACCTTTCAGCCCCTATAGCTCAAAGTGGCAACCACTGACAGCCGGCAGACCAACTTTTTTCACATACGGAGATGCCATACTTTGAATATGTACTAAAACTAACCATTTCTCTAAGCATTTTTTTTCGTAACAATGAAGCCCCTTCCAGGCCCTAGGTATAGCTCGAAGTGGCAACCACTGAAGGCCGGCAGACCAACTTGTTTCACCTGTGGAGACACCATTCTTTCAATAAGTACTAAAACTGACCATTTCTTTTACCGTTTTTTTTCCTAACTATGCAGTGACTTTCGCGCCTCATAGCTCTGAAATGCAACCACTGACAGCCGGCAGACCAACTTGTTTCACATGCGGAGATACCATACTTTGAATATGTACTAAAACTAACCATTCCTCGGATCGTTTTCTATTTTTTGCAACAATGAAGCTCCTTCTAGCCTTTATAGCTCAAAGTGGCAACTACTGACAGCCGGCAGACCAACTTTTTTCACATACGGAGATGCCATACTTTGAATATATACTAAAACTAACCATTTCTCTGATCGTTTTTTTTTTCGCTACAATGAAGCACCTTTCAGCCCCTATAGCTCAAAGTGGTAACCACTGACAGCCGGCAGACCAACTTTTTTCACATACGGAGATGCCATACTTTGAATATGTACTAAAACTAACCATTTCTCTAAGCATTTTTTTTTCGTAACAATGAAGCCCCTTCCAGGCCCTAGGTATAGCTCGAAGTGGCAACCACTGAAGGCCGGCAGACCAACTTGTTTCACCTGTGGAGACACCATTCTTTCAATAAGTACTAAAACTGACCATTTCTTTTACCGTTTTTTTTCCTAACTATGCAGTGACTTTCGCGCCTCATAGCTCTGAAATGCAACCACTGACAGCCGGCAGACCAACTTGTTTCACATACGGAGATGCCATACTTTGAATATGTACTAAAACTAACCATTTCTCTGAGCATTTTTTTTTGCAACAATGATTCCAGGCTCTAGAGCTCGAAGTGGTAACCACTGAAAGCCACAGACAGACTCGTTAACCTGTGGAGACACCATTCTTCCAATAGGTACTAAAACTGACCATTTCTCTTACGGTTTTTTTTTCGTAACTATGCAGTAACTTTCGCGCATCATAGTTCTGTAATGCAACCACTGATAGCCGGCAGACCAACTTGTTTCACATGCGGAGATGCCATATTTTGAATATGTACTAAAACTAACCATTTCTCTGATTATTATTTTTTTTGAAACAATGAAGCCCTTTCCAGGCCCTAGGTATAGCTCGAAGTGGCAAACACTGAAGGCCGGCAGACCAACTGGTTTCACCTGTGGAGACAACATTCTTTCAATAGGTACTAAAACTGACCATTTCTTTTACTGTTTTTTTTCGTAACTATGCAGTGACTTTCGCGCCTCATAGCTCTGAAATGCAACCACTAACAACCGGCAGACCAACTCGTTTCACATGCGGAGATGCCATACTTTGAATAAGTAAAGGTGAAACGAGTTGGTCTGCCGGCTCTCAGTGGTTGCCACTTCGAGCTTGTTGCGAAAAAAAAATGATCAGAGAAATTGTTAGATTTATTACATGTTCAAAGTATGGTATCTCCGCATGTGAAACAAGTTGGTCTGTCGGCTGTCAGTGGTCGCATTTCAGAGCGATGATGCGCGAAAGTCATTGCATAGTTACGAAATAAAACGGTAAAAGAAATGGTCAGTTTTAGTACCTATTGAAAGAATGGTGTCTCCACAGGTGAAACAAGTTGGGCTGCCGGCCTTCAGTGTTTGCCACTTCGAGCTATACCTAGGGCCTGGAAAATTGCCTTGAGGAAAATGGCCTTCATTGTTGCAAAAAAAATTATCAGAGAAATGGTTAGGTTTAGTACATATATTCAAAATATGGCATCTCCGAATGTGAAACAAGTTGGTCTGCCGGCTGTCAGTGGTTGCCACTTTGAGCTATAGGGGCTGAAAGGGGCTTCATTGTAGCGAAAAAAAAACGATCAGAGAAATGGTTAGTTTTAGTATATATTCAAAGTATGGCATTTCCGTATGTGAAAAAGTTGGTCTGCCGGCTGTCAGTGGTTGCCACTTTGAGCTATAAAGGCTAGAAGGAGCTTCATTGTTGCAAAAAATAGAAAACGATCCGAGGAATGGTTAGTTTTAGTATATATTCAAAGTATCTCCGCATGTGAAACAAGTTGGTCTGCCGGCTGTCAGTGGTTGCATTTCAGAGCTATGAGGCGCAAAAGTCACTGCATAGTTACGAAATAAAACGGTAAAAGAAATGGTCAGTTTTAGTTCTTATTGAAAGAATGGTGTCTCCACAGGTAAAACAAGTTGGTCTGCCGGCCTTCAGTGGTTGCCACTTCGAGCTATACATAGGGCCTGGAAGGGGCTTCATTGTTGAAAAAAAAAAATATCAGAAATGGTTAGTTTTAGTACATATTCAAATTATGTTATCTCATCATGTGAAACAAGTTGGTCTGCCGGCTATCAGTGGTTGCCACTTTGAGCTATTAAGGCTAGAAGGAGCTTCATTGTTGCAAAAAATAGAAAACGATCTGAGGAATGGTTAGTTTTAGTACATATTCAAAGTATGGCATCTCCGCATGTGAAACAAGTTGGTCTGCCGGGTGTCAGTGGTTGCATTTCAGAGCTATGAGGCGCAAAAGTCACTGCTTAGTTACGAAAAAAAAACGGTAAGAGAAATGGTCAGTTTTAGTACCTATTAAAAGAATGCAATGTTAGCAAAAATAGTACTATTAATAAAAAGTCTTCTTATTAAGATCAAAAATGAAATACATAATCAGTTTTTACCAAAATCGACGTAGATTTTCTGAAGAAAACCTTTTTTTCTCTAGAGGCGATTTTTTTCCCCACAGTGCGGTGGTGCGCGGCGCAAGTTTGAGGTTGGGTCAAACATACGCAGATACGACAGCGGCTGGCATGAACTAGAAAAATTCGCCTATTTTCCCGCTTTTCAATGTTTTTTTAGACTTTTTCCTCAAATAAGCGACTTACGTGAACGATGATAGCTCTGAAATACAAACACTGACAGCCGGCAGACCAACTCGTTTCATCTGTGGATACACCATTCTTCCAATTGGTACTAAAACTAACCATTTCTCTTATCGTTTTTTTTTTGTAACTATGCAGTGACTTGCGCGCCTCATAGCTCTGAAATGCAACCACTGACAGCCGGCAGACCAACTTGTTTCACATGCGGAGATGCCATACTTTGAGTATGTACTAAAACTAACCATTTCTCAGATCGTTTTTTTTTCGCAACAATGAAGCACCTTCCAGGCCCTATAGCTCGAAGAAGCTACCACTGAGAGCCGGCAGACCGACATCATTCACATTAGGGGACTACTCTACAACCCATAAAAGCAAGTCTATCCGTTTCCCTGATCGTTACGAAAATTCCCGTGACCGCTTAGACTATTAGTTGTGATATTTAAGGACATCAAAACAATAGTATTCGCATGATTATGCATGTTAATTAAAATAAAGAAATAAGTACAGGTCATATTATAGGTGGCTTTAGAATATAGATTGTGGAGCTAGAATGTTATGTTCTTACGTTTAATTTTATTTAAGTGATCTCAACATAAGTGGAATGTACAAAGTTATTCAGGCGACGATGCAATGCTCTGTGCACACTTGTATAACTTTTGATGGTATACATCGTGTACTCAATTCTAATACAGCACTGTCATCCACGCCCAGGCTGAACTAAATCCTGCTTAGAAATAGTCATTTTCGGAATTCGTCTATTTTGCAATAGACGTTTTAGGAAGATGTCATTCTAGGAAGTTGTCGTTCTAAGCCTGAGGGTGCGTGATTTAACAGACTTATTCACAAAATCCTCTTAGCAGATTCCCAAATTCAGATTAGCAGATTTTGAGACTTTTCGTTCCAAAATCCCCTTCGCATTGAGGCAGGGGATTTCGGGATGAGATTTATTCCCAAAATCCTTTAAGATGATTTCCGCGCAGGGGATTTTGAGACTGTTTCAAAATTTCCTTCGCATAGAGGCGGGGAATTTCGGAACGCGGCTTTTTCCTAAAATCCAACCCAAAGATGAGCCTCCTCAGGAGATTTTTGCTTTGTTCCACACATTTTCATTGAATTGCTCCTCAAAACAGATTTCGGTCGAAGCAAATGTGCACAGAGCCTACACTTGTATTATTTCTATTAGCAAACTAATCATGTGCTTGCTTTGTCTTCGGAAATTAGGAATAAGATTTAACAAATTTCATTCCTAAATGCATTTAAAATCATCTAATGTTTCATATAAGACTGTTCTTTCGTATATTATTTCCAAAATTCGTATGAAACTATGAAATCAAAGTATTTTAAGTGCCATTAGAGCTTAAGTCGCA
Source organism: Ephestia elutella (assembly GCA_018467065.1). NCBI lineage: Eukaryota > Metazoa > Arthropoda > Insecta > Lepidoptera > Pyralidae > Ephestia > Ephestia elutella. The sequence goes on along the minus strand of CM031573.1, from coordinate 4,953,499 downwards.
TCGCATGATCCCAGTGTGGGGTGGGATGTAACTGTTTAACTACAGAGTATTCTAATTTAAAACACAATATATTATTACAGATATGTAAATAAAATGGATGATCTATTCTTGTCAAATTGTTGTTAAGCTCTAGTCATATCTGATTTATTGGAATGATAATTTTTTTATTGTAAATTGGATTCGTCGCATGGCGTTAGCAACACAAGTGGGTACGCATAACGTCATCTTTCAGGATGGACTCGCAACTTGTCAGAAACGAAATTCGCCAGACAAGCGATTCGCAGATATGCAACTTAATTAAAAATGTGTATGTGTATCTGACCAAGTGCGTTTTTGTTTTTGATGCCATGCGACGAATCCTATAAATCCGATACTCTACTTTATTGCGAATTCCTTTTCATGTATTCCAAGTTCTTGCTTGCCTTTATTTTAATGGGCACCTGTTCTTATCAAATAAATTGGTAATATTAGAAAATATTGCAAGTTAAGACAAAATTTAACGAAATGAGACTGATATTGTATTTACGTTGAGATGTTATGATGGTTGTTGTTAAATTGAATGACATACTTGACATTTTTAGAACCAAATTCATATCAATAAAACGAAATCTATAAATGCTTAGTTAACATATTTTTGGGATGAATTTCATTGCAATTGCTTTGATTAGTACAATGCGATGACCTTCATCCAGCCCTGACGTCGCTTTCTGCCGGTGCTAAATACAAACAGTGTTAAACAGTGAAACCAACATTTGTAGTAATTAATTTGAATCAAATCATGTGATGTAAATAATACGTATGTAAATAAATATATTGAGAATCAATCTGAATGTATTGTTTTACTAAACTCAAAAGCAAACCCATGCATGGTGTTGTGAGGTCCTAGGCCGCGGTAAACGCTCACCATGGTGAGCCGCCTTTTGCTTATTTAGTAGTATAAAAAAAACCACGTAAATATGTTTTGAGACATTTATTCGACATACTCCATTTAAAATAATATTACAATATTAAATGTTACAGTTCCTTGCGCTGAATGTTAAATATGTCCAATTTATGACAAGTTTTGTCGAAAGGTACATATAATTCCATCTAAATTAGTCTAAAGATCTATAGAATTTTGTGAAATTTTATCTAGTCATGAAAAAAATGGCCGGCCATAAAACATGTAGAAATAGGAGTTAGACAGAAATATACATGGTTAAGAAAATTTTAAATGTTTGAATAAAATAGAGTAACATCAGTCAATATTTTATAGTGATTGTACAAATTGAACCAAAAAGATCTTTAGCCTGCCCAGCATTCTAATTTTCTTTTAGCCAAAATTCAACCTCAGGTAAGTCTATTGTCTGAAACTGATTTATGATGCTGAATGTAGCAATGGAAGGCCGATACCCTTGAAATAAAGTATATTCGAACTTAATTATTACCTTTTACATTAAATACTGTGATATCCCGATGGCCTTGTTAAAACCAGATCCGAACACAATAGATTTTTTTTTTTACTAAACAAAAATATTATTGGAAAATTACATTTAGTAAACCTTGCTACCTACTACAATGACAAAAGTAACAGGAGCAGTTTTCCTTCAAATTTGTTTAAAAGTATGGCCTTATTACAAAAACCTTACTTCTATACAAAGATAACGAAACAAAACATGACATAGTCACAGTATGATTTTTATGTTAACGTTTACAATATATTTTTAGATTTTAGAAACTTTACTAGTTCCATTTCATACTCACTATTAGAGCTAAGCCCAATGAAAATGTTAAACCTAAAACATAAATATATCAGTCAGTGGGCTGTGAATTTATTTTCTACCCAAGTAGGAAAACGACAGCTCAACCTGTTCAATCCATACTCGCGAGCGTGTCCTTTTAGCTATACAAAATAATTCTTAAACATAGACATTATTAACTATATCCACTTGTTCGATTTCATGATATTCTTAAATATACATTAATAAAACTCATATACAATGTTGCAAAATGCATATCAATTTCCGCTTTGAACGAATATAATTCATGTGAACAGAAGTAAAGGAATGAGTTTCATCTGACACTATCTGCGTCAAAAGATATTTTCATCTAGCAGTCTTGGAAAATTTACAACATTTACCTATGTATTATGTAGTCTCTATCGATATACGACGTACCTACAGAAAATTTTCCCTCCAATATTTGTTTGACACAATCATGCGTTTCGGACGCTCATCATAAAAGAGGAGTTTTATTCAAATTCAAATTTTATTAACGAAATTTTTGTGGTTTTATAAACACATTTGCTTTCTGGCCCTTAATAACATCGCATAAAATTTATAAATAGGTGACTAACAATTTTAGATCGATGCTTAAAATGTCAGATTTACGATTGTGTCAAAGTGATACAGAAAACAATACATTAAAACATTAATATACAGACTGGAAGGGTTTTCATCAATAGATTGATACTACTATAAGATGACTTTCATAAAGACTGTTTAATGTCATTATTGGACATCATAAATTTCATATTTATCAACAGCAACTGTTATTTATCAAACCAGATATTATTCTTGCTTTTCTATTGACACTACATGAAACGCATGAGTCAAATAGATATTTTATATTCCTGTTTCTCATTTTGCCAACACTATCAGATTCACAACCAATCCGTAAAACATTCACTCGTTCAATACTGCTTGCGTGATTTTCACGTTTTTATTTCAAGTCAATATAGTCACTTCCAATTCGAAGTAACCTGTTGCTGTTAATGGAACTAACATATTTATTGTATACAAAAAAACTTTTTTTCTAACTACAAATTAAATTAATATATACAGTACTCATAACCTCTTATTTGATTTTTACTTGATTTTAATCATTTTGAAGTATTGATTGCACAGGGGGTTAATGAAATATACACCAAGATATGCAAGCTACACCGATTACACTGAGATGTATCCAAGCACATTTAAATATATTCGCTGAGTTACCTCAGAAACGATGTACATTGTTATCTTAAACTGCGTAATACAATTTACCATTCTGGAATAACGTGGGTAAATGCCCATCTGTACGATACGACTGATATTGGCGGACTATTCAAGCTAGAGGGGGTGCAACAAATCGACATCTGTCCTGCTCCTGTTGCCGCCCGCCTTGAGATCCTAAAGACGGTGGTTGGTGGTTGTGGGTATAAATTTTTTTTATGTATAACATGCAGGTGTTTTGGATTTATTGTCTGTGAATCTGGATGTATCTTTATAAATAAATGAAATGAAAGGTAAAATTGTTGCCATGCTAATGGTGGCACCCATCCTCCTATCGCTACGCCACTGCCACTCTGTTCTGATTTGATATGTACTGTTTTGGAATTTCCCCCGTAGTAGGTACACGAAAAGCAGTCTGAGCCCCCACCCCCAAATCTGCTACTAATCTCGAGCTCCTCCATGCTTCAGAAGGCACGGCAGCAATTGCTGTAATTTAGTACAGAATTAGTTACCTTGCAAGAGTGACACGTGAGAGTCTCCTTGTATTCCTTGATCCTCCTCCAGCAGCACCTCGTCCATTCTGTGAAATCTGTTGACAGTTACCTTGCGAGAGAGACATATACCCTCCTTGTAGAACTGACTATGGATATCTCCGGCTACCACCTCGTCCATGCTTCCGCAATTCATATTGTAGTTACCTTGCAAGAGGGACATGTGAGAAGTACTATTTGATCTTCTCCCAGCAGCACCTCGACAGGCTGCCCGATTTAGTTGTCACTTAGCTTCTGTAACGTAACACGTGATTTTCGATAAACTTTTTCGCTGTGAGCAGCATCCCTCGTTTAGGCTGGGTTATTTTAAGCTCAGTAACCTTGTTAAGTTCGCCCCCTCGCCTGTATGCCTCTCGCTCCACCAGCACCTCGTCCATGTTGCTGCGTGTGGTCAGTTAAGTGGCAAGAGGTACACGAGGCGGTCCTTGTATTCTTGATCTCCTCCAGCAGCACCTCGTCCATGCTGCTGCAATCTGTTGACAGTTACCTTGCAAGAGGGACACGTGAGGGTCTCCTTGTATTCCTTGATTCCTCCCAGCAGCACCTCGTCCATGTTGCTAAACGCTTGTTGACAGTTACCTTGCAATAGGTAGTTGTCAGAGTCTCCTTGTATTCCCTTGATCTTCTACAATCCCGACAGGGCCCGATCTTAGTTGACAGTTAGCTTTGCAACGAAACGTGAAAATCTCCTTGTACTTTTCGATCTCCCTCCAGCAGCACTTTTTCCATGCTGCTGAGCCATCCCTTTAGGCTGGGTTACCTTTTAAGTTCGCGCCCGAGGGTTCCCCTTCGCTTATGCCTCGATCTCCACCAGTTGCACTCGTCCGTGGTCTAATCTTGTGGAGAGGTACCTTGCAAGAGGGACACGGAGAGTCTCCTGGTAGTCGTTGGCCTCCAGAAGCACCTCGTCCATGCTGTTGCACTTCTTGGGACACTTGCGTTGTCGCGTCTCGTCCATGCTGCGTGCAATCTTGCAGGCAGTTACCCAGCAAGAGGGACACGTGAGGGTCTCCTTGAAACACTGATCTCGTCCAGCAGCACCGCGTCTTTGCTGCTTCACCTGTTGACAAATACTCTGCAAGAGGGACACGTGAGAGTCTCCTTGTATTCCTTGATCTCCTCCAGCAGTACCGTCCATGCTGCTGCAATCTTGTTGACAGTTACCTTGCAAGAGGGACACGTGAGAGTCTCCTTGTATTCCTTGATCTCCAGCAGCACCTCGTCCATGCTGCAATCTTGTTGACAGTTACCTTGCAAGAGGGACACGTGAGAGTCTCCTTGTACTCCTTGATCTCCTCCAGCAGCACCCTCGTCCATGCTGCTGCAATAACGTTGACAGTTACACACAGTTGGGAAACGGTGAGAGTCTCCTTGTATTCCTGATCTGCTCCAGCAGTATCCGTATCGAATATTATGTGGGTATTGCGTTTTTTGACAGTCGACCTTGAAAAAAGAGACATACGACAGAGTCTCCTTGTATTCCTTGATCTTCCAGCAGCACCCGTCCATGCTGCGGCAATATTGTGCGGACAGTTACCTTGCAAGTTAGGGACAGGTGAGGATCTCCCTTGTATCTCTTGATCCTCCAGCAGCACCTCGTCCATGCTGCTGCAATCTTGTTGACAGTTACCTTGCAAGAGGGACACGAGGGTCTCCTTGTATTCCTTGATCTCCTCCAGCAGCACTCGTCCATGCTGCAAGGCAATCTTGTTGACAGTTACCTTGCAAGAGGGACACGTGAGGGTTCCCCCTTGTATTCCTTGACTCTCCAGCAGCACCTTCGTTCATGCTGCTGCAATCTTGTTGACAGTTACCTTGCAAGAGGGACACGTGAGGGTCTCCTTGTATTCCTCTAATCTCCTCCAGCAGCACCTCGTCCATGCTGCTGCAATCTTGTTGACAGTTACCTTGCAAGAGGGACACGTGAGAGTCTCCTTGTATTCTTGGATCTCCTCCAGCAACAAATTGTCCATGCTGCCCTGCTGCTGTTGCCGCCCGCCTTGCAAGAGGGACACGTGAGAGTCTCCTGTATTCCTTGATCTCCAGCAGCACTCCTCGTCCATGCTGCTGCAATCTTGTTGACAGTTACCTTGCAAGAGGGACACGTGAGAGTATCTCCTTGTATTCCTTGGATCTTCCTCCAGCAGCACCTCTCGTCCATGCTGCTGCAATCTTGTTGGACAGTTACCTTGCAAGAGGGACACGTGAGAGTCTCCTTGCTATTCCTTGATCTCGCTCCAGCAGCACTCGTCCATGCTGCTGCAATCTTAATTTGACAGCTTACCTTGCAAGAGGGACATGTAGTGTTGTTGGAGTTACCTTGCAAGAGGGACACGTGAGGGTCTCCTTGCATTCCTGATTCTCCTCCAGCAGCACCTCGTCCATGCTGCTGCAATCTTGCTGACAGTTACCTTGCAAGAATGAGAGTCTCCTTGTATTCCTTGATCTCTCTCCAGCATGCACCTCCGTCCATGCTGCTGCAATCTCTGTATGAGAGTTAGTTACCTTGGGCAAGAGGGACACGTGAGGGTCTCCTTGTATTCCTTGGATCTCCTCCAGCAGCACCTCGTCCATGCTGCTGCAATCTTGTTGACAGTTACCTTGCAAGAGGGACACGTGAGGGTCTCCTTGTATTCCTTGATCTCCTCCAGCAGCACCTCGTCCATGCTGCTGCAATCTTGTTGACAGTTACCTTGCAAGAGGGACACGTGAGAGTCTCCTTGTATTCCTTGATCTCCTCCAGCAGCACCTCGTCCATGCTGCTGCAATCTTGTTGACAGTTACCTTGCAAGAGGGACACGTGAGAGTCTCCTTGTATTCCTTGATCTCCTCCAGCAGCACCTCGTCCATGCTGCTGCAATCTTGTTGACAGTTACCTTGCAAGAGGGACACGTGAGAGTCTCCTTGTATTCCTTTGATCTCCTCCAGCAGCACCTCGTCCATGCTGCTGCAATCTTGTTGACAGTTACCTTGCAAGAGGGACACGTGAGGGTCTCCTTGTATTCCTTGATCTCCTCCAGCAGCACCTCGTCCATGCTGCTGCAATCTTGTTGACAGTTACCTTGCAAGAGGGACACGTGAGAGTCTCCTTGTATTCCTTGATCTCCTCCAGCAGCACCTCGTCCATGCTGCTGCAATCTTGTTGACAGTTACCTTGCAAGAGGGACACGTGAGAGTCTCCTTGTATTCCTTGATCTCCTCCAGCAGCACCTCGTCCATGCTGCTGCAATCTTGTTGACAGTTACCTTGCAAGAGGGACACGTGAGAGTCTCCTTGTACTCCTTGATCTCCTCCAGCAGCACCTCGTCCATGCTGCTGCAATCTTGTTGACAGTTACCTTGCAAGAGGGACACGTGAGAGTCTCCTTGTATTCCTTGATCTCCTCCAGCAGCACCTCGTCCATGCTGCTGCAATCTTGTTGACAGTTACCTTGCAAGAGGGACACGTGAGAGTCTCCTTGTATTCCTTGATCTCCTCCAGCAGCACCTCGTCCATGCTGCTGCAATCTTGTTGACAGTTACCTTGCAAGAGGGACACGTGAGAGTCTCCTTGTATTCCTTGATCTCCTCCAGCAGCACCTCGTCCATGCTGCTGCAATCTTGTTGACAGTTACCTTGCAAGAGGGACACGTGAGGGTCTCCTTGTATTCCTTGATCTCCTCCAGCAGCACCTCGTCCATGCTGCTGCAATCTTGTTGACAGTTACCTTGCAAGAGGGACACGTGAGGGTCTCCTTGTATTCCTTGATCTCCTCCAGCAGCACCTCGTCCATGCTGCTGCAATCTTGTTGACAGTTACCTTGCAAGAGGGACACGTGAGGGTCTCCTTGTATTCCTTGATCTCCTCCAGCAGCACCTCGTCCATGCTGCTGCAATCTTGTTGACAGTTACCTTGCAAGAGGGACACGTGAGGGTCTCCTTGTATTCCTTGATCTCCTCCAGCAGCACCTCGTCCATGCTGCTGCAATCTTGTTGACAGTTACCTTGCAAGAGGGACACGTGAGAGTCTCCTTGTATTCCTTGATCTCCTCCAGCAGCACCTCGTCCATGCTGCTGCAATCTTGTTGACAGTTACCTTGCAAGAGGGACACGTGAGAGTCTCCTTGTATTCCTTGATCTCCTCCAGCAGCACCTCGTCCATGCTGCTGCAATCTTGTTGACAGTTACCTTGCAAGAGGGACACGTGAGAGTCTCCTTGTATTCCTTGATCTCCTCCAGCAGCACCTCGTCCATGCTGCTGCAATCTTGACCAGCAATTACCTTACCCAGAGGGACACGTGAGAGTCTCCTTCCTTGATCTCCTCCAGCAGCACCTCGTCCATGCTGCTGCAATCTTGTTGACAGTTACCTTGCAAGAGGGACACGTGAGAGTCTCCTTGTATTCCTTGATCTCCTCCAGCAGCACCTCGTCCATGCTGCTGCAATCTTGTTGACAGTTACCTTGCAAGAGGGACACGTGAGGGTCTCCTTGTATTCCTTGATCTCCTCCAGCAGCACCTCGTCCATGCTGCTGCAATCTTGTTGACAGTTACCTTGCAAGAGGGACACGTGAGAGTCTCCTTGTATTCCTTGATCTCCTCCAGCAGCACCTCGTCCATGCTGCTGCAATCTTGTTGACAGTTACCTTGCAAGAGGGACACGTGAGGGTCTCCTTGTATTCCTTGATCTCCTCCAGCAGCACCTCGTCCATGCTGCTGCAATCTTGTTGACAGTTACCTTGCAAGAGGGACACGTGAGGGTCTCCTTGTATTCCTTGATCTCCTCCAGCAGCACCTCGTCCATGCTGCTGCAATCTTGTTGACAGTTACCTTGCAAGAGGGACACGTGAGGGTCTCCTTGTATTCCTTGATCTCCTCCAGCAGCACCTCGTCCATGCTGCTGCAATCTTGTTGACAGTTACCTTGCAAGAGGGACACGTGAGAGTCTCCTTGTATTCCTTGATCTTCCTCCAGCAGCACCTCGTCCATGCTGCTGCAATCTTGTTGACAGTTACCTTGCAAGAGGGACACGTGAGGGTCTCCTTGTATTCCTTGATCTCCTCCCAGCAGCACCTCGTCCATGCTGCTGCAATCTTGTTGACAGTTACCTTGCAAGAGGGACACGTGAGGGTCTCCTTGTATTCCTTGATCTCCTCCAGCAGCACCTCGTCCATGCTGCTGCAATCTTGTTGACAGTTACCTTGCAAGAGGGACACGTGAGGGTCTCCTTGTATTCCTTGATCTCCTCCAGCAGCACCTCGTCCATGCTGCTGCAATCTTGTTGACAGTTACCTTGCAAGAGGGACACGTGAGGGTCTCCTTGTATTCCTTGGATCTCCTCCAGCAGCACCTCGTCCATGCTGCTGCAATCTTGTTGACAGTTACCTTGCAAGAGGGACACGTGAGGGTCTCCTTGTATTCCTTGATCTCCTCCAGCAGCACCTCGTCCATGCTGCTGCAATCTTGTTGACAGTTACCTTGCAAGAGGGACACGTGAGGGTCTCCTTGTATTCCTTGATCTCCTCCAGCAGCACCTCGTCCATGCTGCTGCAATCTTGTTGACAGTTACCTTGCAAGAGGGACACGTGAGGGGTCTCCTTGTATTCCTTGATCTCCTCCAGCAGCACCTCGTCCATGCTGCTGCAATCTTGTTGACAGTTACCTTGCAAGAGGGACACGTGAGGGTCTCCTTGTATTCCTTGATCTCCTCCAGCAGCACCTCGTCCATGCTGCTGCAATCTTGTTGACAGTTACCTTGCAAGAGGGACACGTGAGAGTCTCCTTGTATTCCTTGATCTCCTCCAGCAGCACCTCGTCCATGCTGCTGCAATCTTGTTGACAGTTACCTTGCAAGAGGGACACGTGAGAGTCTCCTTGTATTCCTTGATCTCCTCCAGCAGCACCTCGTCCATGCTGCTGCAATCTTGTTGACAGTTACCTTGCAAGAGGGACACGTGAGAGTCTCCTTGTATTCCTTGATCTCCTCCAGCAGCACCTCGTCCATGCTGCTGCAATCTTGTTGACAGTTACCTTGCAAGAGGGACACGTGAGAGTCTCCTTGTATTCCTTGATCTCCTCCAGCAGCACCTCGTCCATGCTGCTGCAATCTTGTTGACAGTTACCTTGCAAGAGGGACACGTGAGAGTCTCCTTGTATTCCTTGATCTCCTCCAGCAGCACCTCGTCCATGCTGCTGCAATCTTGTTGACAGTTACCTTGCAAGAGGGACACGTGAGAGTCTCCTTGTATTCCTTGATCTCCTCCAGCAGCACCTCGTCCATGCTGCTGCAATCTTGTTGACAGTTACCTTGCAAGAGGGACACGTGAGAGTCTCCTTGTATTCCTTGATCTCCTCCAGCAGCACCTCGTCCATGCTGCTGCAATCTTGTTGACAGTTACCTTGCAAGAGGGACACGTGAGAGTCTCCTTGTATTCCTTGATCTCCTCCAGCAGCACCTCGTCCATGCTGCTGCAATCTTGTTGACAGTTACCTTGCAAGAGGGACACGTGAGAGTCTCCTTGTATTCCTTGATCTCCTCCAGCAGCACCTCGTCCATGCTGCTGCAATCTTGTTGACAGTTACCTTGCAAGAGGGACACGTGAGAGTCTCCTTGTATTCCTTGATCTCCTCCAGCAGCACCTCGTCCATGCTGCTGCAATCTTGTTGACAGTTACCTTGCAAGAGGGACACGTGAGAGTCTCCTTGTATTCCTTGATCTCTTCCAGCAGCACCTCGTCCATGCTGCTGCAATCTTGTTGACAGTTACCTTGCAAGAGGGACACGTGAGAGTCTCCTTGTATTCCTTGATCTCTTCCAGCAGCACCTCGTCCATGCTGCTGCAATCTTGTTGACAGTTACCTTGCAAGAGGGACACGTGAGAGTCTCCTTGTATTCCTTGATCTCTTCCAGCAGCACCTCGTCCATGCTGCTGCAATCTTGTTGACAGTTACCTTGCAAGAGGGACACGTGAGAGTCTCCTTGTACTCCTTGATCTCCTCCAGCAGCACCTCGTCCATGCTGCTGCCCGCTTGCTCCATCTTTTTCATGCGCTCTGCCTTCCGCCGCAACATCGCTAGTTCCTCCTGCCAACACATTTATAATCTCTCTTTAATCGTAATTCCTCATGACTGAGGGTCGTGGTCATTATATGGAATTAAACACACACGACTATCTTGGCAATTGGAGTCGTTTGCCATTGTCTTATCCATTTCACACACTAGTTGATAATCATCAACCAGAGTGCAGGTTTCCTCACGATGTTTTCTTTCACCGGAGACATTTATAGTATAAAGACTTTTTTTCCGAGAAAAATAAACTTTCGAAGTACTCGGACATTACAAACAAGTCAGCTTAGTCGTCACAATGGAGACATTTATCTATTTACTAGTCCCGCCCCGGGGCTTCGCTCACGTGAGAATTTCGGGATAAAAAGTATCCTATGTGCTATTCCTGATATTTTTCTACCAGTATACCAAATTTCATCGAAATCCGTCCAGTAAATTTTGCGTGATTGAGTAACAAACACCCTCACAAATTCACATCCAAACTGTCGCATGTATAATATTAGTAGGATTCATCGAAATCCGTCCAGTAGATTTTGCGTGACAAACATCCTCACAAACTCACATCCAAACTTTCGCATTTATAATATTACTAGCTTTTGCCCGCGGCTTCGCCCGCGTGAATTTCCCACGGGAACAGTGCTTTTTCCCGGGATAAAAAGTAGCCTATGTGCTATTCCAGGTCATTATCTACCTCTATACCAAATTTCATCGAAATCCGTCCAGTAGATTTTGAGTAACAAACATCCTCACAAACTCACAAATTCACAAACTCACATCCAAACTTTCGCATTTATAATATTAGTTTAGATAGTAGGATTTATTAGTCCACGAGATAAAGTAAAAATGTTGCGTGCATGGACCTGTCCAGGGCTTGAAACCGGTTAATAAAAAACCTAAAAAATAAGTGTTTTGACCTGGTTACGCAGTAACGCTCGGGCCATTACGATCGGAGTGAAAACCCTTTTGAATCGGTCTCGCGAGCGGAAATTACCTGGTTAATCCCGCGCGGGCGAGTGACAAGGACGGGTATATCGCTCAGCGTTTTATCTCACTTACGCATTTGCAAGTCTCAACGTGTAGATTGGTTAGATTTATATCGAGCGAGAGTGAGAAATAATCATAGTTAGAGCGAGATAGAACACGATCGTCGAAAAGAGCGAAATGTTTTGGGTCTTTCCGGTATTTTGAACAGGAACTGAAATTATATCGCGCTTTGAACATAACCAGAAATAATATATGGTTTTGCTCAACCGTAACTGATTTAAAACGCTCTTTTTTTAAATGTATGGCGCATCGAGTGAGCTGGTTTAGAATTTTAACCAGGTTAGCAAGCCCTGGACCTGTCTATAAAGGCTTAGGTAAGTACCAAATCTGATTTATAACAAAAGTCGGTCTGTTGAACAAATAACAACGTACGTGCAGCCGCTTGGTCTTGTAGGCCTCCGCCTCGAGCGCGCTCGTCTTCTCGGCCACCACCTGCTGCGCCTCCTTCATTTGTGCGTGGTACTTCTCTGAAAGGAACACATCAATGAATATCATCATCAATACATATAATAAAACTGTAACTGGTCTGTGACTGTAAATAAGAGATATGTAGGAAAAAAACATTATGAGGGGACAAGGCTAATAGAAGCTAAAACCATTTTTTTAGAATGTCTTTCTGTCTGCATGTTTTATATGCGCATCACACAAAAACTACTAGACCAAATTTGATGCGGTTTTCACTGTTGTATTATAGGTCTAACTTAAAATTTGATACACAGCTTAAACCTAAAGAAGTTAACAATAGTAAATTACGCACGGACGAAGTTAAAGTTAACACATACACATTATCTTTCAAAGTGTTTGGATACGTTGAATAATTTAAAATGTCACTTATTTTTGGCTCCAAGATGGCTGAAAATTTATTTCTCAATTTTGCAATATGAGTGGCGTTGTCGATGTTTCTGAATATGCAGATCACAAAAATGACACTTATTGTTGGATCCAAGATGGCTGACAATTTAATTTTCAATTTTGCAATATGGGTATTGTTTTCGGGGTTTTCGAGTATGCGGATCATGAAAATGACACTTATTGTTGGATCCAAGATGGCTGACATTTTAATTTTAAATTTTGCAATACGGGTATTGTTTTCGAGGTTTTCGGGTAAGCAGATCACGAAAATGATTTATTTTATTTATTTTACAAAAACCTTTATTGTACTAAAAATACGAAAGTAAATGTACAATAGGAGGGCTTAAAGCATTACCTAGCAAACATTTTTGGTCGAAATAATCATAAAATTACCTATTTATACCAAGAATAGGTAATTTTGTGGTAATTTCGACCAAAAATATTCGCTGGGTATGTACCAGCCAACCTTTAGGTCATGCAGAGAATTTTAAGTAGGTGTATTTTTGTACCAAAACGGCCGACATACCGAGATGCAGCTTCAGATCGGCGGCGGACTGCGCAGACTCGATGGCCTTGCGCTTGTGCATCTCCATGGCCTGCTGTCTCAGCACTAACTCCTTTTCGACAGCTGATAGTGTACTCTGCAGTAGCCGTTCTTTCTCTTCGAGGCGGCGAGCCACCGCGCCCATGGATTCTATTTGCTGGTCGCGTGTTACCACCTGCAAACATACATAATTCAACTACTAGGAAGTAAATTAATTAATTAATATTCCTCTCAATCTATCGCTGGTTGACTGGAAGAGATCCCTTCATGGGATAAGTCCGCCATTGTATATTTACCTTCCTATTTATGTTACTATGAATTATGTGTCCTTAGTACAATAAAGATACTACAAACAAACAAAATTAGTAAGTTTAAATAGTAACAAAAGTAGAAGCCGCGTGGGGGTGCGAGCACCTCGCGTGCCGTCAGAGTCAAGTGCAATTGTCGGATCCGAAGCCTTCGGCCTCGCTTTTCTATGCAACTGGTTTTAGTACGTCTGTAGAACGTAGTGTGTAGTACGGGTAGGGTAGGAGGGAGAAAGATGTTCAAATTCGCCTTCACGGAAGGTAAAAAAAAAAACTACTAACAGCCAAGATCGTTGTCTACCTATTTCTGTAATAACTGTTTCGCTTCGCGGAGTAGCTTGACTTCTGGCAGGTAAGATAGTTGCCTATATACCTGTTCCTGCAGTAGCTGTTTCTCCTCACGGAGCAGTTTGTGTAGCGAGTTGGCCTTGTATGGAACGGATACATACCTGTTCCTGTATAAGCTGTTTCTCTACACGGAGCAGCTTGTGTATCAAGTTGGCCTTGTATGGAACGGATACATACCTGTTCCTGTAACAGCTGTTTCTCCTCACGGAGCAGCTTGTGTAGCGAGAGTCTTGAATGGAACGGATACATACCTGTTCCTGTAACAGCTGTTTCTCCTCACGGAGCAGCTTGTGTAGCGAGTTGGCCTTGAATGGAACGGATACATACCTGTTCCTGTAACAGCTGTTTCTCCTCACGGAGCAGCTTGTGTAGCGAGAGTCTTGAATGGAACGGATACATACCTGTTCCTGTAACAGCTGTTTCTCCTCACGGAGCAGTATTTGTAGCGAGAGTCTTGAATGGAACGGATACATACCTGTTCCTGTAACAGCTGTTTCTCCTCACGGAGCAGCTTGTGTAGCGAGAGTCTTGAATGGAACGGATACATACCTGTTCCTGTAACAGCTGTTTCTCCTCACGGAGCAGTTTGTGTAGCGAGAGTCTTGAATGGAACGGATACATACCTGTTCCTGTAACAGCTGTTTCTCCTCACGGAGCAGTTTGTGTAGCGAGAGTCTTGAATGGAACGGATACATACCTGTTCCTGTAACAGCTGTTTCTCCTCACGGAGCAGTTTGTGTAGCGAGAGTCTTGTATGGAACAGATACATACCTGTTCTTGTAACAGCTGTTTCTCCTCACGGAGCATGTGTGTAGCGAGAGTCTTGAACGGAACGAATACATACCTGTTCCTGTAACAGCTGTTTCTCCTCACGGAGCAGCTTGTGTAGCGAGTTTGCCTTGAATGGAACGGATACCTACCTGTTCCTGTAACAGCTGTTTCTCCTCACGGAGCAGCTTGTGTAGCGAGTTGGCCTTGTATGGAACGGATACATACCTGTTCCTGTAACAGCTGTTTCTCCTCACGGAGCAGCTTGTGTAGCGAGAGTCTTGAATGGAACGGATACATACCTGTTCCTGTAACAGCTGTTTCTCCTCACGGAGCAGCTTGTGTAGCGAGTTTGCCTTGATCCGCTCGGACATGAGCTTGAAGTTGGCGTCGTCCTTCTCTCGCAGCTGCTGGATCAGCCGCGAGTTCTGTTCCTGCATGTCCTCGAACGCCTGTCCAGTCACCTCCATCTCATTCAGCAGGGCTTCTTCCTCCTGCCATTATAAATTTATTTTATTTAATATGTATTGCTAAAAAAACTTGAATAAGAAACAAATAATACAAATATTCATCATAATCTTGTACTTCTGCTCTCCAGCTGCTAGATCTTAATGTTAAGTTACCAGCTGTATAGTCACCTGGGAGCCAGCAAAAGGCCTGGAGAAGGCGTGCAGAGGGTCTGCGTTGGGCCTGGCGCAGGACAGCTGTTTCTGCAGCTCGTACTTCTGTTCTCCAGCTGCTAGATCTTAATGTTAAGTTACCAGCTGTATAGTTACCTGGGAACCAGCAAAAGGCCTGGAGAAGGCGTGCAGAGGGTCTGCGTTGGGCCTGGCGCAGGACAGCTGTTTCTGCAGCTCGTACTTCTGTTCTCCAGCTGCTAGATCTTAATGTTAAGTTACCAGCTGTATAGTCACCTGGGAACCAGCGAAAGTCCTGGAGAAGGCGTGCAGAGGATCTTCGTTTGGCCTGGCGCAGGACAGCTTTTTCTGCAGCTCGTACTTCTGCTCTCCAGCTGCTAGATCTTAATGTTAAGTTACCAGCTGTATAGTCACCTGGGAACCAGCGAAAGTCCTGGAGAAGGCGTGCAGAGGATCTTCGTTTGGCCTGGCGCAGGACAGCTGTTTCTGCAGCTCGTACTTCTGCTCTCCAGCTGCTAGATCTTAATGTTAAGTTACCAGCTGTATAGTCACCTGGGAACCAGCGAAAGGCCTGGAGAAGGCGTGCAGAGGGTCTGCGTTGGGCCTGGCGCAGGACAGCTGTTTCTGCAGCTCGTACTTCTGCTCCTCCAGCTGCTTGATCTTGCGTAAAGCGTCCTCGTCCGCCAGTCTACGCTCTCGCTTGCTCTCCTGCAAATAATGACAAGTTGTTTTAAAGAATATAAAAAAATAGTAATTTGGAAGCATATTTAAGAGACTAAGCTCCGCAGCCATCAGCTGCACCTTGTCTCTCTGTTCCTTGCTCACCTTGTACATGTCTATCAGAAGCTTCAGTCCCAGTATTACCTGCTGTATCTTGGCCTTCTGCCGGTGGTCCTCCAGCTCCTGCCTGGCCTTCCTCTCCGCAGCCATCAGCTGCACCTTGTCTCTCTGTTCCTTGCTCGCCTTATACATGTCTAGCAGAAGCTTCAGTCCCAGTATTACCTGCTGTATCTTGGCCTTCTGCCGGTGGTCCTCCAGCTCCTGCCTGGCCTTCCTCTCCGCAGCCATCAGCTGCACCAGTCCCAGTATTACCTGCTGTATCTTGGCCTTCTGCCGGTGGTCCTCCAGCTCCTGCCTGGCCTTCCTCTCCGCAGCCATCAGCTGCACCTTGTCTCTCTGTTCCTTGCTCGCCTTGTACATGTCTATCAGAAGCTTCAGTCCCAGTATTACCTGCTGTATCTTGGCCTTCTGCCGGTGGTCCTCCAGCTCCTGCCTGGCCTTCCTCTCCGCAGCCATCAGCTGCACCTTGTCTCTCTGTTCCTTGCTCGCCTTGTACATGTCTATCAGAAGCTTCAGTCCCAGTATTACCTGCTGTATCTTGGCCTTCTGCCGGTGGTCCTCCAGCTCCTGCCTGGCCTTCCTCTCCGCAGCCATCAGCTGCACCTTGTCTCTCTGTTCCTTGCTCGCCTTATACATGTCTAGCAGAAGCTTCAGTCCCAGTATTACCTGCTGTATCTTGGCCTTCTGCCGGTGGTCCTCCAGCTCCTGCCTGGCCTTCCTCTCCGCAGCCATCAGCTGCACCTTGTCTCTCTGTTCCTTGCTCGCCTTGTACATGTCTAGCAGAAGCTTCAGTCCCAGTATTACCTGCTGTATCTTGGCCTTCTGCCGGTGGTCCTCCAGCTCCTGCCTGGCCTTCCTCTCCGCAGCCATCAGCTGCACCTTGTCTCTCTGTTCCTTGCTCGCCTTATTCATGTCTAGCAGAAGCTTCAGTCCCAGTATTACCTGCTGTATCTTGGCCTTCTGCCGGTGGTCCTCCAGCTCCTGCCTGGCCTTCCTCTCCGCAGCCATCAGCTGCACCTTGTCTCTCTGTTCCTTGCTCGCCTTATTCATGTCTAGCAGAAGCTTCAGTCCCAGTATTACCTGCTGTATCTTGGCCTTCTGCCGGTGGTCCTCCAGCTCCTGCCTGGCCTTCCTCTCCGCAGCCATCAGCTGCACCTTGTCTCTCTGTTCCTTGCTCACCTTGTACATGTCTATCAGAAGCTTCAGTCCCAGTATTACCTGCTGTATCTTGGCCTTCTGCCGGTGGTCCTCCAGCTCCTGCCTGGCCTTCCTCTCCGCAGCCATCAGCTGCACCTTGTCTCTCTGTTCCTTGCTCGCCCTTGTACATGTCTATCAGAAGCTTCAGTCCCAGTATTACCTGCTGTATCTTGGCCTTCTGCCGGTGGTCCTCCAGCTCCTGCCTGGCCTTCCTCTCCGCAGCCATCAGCTGCACCTTGTCTCTCTGTTCCTTGCTCGCCTTGTACATGTCTAGCAGAAGCTTCAGTCCCAGTATTACCTGCTGTATCTTGGCCTTCTGCCGGTGGTCCTCCAGCTCCTGCCTGGCCTTCCTCTCCGCAGCCATCAGCTGCACCTTGTCTCTCTGTTCCTTGCTCACGCCCTTGTACATGTCTAGCAGAAGCTTCAGCTCCTTCTGCTCGTTCACCGCCTTCCTGTATACAAAGCTTTGGTTATTGGTTTGATCACACATCAGAGGACGACAAGGATCGTGACGTAACGTTAGGGACGACAACATACAAATAAAATATCAAAAATATAGATCACACTCAAATTAGTTTTTGTTGCTGGTTGATCGAACAACGAAAAGACTGGCTTTATTATTTGTTTGTTGCGGCTGACGTTCGAACACGTACGGCAAGTCCCGAAAATTCAGAATTTCTAGTGTGCTATTAATTTGTGAAGACCTATAATTGGCTTTGAAAGTTGTATGTTGTTACTATTATATTAATCTAGCTGTTGGTCTCCCGAATGTATAAAATAAAATAAAGACATGCTACATGTATTGAAGAGGGAGAAAAAGAAAGAAGATCTTTTAAATGTTTTACCAGATTGAGATAGACTGTGGATTTACTATATTTGTTTGTGACGTTCGATCACGTACGGCAAGTCCTGCTACATTTAATGAAGAGGGAGAAAGAGAGAGAGAGAGAGAGGAATTGGCCTCACTTGAGCTGCAGCTTGAGTTCCTTGACCAGCAGCTCGTGGTCGTGCAGCTTGCGCTGGTCCTTCGCGGGCGGCTTCGTGTCCGCGCCGCCCGCGCCGCCGCTGCTGCCCTCGGAGCCCTACAAACGGACAGTTATTACAACTAATCCTACTATATTATAAATGCGAAAGTTTGGATGTGAGTTTGTGAGGTTTGTTACTCAATCATGCAAAATCTACTGGACGGATTTTGATGAAATTTGGTATATGGGTAGAAAAATACCAGAAATAGCACATTGGGTACTTTTTATCCCTATATTCCCACGGGAGCGAAGCCCCGGGGCGTGGCTAGTTCGCTATAAGTTTGCCACTGAAGGGAGGGGAAGCGCATTCCATTGACATGGCCTGTCAGTGGAATGCGATTTCCCTCCCCTATACCAAAGACCCCCTCTTTGAGGGAGGAATTCCATGGACCGGCAAACTTAGAGCGAACGGTTAGTACTTTATACATACACTGGCAGTTACTTCATACTATCATACTAATATTATAATCTTCAGAACTACTGAACCGATTTCTAAAATTCTTTCACCGATAGAAAACTACATTATGCCTGAGTGACATAGGCTTCAATTTATGTATGTACCTCCCGTGCGAAGCCGGGCCGGCTACTGTCAAATTAAAAAGTAAATCTTTAAACTCAGATCTTCAGCTATCTCCAGACCAAAATCCTAAAGGTTAAACCGTGAAAGTGTTAAACTTTCGCATTTATAATATTGGTAAGGAAGTATGGATTGCACTAAAGTCAAAGTCAATTGTTTTTATTTATATAGGCTTAAAAATAGCACTTATAAATAGTCAAATTCTTGTTTTTAGTTAGTTGACGTCATAAAATTACTTAAAGCTAAGGTTACTAAATATTGAGACATTGAGGTGGCTTCATTTTTTACTGCGATGTATTTAGAACAAAGAGATAAAAGTTTGTATAACACCGTAGATGCCTGAAGTAGTAGCTAGTAGTTTATACACATGTGTGACAAGGTGACCCAGTTGGAATGGCTGCAAATTTAGTTATTTATTCAGAAAACTACTTCAGTCGGAGCAAAGCAAATTTACATAATTAGAAACAGCAACCCACTTACAAATAGAATTGAATGATTTATATGCAGTTTATCTCAACAGTTAGAAATCAGAAATTCTTTATCGAAACTTGGTTATGGTTAAATGTACAGTCGGCGGATTATGTGAGATAGGGGGTCAGTTAAACCTGCCCCCTCTGTACCAGGGTAAAGCTCTACTTCAGTGAGCATTTTAAAACAGCTTGTACTTGACTCATAAATCTATAACCTAATTTCTATTATTATAAACGTAAACGATAGTTTGTGAATGGATGTTTATTTTTTTCACGAAAAATGTACTTTACGGATTTTGAAGAAATTTGAGGGAGAATAATATCGGGAATAGGACATAGGCTACTTTATATTCCCAAATTCCCACGGGAGCTAGGCCCCGAGGCGCAGCTAGTAATTTTTAAAATTAGACTTTTAATTAAAAAAGTGCGTGTTTCAACAGAAAATCTCTTCAGTTTGTAATAAGTAGGTTAATTGTAACGTGTCACGGCTATGTAAATAATTAGTTTAGTATACCTCACCAAATAGGAATATCTTAAGGAATTCTAATCTCAGGGGGGTAAAGTTTTTCTGCATCTGACTGTATGTTGTTATCCATACTAATATTATAAATGCGAAAGTTTGGATGTGAGTTTGTGAATTTGTGAGTTTGTGAATTTGTGAGTTTGTGAGGATGTTTGTTACTCAATCACGCAAAATCTACTGGACGGATTTCGATGAAATTTGGTACAGATTTCGATGAAATTTGGTACAGAGGTAGATAATGACCTGGAATAGCACATAGGCTACTTTTTATCCCGGGAAAAAGCACTGTTCCCGTGGGAAATTCACGCGGGCGAAGCCGCGGGCAAAAGCTAGTAGAAAATAAATCATCATAGTCTCATGGGTCTACCAGGGAATTCCTTGCAGGAACCATGATAATAGACATCACATGAACACAAACCGGACAATGGCAATGGCAATTGGACACAAAGTGGCAATGGGCTGGACATATCTGTCGCAGAGATGACGATAGATGGAGCCAGAGGATTCTGTTTTGGCGACCCCGTACAGGAAAACGAAGTGTGGGCAAACCAGCTGCAAGATGGATGGACGATATTATAAAGACGGCAGGGCCGACCTGGAGCAGGATCGCCGCATCAAGATCGGAGTGGAAAACCATTTAAGGCCATGTCGTAGCACACATTCGAAAAAATTTTAATTTTTCATGAAGAAATTTTCCTAATTAGAGTTTAATTACGAAGTGGAAAAATAATACAGGATATAGATTATGATGTTTATTAAAGTTTCAATCGTGTACTTTTTAAAAAATACATATTTTCGGCTTAATTAATTCATAAAGGCACCGAAAATTTAGAAAAAAATTCAGCTTTCAAGTCATGGAACTTACAATTTTCAGCGAAAACATATATATTTATTTTTATATAATTAGTTAATATATATACTATATTAAAGTTTTAAACAAGCACTTTTGTTTTTAGACTAATATTTTTAAAGATATTTGAGAAATAGTTGCTAAATCGGTACAAAATCTGTTCGATCCTGCCGACAAAAGTAGAACATTGTGTTGTGCAAAAAACTATCTTATCGCAACGCGCACACGGCGCGGTTAAGCGCATATGAATTTTGTTTTTGCAGCTCAGGTTGGACCTCGTCTTAAGAGGCGTACGTTCAGAAGTGGACGCAAATTTGCTGAGAAGAAGAAGAACACAAACTTCATACCTCAGGGTCGGGCTCCTCTTTCTTGACCGCGAGCGGCTTCTCGTCCGCCGCCTCGCCGCCGCGCGCGCTCGCCTCCTCCAGCTCCTTGCGCACCTGCAATGTTCATGAATGTTCATGAATGTTCACGCTATGTTCACGAACGTTCACTCATGTTCACGAATGTTCACCCTATTATAGTCTTCAGTCGTCTCCACATCATGTATACAACTAAACTAGTATTACGCCCGATGAATGGGCCATCATCGATTTATCCGATAACGACACCAAACTCGGCTTTGTATCTCAAATGTAGCCACTAGATTTTTTTTTCTAGCGCACGGCAATTATTGCTCCTTTATGTACAAGTAACTTGCACCGTCCAAATGGTCCTTTACTTTTGCAGTTTCGAGTCTGTTCAAGTTTTGGAGGTAGGCAAAAACATAGAAGAGTCAGTTTGGATTAGATGAAGAGCCGAGAGGCTATTTTCGCTTTTTCTCTTTGCTATGAAGACGCAGCTCTGCTGCTGTAGGAGAGGTCTCTCGACTTCATATACGCACTGCGTATACGCAGCTCGGCCTACGTCCTCGCTGGCCAAGACTCGCCTACTGAGGGTTTGATATGAGATGAGGAGGTCATCCATGTATACACTCTTTGCTCACGAGACGAAGGTCGGCCTACGGCCTCGCTTTCCCGGCTTTAAAGGTGAAATAAAAAAGTCATTCATGTATATGAAGAGCTCAAACTCTAATGTACTTTGTTCAACTACTGGCTGGTGTCCTTATACTTCCTCTTGTACCTGTGCACCTCCCCCTTGAGCTGCTGGTTGTGGTTCTGCAGTGACGTAATGAGATGCCTCATCTCATTGATAAGGCCCATCTGCTTGAACGCAGCTAAGTTCTGCTCAAACTCTAATGTACCTTGTTCAACTCCTGGCTGGTGTCCTTATACTTCCTCTTGTACCTGTGCACCTCCCCCTTGAGCTGCTGGTTGTGGTTCTGCAGTGACGTAATGAGATGCCTCATCTCATTGATAAGGCCCATCTGCTTGAACGCAGCTAAGTTCTGCTCAAACTCTAATGTACCTTGTTCAACTCCTGGCTGGTGTCCTTATACTTCCTCTTGTACCTGTGCACCTCCCCCTTGAGCTGCTGGTTGTGGTTCTGCAGTGACGTAATGAGATGCCTCATCTCATTGATAAGGCCCATCTGCTTGAACGCAGCTAAGTTCTGCTCAAACTCTAATGTACCTTGTTCAACTCCTGGCTGGTGTCCTTATACTTCCTCTTGTACCTGTGCACCTCCCCCTTGAGCTGCTGGTTGTGGTTCTGCAGTGACGTAATGAGATGCCTCATCTCATTGATAAGGCCCATCTGCTTGAACGCAGCTAAGTTCTGCTCAAACTCTAATGTACCTTGTTCAACTCCTGGCTGGTGTCCTTATACTTCCTCTTGTACCTGTGCACCTCCCCCTTGAGCTGCTGGTTGTGGTTCTGCAGTGACGTAATGAGATGCCTCATCTCATTGATAAGGCCCATCTGCTTGAACGCAGCTAAGTTCTGCTCAAACTCTAATGTACCTTGTTCAACTCCTGGCTGGTGTCCTTATACTTCCTCTTGTACCTGTGCACCTCCCCCTTGAGCTGCTGGTTGTGGTTCTGCAGTGACGTAATGAGATGCCTCATCTCATTGATAAGGCCCATCTGCTTGAACGCAGCTAAGTTCTGCTCAAACTCTAATGTACCTTGTTCAACTCCTGGCTGGTGTCCTTATACTTCCTCTTGTACCTGTGCACCTCCCCCTTGAGCTGCTGGTTGTGGTTCTGCAGTGACGTAATGAGATGCCTCATCTCATTGATAAGGCCCATCTGCTTGAACGCAGCTAAGTTCTGCTCAAACTCTAATGTACCTTGTTCAACTCCTGGCTGGTGTCCTTATACTTCCTCTTGTACCTGTGCACCTCGCCCTTGAGCTGCTGATTGTGGTTCTGCAGCGATGTGATGAGGTGCCTCATTTCCCTATTGATGGGGCCCGTCTGCTCGTTCGCGGCTAAGTTCTGCTCAAACTCTATACGCAACATTTCGTATTCTTTCCTAAGCTGCCCTAAAACGTCTTCTAATTGGATCATTTCCGCTCTTAGTGCCTTCTGTCTGGATAATTCTTCGCTCTGTGAAAATGAAATGTTTTTTTTTATGTAAATATATTTTCTGCAGTATGAGTGGGAAAAAATAAATTTTGAATAAAATTTTTCAAGGTTTTTCTATGTCAATATTTAGACAAATATTTTTTTCTGTAGTATTTCTTTCAGGAAATTAAAATATTTCCCGCCCCGACTATATACAGTTGGGGGCAAATAAACTGACCCACCTGAGATAGTATTCGGTGAGGTAGGAGGGTCAATCTTATTTGCTCCTGACTGTACAAGTTCTCAGCAGTTGTTCATAAAACCGAAGGAGGCACTAACCTCCATCATCTCAATCTGCCGGAGATGCAGATTCTTAGCGTTCTGCAGCTGCAGCCGGGTCTCGTCCAGCGCAGTCTTCATCTGCATGGACTCGTTGTACAGCACCGAGAACTGGCTCTGCAGGCACTTGTACTCCGTTGTCTCCACGATTATCGACTCTGGCAGTTGCCGGATCTGAGCAAGAATACTCCATTGATGAGATTTCTTTCTATATCAATCCTAATCCTTAGTTAGGTTAGGCTTAGGATTGCAGGCAAAAGCTAGTATTATATATGAATGCGAAAGTGGGTTTGTTTAGTTCGTTTCCTCTTCATGCTGTATTGACTGAACGTATCTTCCTAAAATTTCGTATACACATAGTTAGAAGTACTGGGAAAGACATAGGGTACCTTTCATCCCAGGAAATAGCACTGTTCCCGAGGGAAATTAATTGTAATAATATTTAGCAAATATTTTTACTTTTATTGCTTAAAAATATAGAAAAATCACTTACATCCATTTTTAGCTTCTCAACCTCCTTCAACGTGTCCCTATGTTCCCGATGCAACCTATCCAGCTCGGCCAGCCGGTTATTCGCTAGCTCCCTCTGTTCCTCCAACTCGGCCGCGATATCCTCCAGTTTGGCAGTGGCTGCGGCCGAGTGCGGCACCGGGGGCGCTGATGCTGACGCACTTGAACCTGTGGAAGCGGTGGCCCCTGACTGATGGTAGCTCTTGAGCTTCTCAATGGCCTCCGCTAAATGGTTTTCTAATTTGTCGTTGCGAGAACGGACCTGTTGAAACATTGCTACGTTATTAAAGTCTACAAAACAAAATTGCATTTTTTTATAACATAGGGCGGCACACAAGCAAACGAGTCACCTGATGGTAAGCAATCACCACTGCCAATGGACAACTGCAACACGAGGGTTATCACAAGAGTGTTGCCGGCCTTTCAAGAAGACGTACTCTTTTTTGAAGGTTCCAATGTCGTGTCAGTTGACTCCACAGTTTCACACACAGAACATTGCTGAAAGTGTTTATTGAGGAATTAAGGAAGAAGGAAGGTCATAGTGCATGCAGCCTCTCTGTCACTTCATCACTAACCTTCATCAGCTCGTACTGCAGATCGTCGATCTGGTTCTTGAGCTCCGCGTTCTCGGTGTCGCGGCTGTTGACGGCGTCCTGCAGCCGCCTGTTCTCTGTCACTTCATCACTAACCTTCATCAGCTCGTACTGCAGATCGTCGATCTGGTTCTTGAGCTCCGCGTTCTCGGTGTCGCGGCTGTTGACGGCGTCCTGCAGCCGCCTGTTCTCTGTCACTTCATCACTAACCTTCATCAGCTCGTACTGCAGATCGTCGATCTGGTTCTTGAGCTCCGCGTTCTCGGTGTCGCGGCTGTTGACGGCGTCCTGCAGCCGCCTGTTCTCTGTCACTTCATCACTAACCTTCATCAGCTCGTACTGCAGATCGTCGATCTGGTTCTTGAGCTCCGCGTTCTCGGTGTCGCGGCTGTTGACGGCGTCCTGCAGCCGCCTGTTCTCTGTCACTTCATCACTAACCTTCATCAGCTCGTACTGCAGATCGTCGATCTGGTTCTTGAGCTCCGCGTTCTCGGTGTCGCGGCTGTTGACGGCGTCCTGCAGCCGCCTGTTCTCTGTCACTTCATCACTAACCTTCATCAGCTCGTACTGCAGATCGTCGATCTGGTTCTTGAGCTCCGCGTTCTCGGTGTCGCGGCTGTTGACGGCGTCCTGCAGCCGCCTGTTCTCTGTCACTTCATCACTAACCTTCATCAGCTCGTACTGCAGATCGTCGATCTGGTTCTTGAGCTCCGCGTTCTCGGTGTCGCGGCTGTTGACGGCGTCCTGCAGCCGCGCCACGCGCAGCGTCATGGCGTGGTGTGCGTCGTGCAGCGTTGTACACAACGCCTGCAGCCGCCTGTTCTCCGCTGTCACTTCACCGTTTGCTGCTCGCACTGTCTCTTCTAGAGGGGGGGCTGGACCACCCTCTGTCAATATAAGTCATTGAAATTTTATTGCAGGCTCAGTTGAATCCAACTCACTGAAACCCACCTGATGGTTAAGGAAGAGAGAGATACAAAAAACGAAGTGGTCTGATGATTTGAAGGGATTAGATAAGAACTGGAAGGAAAAGACGAAGGACAGAAATGAGTGGAGGGAATTAGGGGAGGCTTTTGCCCAGCAGTGGGACATAAATAGCTAGATAAAAACAGGCTAAGGTGAAAATGTGTAAGGAAATCTTAATTAGGTATTTAGGAAGGAAAACCTATCATGGTTGACAGAGATCATTGGATTATGCAACATAATGTTTATAATAAATAAATTTCATTTGGATAGGATGAATTTCAGCTTGCTGCTGTCATTTATTTGAATAATACTAAAATTAAGCCTTTCTCAGGGAGTGAAAGTTATATTGCCAACAAATCCTAATCTTAACTTTAATATTATAAGAGCGAAAGTGATTTTGTTTGTTTGTTTGTTACCTCTTCACGCTCTATCTACTAAACCAAACTTCCTGAAATTTCGCATACACATAGTTAGAAGTACTGAGAAGGACATTGGGTACGTTTCATCCCGGAAAAAGCACGGTGCCCGTGGGAAATCTCGCGGGCGAAGCCGCGGGCAAAAGCTAGTATTTTATATTGCATGTGATATGATTCAATACCTTCGCCTTCTCCTTTAATAGCTTTCCAGATCTTGTCATTTCTCTGCTGTAACCTGTCAAACGCTTGTAAAACTTTGGCTACAGCTCTCTTGCTCACTTGCACTCTGTTTGCCAGCTGTGCATCCAACTCCTCTTTATCCCATGTTGATAACTGCATCAAGAACGATGTGGTTGCTTCATTTTCATCTGATAACAATAATTATCTGTTAATTTCTTTGTATCATTTTACTATTAAACAGAAATTCAGTATAATTTGATCATTTGTGGATGTAAAATATTTGGTGTAGGAGAATTATAACTCTGTAATGGTGAAGTACTACTAATATGAATATTACTTTGCTTGCACAGCAGTACAGTTCTTTCTATATCCCACTCTTTGCCTAACATTCTCCCCTTTCATTTGGGATCAGCTCTCCTTGCCATTCTCTAGTTCAGTTCTTTCTTTCTATTCTTTTATTTAATAGCTACATAAACCAAGATACTAATTTATTGACATATATTTCAGACAAACCTAAAACTACATAACCTACTTTTGTTTTCTGATTCATCAGCTGTCTCTGCATCAAACCTCTGCAATAGTACTCTGATGTCCTCATTCAACAAATTCCAGTAACGGTTCACCACACAGAGCACAGCGTCGTCCTGCGTCTGTCTCTTTTCTAATTGTTCTATTCTGGCTCGAAGTTCTGCTTCGCATCTATGACGTTGTTCTATCCTCTGCAAAAATAACAAAAATAGTCGTTTTTTACTAGTTGGAGATGCCAGAGCAAGCACCGGAAAGATAATATGTTTCAATTCGAAGAATGGATATGTGCAAACACAATTTGCATCT
This sequence comes from Ephestia elutella, assembly GCA_018467065.1. Classification (NCBI taxonomy): domain Eukaryota; kingdom Metazoa; phylum Arthropoda; class Insecta; order Lepidoptera; family Pyralidae; genus Ephestia; species Ephestia elutella. The sequence goes on along the minus strand of CM031573.1, from coordinate 4,926,674 downwards.
CAAGAGTTTTAGACATATGACAATATTAGTGTATTTAGTCATAGAAATCTCTATATGATATCAGTCTATTGGTTTATTCAGTTTTTAAACTGGCTGACAGAGGCTTAAAACGAAATGAATTACTGTTGGACATATCAGCATCAAAAATTATAATGTTAATAAAACAAACCACACTCCTTACTGTCCAGTGATTTGTTTAACCATATTTGAGGTTATTTCACTTCTATGTACACAAAACTCTGATTGTAGCTATAATAGGTCACATAATGTACCCATCATATTCCTACAAACAATAAGATAGATTCCAAGTTAGTATTTATTAGCTAATCAACATAAATATTAGAGTGATGTTGTAACTCTCGGATACAGGTTTATGATTTTTAATAAGTACCTACATAAAGTACTCACTACACTTACATTGTAATAAATAAAAACCACTAAATTACAACAATATTATGTAAAATACATGAAGTACAATACTGTTTGAGTAATAAACATACAAGAAACAGCTGATCAATACAATAACATGTGAAACCATAGAATGACCAAATGCTGTCTCGAAGGTCCTCTAAAAGAAGCAAACAACTTAAAATCACCTGAGCCAACTTCTTATTCTGAAATTGAAGGACTTTTATGTCCATTTCCTCAAGAGTTGACACGGGGCCGATGAGGTGAGGTTCGAAGTGGACTTTCTTGATTGGCGGTTGGCCGCTGCCATTGCCACTTTCTTCTGCAGTTCTCTTCGACATCTTGACCTGGAATATTCATCCAAATCTAAACATTCAAACAAAACACCATTACTTTCATCGTGAAAAGTTTTACCAAGCTATTGATTTGGATAAGCCTGACAAATTAGAAAGTACCCATGAAATAGAAATAGCGCGTGAATTAGAAGTATGCCTAGATTTAGTAGCGTTATACATACCTGCTTGTCAATATTGACAATTTGAATGCCTTCTCTTACCAATTTACTGCAGTATAATATACAATGAATATCGAAATTGTACTCAAAATACAAATCATTTTGATAAGAACATTAAATAGAACGAAATTAAAATAAAATGCTAGCTTCTACAGCCACCTAACTCCACCCGCAAAGTACCAACTTCAGTTCAGTTTTTTTTTAATTCTGTACGTTCGGTTGGTAACATTTTTTAGACTCTTGCCTTTTGAGTGTTTTCATTTGTATTAGTGTTGCCCTCCGTTGCCAGACAATCGATAGTTTTGGTAAGAAAACATCAATAGTATCGATAGTTTTGGTTATCATCAATAGTATTGCAAACTTTTGGCTATCGATAGTATTGACAGTATCAATACTATCGATAGGCCTATCGATAGTGTTACTATTTTTCAAGGTCACGATACTATCGATAATCAACGCTATTACTGCGACACTAATTTGTATGAAATTTCAAATCGGACCGGTTTGTGCCTAGTTCCAGAGATACAAAGCTATATTAGATCGTTTATTCATGTTATTACAGCTTTACCTACTTTTTTTATACTGCCTTGTATACTTTTCTTCGCCAAAAGATGGAGCCTTGTGGTAATGGCACAGAATTAATATACGTATGATAATGGCTATTGTGATAATGGCATGCAATCCTTTGTTACGCGAGTGAAGCCGCGGGTAGCAGCTAGACCGTACAAAAACTAATATAACTGGAATATCTAATGAGTAGATACTCCAGCTCTCAAGACGAGGGTCATGAAGTTCACGCAAATGAATTCACGGGCAGTCGACTAGTTTAAAATAGAATTTATTATGTTTGTCCTTCGAGTCTCACCACTCTTGGCTCTGTTTACCCCGTAAGGCATAAAGATGTGATAATGTCTATATTGAAATAAAAAGTAATAAAATCCTTCTTGACAAAATATTTTAATAAATGTTTGAAATATATACATAAATAAATTTGGAATTCAATATGAATCAGAGATAAATAAAATATACTATAACTACCGCGACGCGTACCAAAGTTAGTATTCATTATTCTGTTTCATTATGATTATACTTATTATTATTATACAAAACAATGCAATTACAGTGGTCCCTTTCAGGTGATTCTACATATATACATAGATGATTTAACACATAATTGGTTTAACCCAAAAACGACTCGAATCTCAATGCATAAGAGTCTTATATTTTAATTGATCCTGGAACATTCTCAAAAACACCCTATATTTCTTATCATGAAATGATTTCACATTCACATTGGGTTTGATAACATCGGCTTTTCCACCCATTTTCTGTATCGCATCTTCAACATTATTAAAATATTGTGAAGCATTGGCTCCTAGAATAGCTGATCCCACCAACACAGACTCTTTTTCATGCGGCTTCAGAATTGGTAGTCCAACAGCGTCAGCTTGGATTTGAACAAACAGAGGGTCCTTTGTTATACCACCACAAATTAACAGGGACTTGAATGGTTCATAGCCAGCCAGTACTAAAGCATCTATGATGTGTCTTGTTCCATACTGAAAAAAAAAATGCATTAATTTCTGCACTACAAAAAAAAAACGAATTTTTTGGAAGTGTTTGTATAAAGTTAGCGGCAAATGAAACTGACCCCCCTGCCTCACAGAATCCTATCATATGGTAGTCAGGTTATCTCCCTCCCGACTGAAATTTACTTACTGAAAGTCCTTGCAATGTAGCAAGATACAACACAGCTAAGTTTTCTTCACTGCTGTCCATGGATAGACCAATCACCATGCCCCTCATGGTAGGATCAGCTAAAGGTGACCTGTTGCCATGGAAATCTGGCCAGATGTGAAGGTCTTTAGTTAATAAGCTAAGGTCTTGGAGACCTTGCGAATTGGCCATTTTTATAAGGAGTCCTCTAAGATGATTACGTACACTAGAAGAAAAATATACATTAGTGTAGGGAATAATATAAAGGAATACATGTATATTATAGAAACAAACTTACTCTCCAGTGCTATGTTTTTTTAAAAGTTCTATACCAGCTGGATGGCTAGATATGATATGATCCAACAGCATTCCTGAAGCGCTTTGTCCAGCTTCATTTAACCACATGTTAGGAACCATAGCACTGAAATATGGTCCCCAAACACCTTCTACCAACACCGGTGATTTATTTACAGCCATATGGCAAGTAGATGTCCCACATATGAGCCCCAAACGGCTCGACATGTCATTGCTTATACCTTCACCAGCAGTGCCTATCATTCCCAAACCTCCAGCATGGGCGTCAATTATTGATGCTGCTACAGGAGTGTTCGCCTTAAGACCAAGTTTGTTTGCTACCTCTTCTGTCAGCCCTCCACACCTTTCTCCTGGCATTAAAACACTATTCCCGATTTTACTAAAATTATTTTTAGCTAAATCCTCCAATCCTATCTCCTGAAGATAACTCACGTTCCAGCCTCTTTTGCCATCAACTGAACATTCATAATTCCACTTGCAAACAAGAGAACAAAGGGAACGGCTCAACGATCCAGTTGCTTTCCAGGTTAAAAAGTCTGGGAGATCAAAGAATAATCCAAATTCAGTCCATTTGCTGGCAAGATGTTTCTTCAGCCACAATAACTTTGGCATCTCCATTTCCAAACTGACTTTACCTCCAACATATTTCAGTATTTCATGACCAGTTTTGTTTATAAAGTCCGCCTCTGCTTGTGCCCGATGGTCCATCCACATTATAATGTTTTGTTCATTATTATTGGAATTGCTAACTGCCATCGGATTTCCATTTTTGTCTAATGCTACTAATGAACAAGTTGCATCAAAACCAATGCCTTTTATATGTGCAGGGTTGATATTGGTTACGACATTCTATAAAATAATATTTAATAATTAATTGTTTTAGAGGGGAGGCCTTTGCCCAGCAGTGGGACACTATTGGCTAGTAAAAAAAAATATTTACAGTAATAAAATAATAACTGTCATACCTTGATAACAAAAATGCAACACTCCCAAACATTATTTGAAGATTGTTCATAATAATCCACTTTGGGTTTCCAAGTTTGTAGCTCCTTGACTGAGGCTCTTACGACATGACCTTTGTCATCGACAAGGGCAGCGCGCACGCTACCTGACCCCACATCGACACCAATAAAATATACTTCATTGGACATTATCATAAGTAGTTTTATTCGTGTCAGAGAACTTCAGCATAACTGGAAATTAATAACAATAATGAACGAGGTCAACAGCACAAAAAAGAGAATGTAGAAAGAAATCTATTCAATACATATAATGATACAAGGCCAAACATTCTGCAAACTTACAAGAATCATATACAGCTTCTAGTTTTTCCGACAAGAGCTAAGTAGTATATGATAAGTAGACATGCTTGGTCGTAAAGATAATACGAGACACAGTATCTACAACATTTAATAACGATAAAACAATTTGAGATAACCTCGCTATCCTTTGAACTCGCTCACAGAATATATACTTATTCAACATATCTTGCACAAGACAAGACACCTAATCACGGATGATTCAAACAAATTACATTGTTAAAAAGAATTAAAGTTGATATAGGTACCTATGTACGTACATTGAAGAAGTTGGGTGAGAAATAATTTTTTTTCAATTTTTTGGTAAAAAAACTTAATTTCAATTTGCCGCCATAACCATTATTTACTTTGTTTGTGCTTGCTTGTGTCACTGACAGACTGGCATTAGTATGACATTGACATCTATACTGTTCAAACCCTTCAAACTTGATACTGTCTGTCACCCAGTAGCGTGAAAATAGTACATAGGTACCTAAATCGTGATTTTGACTTTTGTTTGAGGTTATAAGTTTGTTTTTATTTTTACTACTAAACAAACATTTGCTTTTCCTTTTTTATTAAAGTTCAAATTACTAGTAGCTCTGACTGGTTTCAAAATGGTGCGATTTAAGAACAGGTACAGAAAGTTGTTTGTATGTGTAGTTTTGGGGTTAGCAGTCTAGAGGTCCTGGAATAAATTCAAATCTCAGTTTATTCATTAATTTACTTTACTGTCGTGATGTAGGTTCAGGGTGTGTTAAGTTTTAGTGCCATGGGAAATTAAGGGACTCTCAACCAACAATCTTTTTGAACTTGTCCATTAAAAATACATTTAATTAGTTAATTCTTCACTTATGTTGTTATCTACCGGACTCTGGCAATCATATCATCAATCAAGAAACAGATAATGTATCATTTATGGATTTCAGATACATCACTGTAGAGTTAACAGCTCCTGATATCCCAGAATTCAAGCCACTGTCTTTGAAATCAAAGATATTCCATGACACAGTGATGAGTAAAATCCAACAATTACATGGTGATTTTGGAAGTGCTGCAGTGAGGACGGGTTTCTTAACAAAATATTGCAATGAAAACACAAGAATAGCTATTATACGAGTAAGACATGGACCACACCACTTTGTGACCAGTTCTTTACCATTTATTACTAAAATAGGCAAATTAGATGCAAGACTAAAAACACTCCATGTGGGCGCAACACTGAAGCACAGTTTCAAATTTATACAAAAACATCAAAGGGCTTATTTAGATAAAATTTGGTCAAAATTGAAAACTGATGAAGAGAGAAAAATGTTAGAAGCTGCTGTGATGGATTTTACAAAGACAGATGTTGCTATAAATATAGAAAATATTTCATAAACTTGTGTTGTTTTTATCTTCACGCCTAGTTGTTCCTTCATACCTTTTACCAACCAAATACTTGCTGAAAATGAAAATTGCTGTTAGCCTTATGTTCTACTTATATTTTTTTTTTTTGAAAGGTATTTTTATCTTATAATCAAAATCTTGGGATAACTTAAATCATTTATGTAAACAATTTAAATAAAGGTTTTTAATTTTTTATCACCCTGTAAAAATTATAAAATTTATTTATACTAATTACAAGGTATTTTGATATTTTTACATTATTTTAACTTTTTAATTATTATTATTTAATAGCCATTAATGTCCCAGGTCCCAGTACTGGGCAAAGGCCTCGCTCTCCTTCTTCCAAGATTCCCGATCCAAGGCTAACTTAACTTTTTAATTAAAAAATATAAAATTTTATAAATTATCTAGACATAGACAGGGTATATCTTATCAGATAATTCAACAAATTAAGATACTAATGATATGCTTTTGTACAGTCTAAATATCCTTTAATTAAAATTTTGAAGATGAAAAGTGTTTATTAGTTAAGTCTTTAAAATGGATCTAGATCATCTGAGCAAAGTTTGGTCGCCCAGCCAGTAAAAACAATTATTTATCATACATCTAAGGCATATATTTTACAGGGCTAAGTACATTCTTAGTAGGCATTATTGAAGTTACAATACTTATCTAACATATATTTTTCAAATGCAAATTTTTTAACAAAGTGGTTTCTTTTTTTGGCAATTGATCACGGCGTAGCTTAGTGCAAATTTTATGAACAAAATATGTAACTTTAGTGAATATATCTTCTAAATGTGCTGTATCAGCATTTTCCTGTATCACCTTGCATAGTATTTGTATGAAAATTGAGCCATATTTTTCTAATCTATATGACTCATAACCAGGTGCAGTAGCTGAATAAAGAAGAATATCTGACTTTTTTATGTAGTATTTAGGAGCATCTGCTACCAATTCAGGTGAATCAGGTGTCTGCTCATCTTCATTTACTTGGCAGGCTTGTAATATGACCACTTTGGGCATGCCTTGTAAGTGCTTGGCTCCATCGCAATCTAACAAATTTTCTATAGTTTCCACTTTCACTCTAACGGAATCAGCTGCATAGATATGACCTTTTGTTCCGTGAGACAATATACACAGAATAAATATGCTGTGGTCACGTTGAACTCTGTATTTTAAAATATTTTCAATCTTATTTATCATAGTTTTATGGTCAAGATTGTCATCAGTTACAACTTCAAAGTTTAATGCAGACATTGTTTTCTTTAAACTCTCCTTATCTTTTGTTGAGCCTATACGAGCCTGCAACTGTTTACTGTCCAATTTGTTTTCAATACTACTTTTTGAAGGATAAAAATGCTCTTGATTTATGACGTAGCAGATGCCCACTTTATTAGGATTTTTAATGTCATAGATAGTACTGTTCTGTACTCTTTTGTCAGATTTCAAACTATCAATTTTTACATCTTCCATTAATTTTTCTATTAAATCAAAAGATTCATTTAAATCTTCTCCAATAACATGATCATTGCTTTTGCTTTCCTTATCATTTTGTTTTATACTAGATGGTGATGTTACAAGTGCAACTTTAACACCTTTAGGTTTACTTATAGAGTTCAGGGCCCTGAGCTCTTCAGCAAATTTCTCAAGGCTGTCGAAGTTTTCAATGATATCTGCCAGTTTTTCTACATTGTATTCATAAGATGTGACTCTATCGCCATAATTGTATTGTTGAAAACCAATAAATTTCCTGCACATTAAATCTAAAAATATCAATTCACAGTTTTCATAATCCACAGTGTTAATATCATATGTTAGCAGAGTGTTTTTCAGTTTGGAAAGATTCTCCAATTCTATGTTTTCACAAAGTTTGTACAACAACTTCTTCATGGGATTGATATAAGTAGTACCATCTATCTCAAAGTGTCTTTTGACGTCAGTAACATTGAATCCCAGTTTTCTTATTATTCTGTTGAGTTGGCAAGTGACAAGGCTCTCAAGGAATTCATGCCTCCAAGTAGTTCTACTTTGGGCATGCAAGGCCCATTGATGGAGTAAGTCTAGTGTACTTACTCCAATACCATCCTTGTAAACTCTTTCGTAGATTACGAGACGCTGCAAAGCCGTATCAGGGACATCATACAGAAGAAACACCAATGAAATCATATCGCAGGGATCTACTTCCTTTTGGATTTGCGTAATCGCATAAACGTTAATTGCATTAATGTTGCCAAACGTTTTGTCACTCGAGTTGGCTTGCGCATCAGAACGCAACATTTTTGAACGATGTGAATTTCAAAGGTCTCACTCAAGAATTAAGATTCACCTCACAATCGTCTGTGACCTCACCAGTTTCATGACCTGACTACCACAGGGAAGGAAAACCAGCCCAAGCGAAGTAGTTATAATGATATTTCAGTTTCATAAAATCACATTTAAAAAGATTGTCTCGTTTGGACAAAAATACTTGTAATTGTTTAATTTTTTTGTCCAGGGATTTCCTCTCGGTCGAGAGAGAAAAAAATCACTCCTCCTCGGTCGGTCAAAAAACAAACGAAATGGGCGGTCGGTGATGTCAAAATTGTCAATGTCAAGTAGTGTTGCCGGATAATCGATTTGGTAATAATCAATACTCATCAATACAATCATATTGATTTGTCGATTTAAATCAATCATATAGATTTAATAGATCGGTACACTCCACAGAAGTAAAATTTTTTTTAAATATAAGGTACACTCTCATATTACAAATTATTATTTAAAAAACAATCATTTTATAAACAACGCTTGTAAAACTATACATTTGAAAAACATATGCTTTGACAAACTCCTTCTTTTAAATATGAGTCATTTTACAAACTAATTACTAGATTCATATTGTTTTTTTTCAAATTATCACAAATTATTTAACTAAATTTTCAATTGGTAAAACAACGTTAGACAAAATATCTTATGGCAAATACATCGTTTGTATTATTAAATTACTTACCATCAGGTGACCCGCTTGCTCGTTTGTCGCCCTATGTTTAAAAAAAAAAAAAAAATTTAATATGTAACAGGAACTTAAGTAACTTTCATTTCCAATACTCCGCCTCCCGAAGTATCGTAGATTCACCAGAATAAGTTGTAACTTCTTATTGTAAGTTTACATCCTTTTTAATTGAAGATAACTTCGTGCCTGTAATCGGCTTTGTAAGCATATCAGCTACCATTTTCTCCGTTGGCATATGTTCTACATGTATATCACCCTTAGCTACAACTTATCTTATAAAATGAACTTTAATGTCAATATGTTTTGACTTTGCGTTCACTACTGGATTCTTACACAGTTTAAGTGCTGCTTGATTGTCATTATAAATAGTCACATGACTATAGGACTCCACTTTCAAATCTTTTATTAAGTTTTTGAGATAAATTGCTTCTTTACAAGCTACACTTAATGACTGTGTGATATTGGTGGATTTAAAATAAAGGAAATAAAACTAAGTTTATTCAACAAGCGGCCATGACAGAAGACCATTTATTTTTTTTAAATCAAGGACAACTACAATAGACAATCACAGATAATAATGTCAAGTCTATATGACACATCCCACCTCTTTACCATTTACAAATCAACAAAATCATTTAAATAAGCAGGTCTCCTACTTACTCTACCAGACCTAGTGACTATCTCAGGTCTCACTGTGTGATCCAGTTCAATTCTCCCCGACACTGGTACAATACTATCCCTACCTTCTACAACCTGTGTCTCCATTGCTATATGATTTTCCTCCGTAGGCAAATTCCAATTACAAACTTGTTTTTTAATAAATTCGTTTTTACTTTTCCTAATATGTCTTTCATTTCTTCTAATTAAATTTCCCTTATCATTCCTAACAATGAATGACCTAGGACCATTTGCTTCTTCTATTATTTTCCCAGAAGACCAACACTTATTATATGGTATATTTTGAATAATGACATCTTCCCCCTTTTTAAAAGATTTCTTTAACTTACATGTTTTGTTATAATTATTTCTAGATTTTTCATTGTTAAGTAACATTTGTTGTTTTACGTTTACACACAACTTAGGTTTTAGTATTTCTTTAGTACAAGGCAATTTTGTTCTTAACAATCTACTCATCAATAGCTCTGAAGGGCAATATTCTAACTTGGATACAGGACTGGTTCTATAATGTAACAGTGCCATGTCAAAACTAGTACCATTATCCTTACATTTTTTTAACAAGTTTTTTACAATACCAACTGCTTTCTCTGACAATCCGTTAGATTGGGCATAATGTGGGCTAGATTTATTTAACTCTATATCATTTTCTAATGCAAACTGTTTAAACTCAAAACTCCCAAATGGCATGTTATCACTTACAATGAACCTAGGAAGTCCATGTGTACTAAATATTTTAATTAATTTTTCAATTATGTTGGATGTAGATTTATTACACAACCATTCCATTTCAATCCACTTGGAGTAATAATCACTTACAACTAAAAAATCTTTGCCTGAGAAATGACCAATGTCCATACCAACTTTGTTGAAAGGCAAATCTGGAATTTCATGAGACATAAGAGGTTGTTTACAGTTAGATACTCTATATTTTTCACATATTTTACATGCTAACACATTTTCTTCTATGTCTTTTGACATTCCAGGCCAGTATAAAACTTTCCTTGCACGCTTTTTAGACTTAACTACTCCAACATGTCCCATACGTACTATATTTAACAATTCTTTTCTCATTATTTTAGGAACTAGGACCCTATTACCAAAATACACAATGTTATTCTTTACTACTAACTGGTTTCTCAATTTATACAACTTTTTCAATTCTTTACCATATATATTTCTATCATTTTTAGGCCAGTTAGTGTTATACCATGTTATTATTTGCCTTAAATTACCATCTTTAACAGTTTCTTGTTTCAACTCGCTTAATTTACTATCTGAAATTTGTAACTCAACATCTAACCCATATACATTTTCTGTATTAAAACAATGAACAAGTTCCTTTTGTGTTTTCTCAATTTGCCCATTACTTTTGTTATAATGCCTGGACAAATAATCTGCAACAAACATTTGAGTACCCGGAATATATTTAATTTCAAAATCATACTTCAAAAGCCTAAAAACCATTCTTTGTAGTCTTGCGGAAATTTGATTAATATCTTTGTTCATTATTGCTACTAAAGGTTTGTGATCTGTTTCTACAACTATTCTACGACCATAAACAAACTGATGATATTTTTCCATTGCCAAGCATATGGCAAAAAGCTCTTTCTCTATCGGTGCCCATCTTTGTTGGCACTCTGTATAACACCTAGAGTAAAAAGAAACTGGTTTGCCCTTCTGTAATAACACAGACGATTCAGCCTTACTAGACTCCGCATCACCGGCATATCCACTCACTAAGGTTAAGCCAGACACGGCAAAACAGCCAGCCCCGCCCCTTTTCTTTGTTTATTCCGCCGGCGACTGGCAAAGCGAAAGTCGTGTCAGTTTGCTCCCGAATAAAAACATTTTCGAACACATAATGCCTACTTGTGCAGTAAAATGGTGTGGAAAAGGTAGCACAACGTCTAGTTAATCGAAATATGGAATAACATTTCACCGATAAGTCGTTACTTTTATAATAGAATTTAATTTGTTAATTACCAAATTGTGTTACTAAAGAAACAAAATTAAATGAACAAAATATATCTAGCTCTTTCTTTCGCAGTCAAAATTAAAAGCAACAAACATATAGTTATCTCGCTCTGTCTCGGCACGTGTAAGCTAGTGACGGACACATCAAAATTAATAATCGATCGATTGAATTCGTCACAATACTCTAAAGTACCATAATTTATTTCAACACTAATGTCAATTATTTTTATTATCAATGTATAGTATTATTTTTAAAATTAAATATACCTAAATATTGTATACATGTCTAATTTATCTATCTACTATCATTATTATTATTTACTCATATATATATGTCCCACCCTTACTACGAGTATATTCCCGATTGAATCTATTGAGAGACAAATGAAACTCTTTTCTCTTCATCAAAGAGTATAGCGGTCATTTAGAATCTAGATTCTCGATTGAAGTAATTGTATTGCCCATCACTAGTAAGCTGTTATGACGTTGTCAGTTTTGACGTATCCTTGAATGCTCCAATTAGAACGGGGCTACCTCTCCCCTTACCCCACCAAATTTTAGCGATTTCGTTTCTGTACAACATCTTATCAAAGCGATGTCTTGTAAGGCTAAATCGTCTGTGTGTAATAAGCATGCACCCATGCCACTCTTAGAACTGTCACACTGTAACGTTAATAACCCTTCCTTTTCTAAAATAACCAAAGTAGGTGTGCTTGCAATCTTACTTTTAACACTTTCAAATGCTTGCATTTGTGGATTACCCCAGTCCCAAATTACATCTTTTTTTAACAAATTTCTTAGTGCTTCTGTAGTTTTAGAGTAACTAGGAATAAACTTACTTAGATAATTACACATGCCTAAAAATGTTTGTAACTCTTTGACATTTTTTGGTTCCTCTAAATCTACTATAGCTTTGACATGTTCAGGGTCAGGTTTTATACCTGATTTTGATTAACAATCCAACATACTTAACAAAATCAGATCTATACTGTAATTTACTACTATTAAATTTTACATTAAACTTTCTTGCTCTATCTAATACTTTACTCAAAATTTGATCATGATCTTGCCAATTATCCCCACTAACAATAATATCGTCAAAGTACACATGTACTCCAGGTATGTCACTGAATATAGTTGTATTTAACCTTTGCATTACCTTTGGCGCTGATGATATACCAAATGGCAATCTTTTAAATCTATATCTGCAGTGTACCAAATGTGCAGACTTTTTCCTCATCCTCCAAATGGACTTGAAAAAACCCATCCTTCATGTCAGGTGTGGGGTACGAACCCACGCTCCCGAGAGGGAGCGTGGGTTCGTACCCCACACCTGACACCATGTGTGATATTGGTAGATTTAAAATAAAGGAAATAAAACTAAGTTTATGCAACAAGCGGCCATGACAGAAGACCATTTATTTTTTTTAAATCAAGGACAACTACAATAGACAACCACAGATAATAATGTCAAGTCTATATGACACAATGACATATACTCCGCCTCTGCGTTAGACAAGGCGATCGTCCTTTGTTTTTTAGCTTCCCAACTTATTAGAGTTCCACCATATGAAAATATATATCCAGTATAGGATCTTCTGTCTATATGACAAGATGCCTAATCTGCATCAGCTGCACCATCAAGTTTTTGGTTGTTCTTATAAACAAGTCCTTCATTTTTAGTTCCTTTTAAATATTGCAGAACTCTTTTTGCTGCTTTAAAATGTGTATTGTCGTAGCAACTGTTAAATTGGCTCAAAAAACTAACAGCATACATTATATCAGGCCTTGTTGCTACAGCCAGATACATCAAGGAACCTATTAGGTTTTGATAGGGCAAATTCTTTTCATTGCAAATGTTTGCTTTTGTTAGTTTTATCCCGACCTCATTTGGAGTATTGACTGGTTTACTATCTGCCATTCTATATTTCTCTAAAAGATTTTCAATGTATTTACTTTGATGCATTTTTATAGAATGTTTTTCCTTTTCGAATTGTATTCCCAGACAATATTTAATATCTCCGAGTTCACGGATGTCGAAAATAATTTTTATTTTATCTTTTATCTTTTTTATTGAAGATTTACTTTTGGATGCAATAAGGATATCATCCACATATATGCTGAGAATAGCTTCTTCTTCTCCGCCTTTCTCAGTATGTATGTATATGCATGGATCTGTATAGGCTGGCGTAAATCCAATTTCTTTAGATTTTCGTAAAATTTTAGAAACCATTGCCTTCCAGACTGTTTTAAACCATATACAGCTTTATTCAGTTTGCAAGCTGTAGGCGTTTTATATTTCTTTAAATCTTCATATGTTTTGTGAGCATTTTCTCTAATTTCTTTTTCAATATGTTTACTATTAATAATCTTTTGTAAATACTCTTCTAAATTGTAAGGTTTTTTCATATAAATATCTTCTTTTTATATCTCCATTTAGAAAAGCTGTACATACATCAATATGTTCTATATACATATTATTATTTATTGCTAAGGCCATAAGAAGTCTGATCGAACTTAGTCGAGTTATCGGAGCCAACACTTCTTAAAAGCTTGTCCTGGTATTTGGGCAAAACCTCTTGCCGCCAATCTAGCCTTTTTTCTTTCGAGCATTCCATCTGGACCAAATTTTTCTGAAAGAATCAGTTTGGAATCCACCATGTTACGACCAAGTGGTAATTTTTGAATTGTCCATGTATTATTCTTTATATGGGACGAAATTTCTTTTAAAATTGCTTCTTCCCATTCATCAACATTTTCATCTGTTAAACATGTCATGTCGAAATCTTTTGTCCATGTTGGTGGGTTTATATTTCTTTTTAGTCTCTCATTTAGAATGGAAATATTTTCTTCGCTCTGTACTTCAGCAATTTCTTCATTTTGTATTTCATATTTATCTTCATTTTGGGTTTGACCATCATTTTCACTTTGACTAGGTTCAACCTCATAAAAAATTTCATCATTTACATCTTCAATGGTATTAGTTCCATTTTGTGTTTTATTTTCAAAGTTGTTGCCGGAAATGTCTATGTATTCTTTCTTTTTGATTTCTTTTGTTCCGCTTTTTTCTTTATTTTCATAATACATTGTGTCAATGACTTTGACATCTCGACTTACCATTAAAGTTTTTGTACTTGGCATCCATATTGTAAATGCTTTGCATTGTTCAGAGTATCCAACAAAAATACCTTTTAATGTTTTTGGTTCAAACTTTTTCTTCTGTCTCCTATTTTTAATTAGGACGAATGCTTTAGAACCGAATACATATCTTAAAATGGTTAATTGATGGTACTTTACCAGTCCACATTTCACAAGGCGTTTTCATATCTATTACTCTACTTGGAGTTCTATTAGCTATATAATTAGCTGTAAAAATGGCTTCAGCCCAATATATTTCGGGCATATTGGCTTCCAGCACAGACATATAATAAAAAAAAAATTTACTTCTGTGGCTTCCAGCAACATGCATCGTGCCCATCGAGATAATCGTGCCTTTTCTAACAGAGTTCAATTTTTTTTCTCAGCCATTCCGTTTTGCTGCGGTGTGTAAGGGCAGCTTAATCGCCTTTGGATACCATTTTCCATTAGAATTTTTTTAAACGATTCGTTACAATATTCCGTTCCATTGTCGAATTGTAAATATTTTATTTTCTTATTAGAATAATTTTCCATATAGGTTTTAAATTCTTTAATTTTTTTCAGTACCATTGTTTTACTTGACATAGTGTACACTCTAGTGTATCTCGTGTGTTCATCAATAAATGTCACAAAATATTTTTAATTGGCTAAGGAGTTTGCTCTTGCCTCACACACATTTGAGTGTACAATTTCCAGAGGTTCTGTAGTCCTCTTTTTACCTATCTCATTTTTGAATAGTAAAACTGTCATTTTCGATTTTATGCACACTTCACATTGTTGTAAATTGTATTTTTCGTTCAAATTCAATCCATATATACTTTTTCTTTTTAGTGCATCTTTAAGATCTTGTTCGTTAATGTGTACTAATCTTTTATGAATAATATCTATATTTTGACAGTGAAGAGCAGTTGTTTCTTTATTTACAATGTGTTTTGCATCAATGTAATAAAGTCCGTCAATCTTTTTGGCCTTAAGAATTAATTGTCCAGTTTTAGAATCTCAAACAGTTGCCTCATTCTTTTTGAATAATACTGTCATATCATTTTCACATAATTTTGCCACCGACATTAGATTTGTAGACAGGTCAGGTCAGGTATATACAGGGTGTATAATCACGTCCGACATAGCCGTTACGTATGCATAGGGTACCCTAATTAAAGTCACTTCAGAGTAAAAATTTGACTGGGAAAAATAATCAATAAATTAGATATCAAAAAAAAATATAAATAATCACAATCAGTGTATAGCGAACTTTGACTAAAGATCGCGTCGGCCCCCCTCCCCTCCCCGTACCCGTGGCGGCTAAACACGACGACGCGCTATCGCTTCGCTACGCGTGTAAGGACAAACGTATGTACCTACTATGTATGTACAACGTAATAATGTGTACGCATGTACAGCAAAGATTTCATGTACAGTAATCCGCAAACCAAATCTAACTAACATTGTAAGGCGAGGTGTAAGGTTTTGCTAATTTTGCACACGAACTCATGTCCAAAATGATCTAAATACGAATGTCACGGTGAACTTTGACTCACTGTACAACTAGGTACTAGGCACTCGAATCATACCCGGCAGACTTGCTGGGAAACCTAGCCTAGGCTACTAAGTTTTCGTATGTTAATGCGGATATCATTTGGTATCAATGCTGGTCAGTAGCCCGTGCCTTATGTTGGAGCTAACGTTAGGTACGGTGGCTCATAATTCCATTTTTTAAATCGAAGGTACCTACGTTCTTACATGCGCCGGATAAAGAGAAGCGAGGTAGGTACTCGCCTACACGTGTTGCCTTCGGCTATGTCGTAACAAAAAATCATGTTGAGGTATTCCTCCGCAGAATACTGGAATAGCATTTTGTCAATAACCCAACAAACACAAAACAATACGATAAAACACAAAAGCACAGCAGCACGACAAAACACAAGTCACAAAAACCTGATCAATCCAGGAATTACTAATAAGATCACGTTAAAATATCCAGAAAGTTTCTCTAAACTTCAAGGACGCGCGCAACGCTACTAAACTAACTAGAGTACCGATAAAAGATGGCACATTTTCTTTCGGCGGCGGCGCCGGCGGGCGGCTTTAAAGAGTGCGCCATCTAGCCGTTTTGCAGTACAACTTTTCTCGCTTAACTTACATTTTTTAACTACTTCAGTGTCAGGTATTGTGAGATCTAAGAAGAGTTATTTACCTACCTAACTACAGGTAGAAATGAAATAAAGGAATGTCTGATCAGATCGGCGTTCGTTCTTATCAGTCGTACGAGAGAAAGCATTTACCTAATCTGCCCCTTGTAGAAGTAGTATTATTCCTCTGTGTTAGAAGGAACAAACCCTAACAGCATAGCTCCCTGTTCATTTTACGTGTTGGGTCTTTCTTCATGAAGGGTCTAGGTCTAGAAATGTTACCTGTATCCATGAAAAAAATAAGAACTTCCCTGTATTTGAACGATCGCCTTGTGATAGAGATACGTAAAAATGCAAATTGCTAAACCATTTTTACTAGGCGTTAGGCCGTGTCAATTTGCATGAAAAAATAAAGTATCATTATCATTTAAAGGTGACTCACTCAGTAGATCTGTACAATTATTTGGTTTCATGATTCGTAAAATGTTATGAAAGTGTAGTTACATGCTGTTACAACGCTAAGGTAAAGTTTATTTTTCCCAAGAAGCAATTTACAATTCTCCTGTCAATTTATTGGAAGCAAGGTTTTATTTCTTTCATTTTGCTACAAACATTATCTAGTTAAAGTTACCTATGTACCTATTATTGTATAAATGTCTGTTGGTCTTCCTAATAAATAAAATAAATAATTTAATACAAAAATAAGTGATTAAAAAAGTAGAGGCCAGGAGTTCGTAGGTTAATTTTAAATAAAAAAAATATTACTACTGAACTGTAACTACAGATTTTGATTCACGTGTCATTGACCGTGGGGGGCGGTGAGCGCGGGGGGCGGCAGGCGGCCCGCCCGCACGAATAATCAGCTGTGAGTGTGCGCGTATGCTGGCGATGGGCGCTATTCATTACTTGTTTTAAACCTTAGCGTTAGTTTTGATGGGGAATTCTTTAAAATTCTAATGAGGTTCCTTTGGATGAAATGACAGTTAAACAAATCTGCAAAAAAATGAAAAATTTCAATTCAACTTTGAACCTCATTATCTCGGAAACTACTGATTTCCCAGGCATGGTTTCTTGGGGAAAAATATTCATATTAATGGGGAGATTACGTGTGTTTCGGCTATGTCGGACATGTTATTACACCCTGTATAGAGTGTGGTTTAATCTATTGTATTTTGGCTTGTAAATTTTACTGTACCTATACCAACAATCTGTGTTTTGTGATCTTTTGAGGCTAACTTTATTTGGCCTAGATTATTATTCTTAATAATTGACGTAAAACTTTTTGGATCACTGCACATATAGCTCGTTGAACCGCTGTCAGTGCACCATTCAGCGTTTATACTACTATAATTATTCTTATGGGTATATCCAGTTTTCTCGTTTTTTGTTTTATGCCAACAGTTTTCAGTTTTGTGTCCAGTTTTACTGCATATCTGGCATTTCACGAATACGTTTTTATTCTTTTTGAACTTTGTATTTTTTTTTTTTGTGTACAGTGCCTCATTCTCTTCTTCTGCATTCTTTTCCTTCCTGGCTTCATATTCCTCTAAAATTTTTATTTTAAGCTCCTCTGGTTTTGGCAATATATCTCGGGATTCTATGGCAACTCGGAAATTTTCGAAATTTGCCGGTAATGAGTATAACATTATGATACTCAGCAGATCCCCATTAACAGTAACATCCATATTGTCAAGTTTATCTACTATATCTTCGAATTTATCAAGATGTACACGAATATTTACGCCTTCTGCACATTTATTTAGGATTAATTGCTTTAATAAGGATGCTTTTCGGGCAGGTCCCTTATTCTCATATAAATCTTTCAATGTATCCCAAATTTCTTTTGCAGTTTGACATTTCTTCACAGTTTTTATTTCATTAGTAGAAATCAACCATATCACTTCTGATTTTGCCAAATTTCGTCGTATATTTCTTTTTCTTTAGGATTATCAGGAGGAAATTTTATTACCTGTTACATAGTTCCATAACTTGGCTTTTACGAGTACCGCTTCTGCTTGAATTTTCCACGTATCATAGTTTTCCTTAGTCAAGGATTCTATGCGCGTCGTGTTCGCAGACATTTTACGCTATTTAAGTCTCATAATCTATTATTAAATAAATAGAATATGTAACAGGAACATAAGTAATTATATTACGACATTTTATTTTAGTCAATAAGATATGTTGACAGATCTGACTTTATTTCTGTGCCTTCAGGCGTTCCTCAAGGCTCGCATCTTGGCCCGTTGTTTTATAATGATTATATCTACGATATTCATAAATGTATTAACAATGCTAACCATCTCTTATATGCAGACGATAAGAAAATCTACATGCGCGTTGATGCTGTCTCTGATTGCATGTTGATTCAGCAGGATCTTAATAACCTTATGTCTTACTACGCGACTAATAATATTACAGTTAGTATTCCCAAGTGTCATTGCATTAGTTTCACTCGGAAGAAAAATCCTGTAAGGTTTAATTATAAACTTAATAATATTGAGTTGAACAGAGTCGAGACGGTTCGTGATCTAGGAGTCTGTCTTGATTCTGAAATGACGTTCTCCTTTCATATAGATAACATCATAAATAGAGCCTTCCGCAACCTCCGTTTCGTAATGCGTACTTGTAAACCATTTACATCCGTTGTTAGTATTAAAATATTATACTGCTCATTTGTTCGGAGTATTCTACAATATGCCTGTCCCATATGGGCACCGATGTATGCAATACACAAGAATAGATTAGAAAATATTCAAAAGAAGTTTCTCAATCATTTGTTATATAAATTTAAAGCTGACAGAGGAACGTACAAAGATAATTGTTAGGAGTTTAAATTGCTAACGCTTGAGGAGCGCCGTCTAGTCTTAGACATGGGTTTGCTGTTTGATCTGCTTCGTGGGCGCCTTGATTGCCCAGAGCTTCTAGAACAACTCAGATTTCGGGTTCCATCCCGCCGCACGCGGCATACCCCTCTGTTTGCGGCCCCATCACATTCCACTAATTATGGTGGAAACGCTTTCATGACACGATTACTGGACCAATATAACTTATATTTCAGGGAATCTGACCCCTTTGTTGGAGGCAAAGGCAGCTTTTTAAATGTGATCAGATCCATTTTATCGCAAAAATAGTATGTACGTATGTAATTTTAGATATCTTTTTTTTATAATAATAGTCTTTAATTTCAGTCCAGTCAGCAACAGATCAACCTACTCAAAATCATTCTAATATAAACAAGCAGGGTGGCTTGATTTACAGTTGACTGTACAATAATTTAGTGCGTAAGTGCGTTTCAATTCAATTCAATTTATTTATTCCATTACAACATACATTGTGTAGAATATTAACACATAATTTAAAATAATATTTACAACTAATATAATTAACAATTACACATAAAAAATTTCTAACATTTTTACATTATTATAATCACATTAATTAATAAGTAATTCCACTCAAGATTTATAATTTCAGAGATTCAATTAAAATAATCGTCAATTGAATAAAATGATTTCTCTAACAGATATGATTTTAGTTTTTCTTTAAAAGTTTTAAGTTCCCGTATAATCTTTATTTCTTTTGGCAGTTTATTAAAAGCCATGAATGCTTGGTACTGAGCACTGTGTTTCATTATTTTTAAGTGGGGTATAATGTCATGTTGTAGATCCATTCTCCGGGTTCTCTCTCGTGCCTGTCTCTCTTCATCTGATTCTATTATGGGCAATCGCTTCTTAAGATCAGTCAATAGGACAATTAAATATAAACACGGAACAGTCAAAATTCCTAGTTTAACAAAGTGACCCTTACACGACTCCCAAGGCGGAATACCAATCATTGTCCGTATTGCCCTTTTTTGTAGAACAAAAGCTCTGTCCTGGTTATACAAATAGCTATTTCCCCAAAGTTTTATGCTGTATCTTAATTTTGTTTCGACTAGGGCATTTTTGAGATGTACTAATGAAATCTCGTTTCTGAGCGATCTAATGGCATAACAAGCCGAAGAGATAGAATCCTCCAGTGCTCCGAGTTCTTTTTTCCAGTTTAGAAATTCGTCAATGTGTACACCTAAAAATTTTGTATCTTTAACTATATGTCAACTTTGTTTTCATTTAATTTAATGTCAAGTGTTTCGTGATTGCGTGATGTCGATTTGAATAGAATTACTTTAGTCTTATTGTAATTTAATTTTAAATTATTAGCATTGAACCACATATTGAACGCATTAAGAATTGCATTAATTTTAGCATTAAGATCAGGATTTCTATTTCTATTGTTGCATTGGAACATGTATTTTATTAATTTTTGATTATATTTATACACATATATATTTACTTACACTACCGCTATTTACTACATAACAATAAGAGTAATTAATTATATCTTTACCTGTAATTGTTAATTTAAGGCGTGTTATATGGTTTTTTTCTGTGAACATTTTTTTGGCCGGAAATGTATAGTCTAAATTAAGATAATTTGTATAATATTTAAGAATGGCTGTTGTTGTTTCAATAAATAAATAAAAAAATATATATATAATCAAGCAACACATTCCATAGAGTTCCTGAGTATACCTAATATAAACTCTTTCATTTTCAACAGTTTGATAAATATTATTTACCAAAACTAGAAGATATGAAGTTTCAAGTTTAAACTTACTGATCCCAAGATTTTCATCGTAGGGTTAGGTACAGAAGTCATTACACATCTTTTATTTGTAAATTAACTCACAAATCGGATTGTGACATGATATCAACATGCTAATACCTTTTATTGTGTCACACCGGGTGTGGGACCTGGTAACCTGCAACACAGGATCTTTGATACCTAGCACTGGCACCAGATCTCCACAACGATACTGTCCTTTATGGTATTAAATTTAATTTATGTTTATCACGTACCTATGTAATGTAGTCCAAGGCCATTTGTTGTGGAGTAAACAAACAATTTTTAATTTTTGAATGAAAAAAGAAAGTTTATCTCCAAACGATCTGAGCTGTAAGTTAGGTTTAGGTTATTTTTTTACAACCACCCGGAAAGACTTTGAGGGCGGGAAAGAAGTTAGGTTCAGATTTTTTTTTATGACCACCCGGAAAGACGTTGAGGGCGGAAAAGCAGTTAGGTTCATGTTACTTTTTTATGACCACCCGGACAAACTTTGAGGGCGTAGAAGAAGTTAGGTTTAGGTTGTTTTTTTTTTTTATAGGTAACCACCTGAAAAGACTTTGAGGGCGGAAAAGAAGTTAGATTCATGTTATTTTTTTATGACCACCCGGAAAGACTTTGAGGGTGGAAAAAATGTTAGGTTTAGGTTATTTTTGCCATTGGCATTGCTTAGCTTTTGGGCAAAAAAGCTGCCAGCCCTTGATTAATAATTTACCTATAGTAGGTTTGTAAAATGATGTTTTTGTCAAGAGAGTTATTTGATGAAATAAAACTTTATAAAATAATAGTTTTATACTCGATACATTTGTAGAGTAAAACATTTATGAAAAAAAGTTTGTAAAATGAAACATTTTTAAAAGGTATAGTTTTTTAAGTGATAGTTTATAAAGTGATGGTTTGTGAAAGGTTTTTTGGTGAAACATTAGTGAACCCCGGCTAACTGGTAATGATTTTTTGTGTGAGTTTTTGATTTTGTGTACTGTATAATCGGTATTACTTTATCTACTATATAATGCCTTATTTAAAAACAAATCTATAAGAGTTAATGGCACTTGCAAATAAAACACGTATTTTGTAATCAGTGATATAATCTTTGATTATCAATATAATTCAACAAATCTCAGAAAATATCGTAGTTAGTAACAAATGCCTATAACATTTTTTTTGCTTTGTTTTAAAACTAATTATAGCAGAAAAATTTAAGCAAAAATAAATAAATATTCTTGTTCACCATATTTCTATTAATATTAAAATTCCTTCAGTTGGGTTATTTTTTTTATAAACCTGTCTCTTTTTTTCATTGAAATATGGTAGAAACGAATGTTCAGATATTTTTCTGCTATATATTTTTATTTTGCTTCCATTTGGTTTTGCCCGGGGGGTTCATACATAAATTGTAGCCTATATCACTCAGGCAGGTATAATGGTGAAAGAGTTTTTGAAATCGGTTCGAGAATTCCGAAGATAATTCCCTGAAAACAAACTCAGAAACTTACAAACACTTACTCTTCATAGTATTAGTATAATAACTTTTCTTTTTTGCCCGCGGCTTCACTCGCGTAAATTTCCCGCGGGAACAGTGTTTTTCCCCGCGATGAAAGGTACCCTATGACCTTCTCTCTCAGTACTTCTATGTGTATGCGAAATTTCAGGAAGATTGCTTTAGTAGATAAAGCGTGAAGAAACAAACAAATAAATAAATAAACTTACTTTCGCATTTATAATATTAGTTAGGATGTAGTTCTTACATGAATTACTTAAAAATTAAATAAAAGTGAACAAATAATAGGTACATACCTATCTCCCACATTTAGGATAAATTTGAATATCAAATTACTGCCAACACTGGTTGAGTTTTGTTTGCAAAATAAAATTAAAGTAAAACGAGAAATATGGTGAATAAATTACTTGCTTACTTGTGAAAGGTCCCTGGCTTTTATTATTGAAACCAGGGGGCCGATTCCACTAATTACAAACGTCAATATCGTGTCTCAAGAGCCAAAGAAATTGAAATAAAGTGACAAGATCTTTGTAAGACTTCTATGTTTTATTACGATTTCTTTGGCGTTTGATACACAACTGAGGCACGACATCTACGTTTGTACTTTGTAGAATCAAGGGCCTGAATGGTTTCCGCAAGTTTTGATTATGCACGCCGGCATAATTAATTTTTATTTGTGATGATCACGCGTGCGCGGTTGGTTGCGTAATGGCAGCTGCCGAACACCTCATTCCTCATATGATCCGACTTCTCATTGGTGGCCTCACTTATTTCAATAAGAGACTGCGTCCGTGGATTATTTGGTCCATGTTAATAACCAATATCGATTCAATTGATATAATTGAGATAGTAGTTGAGATTGCAAATTATATCGAATCATATCGATACCATTGATTATATCGATAGTAGCCTTTATTAGGTTAGATTATTAAAAAAAAAACAATGAGCGATTTTCTGACAGCTAAATTAAGAAAAAAAAATCAGTATATAAAAAAGTCTCAACAGATTAGTGTTTTATGAAAGCCGAGTCGTAATAATGGCTGAACCATGGAAAAGGTACTTATTACTTCCATGGGCTGAACCTACATGGTGCGATTTTTCTTGTCAACCAGAGGCAGAAAAAAAAAATCACCTAACAGTTTGACAGTTGAACAAATCACAATATTGATACTTTTATGATGTTTTTTTTACTAAGTTATAGTAAACCACCGCCCAGTCCGTGAATCGCGCTGTTGCATGCCCGTGCGCTATAGATAGAGATAGCCACATTCCACATGTCGCTATCTCTCTCTCAGGAGTTGCGCCCGCCTTACGCGCATGCGTACTGCGTCACCCCAGCGCCAGGCGCTTGCGGCGGCCAGAGCACAGTCAGTCTGCCGACGACAGGGTTCTCTCAAACACGTCTCGCTGTGTGTCGCTCGCCGCGACCCCCGCGCATTCTTTTCTTAACTAACTTCTGTCTGCACTAAATGCAAACACGAACTGTTTGTAGGGATTTTTCCGAACTCATTTTCATTATAATTTTATATGTTGTAAAACTGTGTGTGTGATAGTAAAGTTTTCCATAGTTTTACCCTGGGACTTTCATTGATACTCGTAACCCACCTCATAAAGTTTTATTTTTTAAAAATGCCAATCCTGTGAATTTTTGCTTTTTGTATGGAACTTTTTCTCTCGCCTTTTACTTAATCTTATCTATGAAGTCATCTGGAACTATTTATTTTTAAATTTGGGTCTCTCGGTAAAACCTCTTTGATTAAATTGATAATCGATTTTCTGTCAACACTATGTCAAGTCAGGTGTATCGGTGTATGACGTATTTTGACATATCAATTTTTATGTTGGTAATAACGTACTAAACATGTCAATATGATAGATGTAAATTTTCGCTGTGCCTATTGGTATTGCTAGTGATGCTAAATGGAGTTTCAAAACCTTGTATGGAAGTCCCGTCTCTTTTAACGTAGTGATTTTTTTCTCTCTGGATGAACCAAGGATGAACCCAACATGGAAGTAGTAAGTACTTGTACCATCATTACAACCGCAAAATATCCACTGCTGGATAAAGGTCTCCCCAAAATTTTGGGGGGATTTGCCATACTCACCACGCTTGGCAGGCGGGTTGGCGAGCGCAGTTTTTTTTGGCTTTGTGAGCTTCCGACGCTGCTGCCCATCGGAAGCATTTCCCTTAGTCGCCTCTTACGACATCCATGGAATGAGATGGAGTGGTCCTATTCTAACCCGGGAACCACACGGGTTACTTGTACCCACAGACATAATTTTTAAAAAAAATTTACTTCTGTGCTTGTACCATACAAAGTACTTATTACTTCCATGGAACCCAATGAACCACTGAAGGATGGATCCATGGATTAAATTCATTTTTTTTAAGCTTAGGCATCATATTGCATCATGTCACCGGTAAAATAATAATGTCACTGTCATGTCATTCAATAAAAATCAGTCAATCAATCAATTCTGATCAATCAATTTTCCTGACTTAATTTGTTGGTTGGTTTGAAAAAAAAAAAATCTTTGCAAAAATAATTGCATTTTTACAATGCAATGAAAATCCTGTGAACTTGCGTGGATTTGGATGATGAATAGATAATTTGTTGTATTGAGTACATACCCCAAGTACGTACTTATCTACCTTCTATTTTAATTTCGCTCCGAAAATATAACCCAATTTTCAAAGTTAATTTTTATCATGTGATTTACCAATTCATCCTTATAATTCAATGCATCCAAGGCTTATTTTTATTGGATACTTATGTTCCATATGATATATTTCTATCTGTATCTCCAGATCAATTGGTTTGGTATAATTCTATCATGCCAACTCGGACAGAGGTTCTGAGACTGTACAAGCATCTGATGCTCTATTCAAAATCACTTACCCATACGGATCCTGCATTCTTTAGAAGAAAGGTGGCAGCAGAATTTAAAAAGAATAAGGAACTTTTTAACATTGAGGAAATTACCTTTGCATATCAGGTTTGTTACAATTTATGTTTTATCTCAAAAAGTAAAAATGGAAATATAAAGGATCACTCTCTTTTTATTAACTGATAGGCAAAGGCCTCTAAATCCTTTGAAGTCATACTCATTTCACTAAAAGTATGTACTCATTAAAATATTTTTTATAACATTTCAGAAAGGTGAAGCTCTGCTAAAACGTGGCAGTGTGGTGTAAAATGCTGAATGTGCTCCGTATCCGTAGCCTATCCGTGCTGCCTCGTACACCGGTGGCATTCAAACACACCATAGACTATTCAAAGGTTCCGAAGTTACAGGAACATGAGTTAGCTGAAGCATTTGTCAGAGGGAGTGGCCCAGGCGGCTCTGCTGTCAACAAAAATGCTAATTGTGTGGTTCTTACACATGTTCCTACAGGTATAAAATACTTTTTGTTTATTGTGAATCTATAATCCTACTTATGTTACTTAAATTTTAAATAATACTTAGGCGCTGTTTAACAATATTTATTACTTATAAATGTTGCATAGCTTTAATCAGTTGCTTAGCAATGACTGTGCACTGTCAAATTAAGCAATCTCATACCCTTGTCGCAAGCAGTCTCTGGTCTCTAACACACTTTGAAAGTTTGGTTCCCAGTATTTTTTTATCTCTGTTATTAGCAGAGATCGGATATTTACCTAAACTTCGAGGAGTACTTGACATTAGTGGTAATACCACCTCTAAAAAAATAAAATAATAATTACAGTACATATGTAATAGAATATCTGATTTCTGGTTATTAGTCAAGCTAAAACAATTGGTAGATACATATAACAACAGAATAATGATTTGTTTCAGTCCTATTTTGACAAATTTTACATATTAATTGTGATTTTGACCATTAACCAAGTTAGTAGATTATAGTTTAGGCAAGCATATGTAGTACTCTAAAATAAAAAAAAATACAGATTTCTGTGTTAGTAACTAAGTATTATCTGCTCAACCCTAAGGTTTGACTGTCAGACAATGCTTTTAGCATTGAGTCCACCTTTTGTACTTTACTTTTGTTTGTGTGTACAATAAAGTTTAAATAAATAAATAAAAATTATATCTAATCTGTGTTTGAGTGTTAGATGTGACAAATATTTCAAATGATTATTTATTCTGATTCCAGGTGTAGTTGTGAAATGTCACATAAGTAGATGTCAGGATGAGAATAGAAAGTTAGCTAGAGATATGCTGGTAGAGAAACTAGATGAAATGTTAAATGGTGAGGAAAGTGTGGCAGCTCAGAGGAAAAAGCTTCAGGAGAAGAAGTTTAAGAGGAACGAGTCTAAGAAAAAGAAAATGGCGCAACTGAAAAGCGAGTGGAAGAAGCGCGAAGGCCTTACATAGCTACGGGACAATTTAAATTATATTAATTACTTATTGCTTCGAATATTTTGGACAAAAATTTTAAATGTATGAAATGTCGGAGTCCCATCAATAGTTTTTGGAGTTCAAGAATATTTTTCTCTTTCTAAATAGCTAGAACATGTCCCAATGCTGGACATAAGCCTCCCCACACACTTGACTGTCCGTGAAGAACCAATATTTTCTTTTGTAAACCATTTTTGTACTAGTTTATAAATATTCTTGTTAAATAG
This sequence comes from Ephestia elutella, assembly GCA_018467065.1. Lineage (NCBI taxonomy): Eukaryota > Metazoa > Arthropoda > Insecta > Lepidoptera > Pyralidae > Ephestia > Ephestia elutella. The sequence goes on along the minus strand of CM031573.1, from coordinate 4,899,347 downwards.
TTGTAGTATATGTGTTATAGTTAAATACATATAAGGATTATTTTCAATAGTATACCTATTTGTTTTATTTTTCAAACAAATAACCTATTGAGGAACGTAACAATGTGTACAAGTTTCCTTAGTGGATACCTAACTCAGCTGTATTTGTATAGTAGTAGTATTTAGGTAGTACTACTACCTATACAAAAGTAGCACAACTCAAGAGTCGCAGAACACTGTCTTACTACAAAACGATGTCTAAAGTTAAATACTTGTTAAACACATTACCCTTACAATTAAAATACACGTGCTTTAATGACATTTTCTAGTTGTAAGTATCTTTTCTTATGAACGGGTAATGTGTTTAGAGGTGTTTAGCAAGTATTTAACTTTAGACCATAGACATAGAAAAAAAAAAAAAAAAATTAAAAAAATTTTTGCTAGCTCTATGCTTTAGACATCGTTTTGTAGTAAGACAGAGAATATTTATCCATGCAGGGAATCGAATCCAGTTTCTCTCGAATGACGAAAGAAGATGTAGGGATTAGCGGGAGAAAAGGTATTAGCGCCATTGTGGACGGTATTTACTATTTATTGTTGAGGACCGAGGACGATTGTGAGGTTAATTCCGCTCTTTTCCCATAATAAACAGAACATAGGGTATTTATAACAATACAATGAGACAATAAAAAATATATCTATACATATAATAAAACAGTAAAAATATTTTGTCTGTACATTACTAAAATGGATAGAGGGACACTTAAAAAGAACAATAGAATAGAAAGCAAAAAAAATTTTTTTTAATTTCTTGTCTGTCTGTCTGTATGTATGTACGCGTTTCACGCAAAAACTACTGGACGGATTTGAATGAAACTTTTTTTGTTGTATAGCTATTAAGCCTGGGCAACATATAGGCTATAATTTTATGCCTATATAATTATAGCCTATATGCTGCCCAGGTTAATTGATTTAGAAAACTGGAACACCTGATGAAGAACCATAGCAGAACAGCTAAACTATAAGAAATATGGATATGGTGCCTTGACAAGTCGTTCAACCTGATGAGCATTTTCTGCTGACGTATAAAAATTGAAGATCTGGAACATCTGATGATGAACTGCAAGAGACCAGCTACACTATAACATATATGGAAATGGCGCCTTAGCAAAAATCGTTTAACCTGATGAGCATTTTCTGCTGACGTATAAAAATTGAAGACTGACCAAAAAAGGGAGTGTTATGTTTTCGGGGGTCATGTATGTCTGTAAGTATTTACCTATGTTAGTTTCTTTATTCCACAATAAGTCCTAAACGTCTTAACAGATTTTGTTGTGAGAGGTATTTTTAGATTCCTTGCATTCCCCCGAGTGACATAGGCTATATGAGTCGTGTTTTTTATTTTTTTAATAATTAGCATGCTATACAAATGTAAAGCTGTTTGTTCTATATGAGATCGTTACGTATAGGTATATAAATTGAACGTTTTCGCAATGAAAACCGCCGCTGTACACAAAACGCCTCCAAATCTAAATATCGCTAAATGGATCACGGCTAGCAGTTATGGCAACGCTCGGAAATGCATTGAACGAATGAGTAACGAACATGTAACGAACAAATCGCACTTAATCATAGCACTACTGGCGAATAAAACAGAATACAGGGTGCTTCGAAAGGCAAAATAATTAATTTGTTTTTTTTTTTTCAGAATAGGTTTGATAAAATATCTCAATCTATTGAAGAGTTCGATAAAAATACTTGATATTTACCTGTTGTTTTGCCGGCGTAAATTTAGCACCACAACATGATCCATCCCGTCTTTTTTTTATTTTATTAAAGATGGGTTTGCTCTTGACCACAATCTTGTCCGAGGACAGAGATAGGTCTACGATGTAGCGAGCTTACCCAGAAGCAGCCGTCTATTGAAGAAAACCACAAGAAAATCCATTTAGTAATTTTTAATTTATTGCGAACAGACAGACAGACGCGGCGGCGGACTTCATTTAATAATATGCAAGGATAATTATACCACCTACCTCGTCCTTTGGTAAAATTAGCATGATTGTCCGTTCAGTTTCAGTAGATACCTTTGTTTTAACAACAGACAGGCGAGCAGGGACTTTATAATTTGTAAGGATTACTTTAATAACACCTACCTAAGTATACCAACGTACGTAATTGTTATAATTTATCATGGTGTTCGTCTCGCAAGTACAGAGGTACAGCTCCCGGCGTTGTGTCATCCTTGACCTAAATACAGCTTTGTCCGTGTTCCGTACAGCCGCATTGCTAGCTCGATCGACCAACTTCCGACTACACATTATGTATTGTTTTATTTACAGTTTAGTTCCTTGTAAATGATATACAACCCAAACATCGAAGGTCACCATACAATTTTTAAGAAAACCACAAGTTTAAAAAATTTCAGAAAAAACAGGTACCAGCAGATGTCATCAAAAGTGGGTGTCATATTACACCAAAATAAAAAATGACTAATGGCATTACGGCTCACCATTGTATGTTTACAGCAACTTGAACTTATCAGCAATAAGCCAAAACAACTTCTCAAGTGGTAGGAAGGAAACTAACATTGCTGACTACGAACAGCCTTTGGCAGTTTGATCAAGAATAGAGAAGCCCAAAGAATGATATTAGAAAAAAAATTCCATCGCCTCGCGCTTTGTAATCTCCACAGAAGTTGGAATAATATACGACAATAAAATTGTAAGAGTTAGTCGCCGCCTGACGTAAGTAGTGTGGCGTTCCGTGGCATTCCCACGGGATTTAACGGCACCTTTACTTTGCGAAGGCATCGTAAAGCAATTAACAAAATGCACAATGCCTTCGCAACAAAGGACCGACAACTTATACAACCTATTTACAACCGGCAACTTACTTTATGATTATTGCCGAACGGAATTCCAAATAATTTGTACAACCATTTTTTATGATAATGTTCCGTTACAACTGTTAACGTTTAACTTAAAACATCCATTAAAAGAGAGTCTGACTTTACTCACTAAACAGTGAACACGCGTTTCATTTACCAGCCCTTCTGGTACAAACCTACCAAGTACCCATCCGAAACAAGTAGGTACAGTACTTCGGTCAATCAGTTAATTTAATGGTGACCCTTACATAACTCACCACAAGTGAGTCAGTTTAGCCACATATATCCATAAACAATACAAATAGTAAAATCTAAAATATAAAGTTACATAAAAATATAATATGGTAAAGTGGTGACATCCCGACGTGATTCCGACGTGATATCGACGTGATCTACAAACCGACGTGATATCTACGTGATCTACAAATCGTCGTGATCAAGCAATCTGCGCAATCTACGACGTCGTGTTCTACAATCAGCGTCAGACTCAATGATACGAGCGTCCTGCCAGCAATTATCAAGACCACGATGTCACACAACGACAGCGACTACGCAGCTCAGGGCCCATCACCTGCTGAAGCACAGGCGGCCACAGCTGCACTCGCCCTGATGTCAAGAATACCGGAGTTCTGGCGACAGCAGCCGCGACTCTGGTTTCATCAGTTTAACGCCATCGTGGACATACATAAGGTTAGTGACCTCCACAAAAGTCAAATATTAATATCTAAGTTGGGTAAAGACGAATTGAGCGATATTAGCGACATTCTCGAAAATATGCCAACTGTAAATATATTTAAAACTATAAAAGATAGATTATTATATGTATATCAGGAATCCGAGTCTTGCCAACTAAACAAATTACTAAACGAATTAGAGCTCGGAGACCAAAAACCGACTCAATTACTTAGACGCATGCGGGAACTCAATAACAATCGCATCGCAGATGACACACTTAAAATATTATTCATAGGACATCTGCCAAACTCAATCCAACCAATAGTAACCGCGTGCGACACAGACAAAATTAGTTTAAATAACCTCGCGATAATGGCAGATAAAATATTAGAAAACACTAACTTCCCATTTACAATGGCCCCTATTAATGAAAAACATATATCTACAATAAACTCTTCTGATGTTTCCGCGAAATTAAATAGCTTACAATCAGAAGTTAAATACATTTTAGATAAGATAACTGACAAGGGCCATAAATCGCGAGACCATAGCCAACAAAGCCACCCTATTCAAAATAACTATAAATCGCGCACCAAAAATAAAAGTAATCATAGGGATTTTGCCGATCAAACTTCAAAACCCGGCGATCCGAACTACATGTGCTATTATCATTACACGTACTTAAAAAATGCGCGCAAATGTGGCGATACCAAATATTGTAGTAGTTATAATAATTATAAAAATAAGCCTGCAAACACGACTTCGACACCGGCAGACATAAATGTTGCTGAGGTCGAAAAGTCATATAGATTATGCGTTAGTGATAAAATTACAGGTACTCAATTTTTAATAGACACAGGCGCTGATGTTTCCGTTCTAGCCGCGAAAAAGCGAACGGGAACATCAGATTACACCCTGTATGCAGCTAACGGTACCCAAATTACTACATATGGAAAAAAAACCATTACCATTGATTTAGGTTTACGTCGCCCTTTTCAATGGACATTTATATTAGCCGACGTCTCTAAATCTATTATCGGTGCAGATTTTCTCGCCGCTAACAAATTAATGGTCGATTTACATGAAAGAAAACTAGTCGACAAAGTAACTTCATTTTCGCGTCAAATAAATGTTCTTCAAACTAGTGAACCGACTGTTCGTTCTATAAACGAGAACGACGAATATCACGCTATTTTAAAAAAGTTTCCGAACATCACTAAAATGGAAAATTTCTTATTAGAACCTAAGCATGACGTGAAACATCACATTTATACTACCGGACCTCCGGTTCACGAGAAGGCACGCCCACTTAATCCACAGAAATACAAAGCAGCCAAAGCTGAATTCGAAAGAATGATGCAATTAGGTATTTGTAGGCCCTCGAATAGCCCTTGGGCTAACCCTCTCGTATGCGTTACTAAAAAAGGAGAACAAGAAATAAGACCCTGCGGTGATTATCGCAGGCTTAACGCACAAACAACTCCTGATCGCTACCCTTTACCTAGACTATTAGATTTCACTTATATGTTAAAAGGAAAAACTATATTTTCAAAAATAGATGTTAGAAAAGCCTATTTTAATATACCGATGGCCGAAGAAGATATTCCTAAAACTGCCGTCATAACACCGTTCGGTTCGTTCGAATTTACTCGGATGAACTTTGGTTTACGTAACGCAGCTCAGGATTTCCAAAGATTTGTAAATAACGCCCTCAAAGGCTTAGATTTCGCATTCCCATATTTAGATGATATTGTTATAGGTTCAGAATCAAAATCACAACACTTAGTGCACCTAGAACAAGTCCTAGAGAGACTAAATAATTATGGTCTCACAATTAATTTACAAAAATGCGAATTCGGTAAACCCGAACTAGATTTCTTAGGCTATCACATTACTCCTAAAGGTATTATACCCAGCAATAATAAAGTTCAGGCTATAATTAATTATCCTCAACCGAATAATATCGAGGAATTACGACGTTTCCTAGGAATGATTAACTTTTATAGAAATAGCATTCCGAACGCCGCGCAAATACAGGCACCATTAAACGCGTACATACACAATTCTAAAAAACGCGATAAGACAAAAATTATATGGACTGAAGAAGCATTAAAAGCTTTCAGCCAGTGTAAAGAAAGTTTAAGTGCCGCTACAATGTTATCACACCCTGATCCCTCCGCACCACTAATTTTAATGACGGACGCTTCAGGTAGTTGCGTAGGCGCAGCTTTAAACCAACAAATAAATGGCAAATTACAACCACTAAGTTTTTACTCTAAAAAATTAACTGAAACACAGTCTAGATATAGTACGTATGATAGAGAACTCCTAGCAATATATATGTCAATTAAGCACTTTAGGTATATTATAGAAGGTAGAGAATTAATAGTTTTAACAGATCATAAACCCTTAACATACGCACTAACGAAAAAAGTTTCTCCATCAGATTCCCCTAGACGTTTAAGACAATTAGATTTTATTTCTCAGTTCTGCGATAAGATACAATACATAGAGGGTAATAAAAATAGCGCAGCTGATGCTTTATCTAGGGTAGAAGAAATAACAATGCCATCATTTATAGACTACCAGGAACTGGCTGAGTCTCAACAAAACGACTCGGAATTGCAGAATCTTAGGCAACAAGATAACCTACAATTTAAACTTATAACTATGTCGGATTCTGATATTAAAATTACTTGCGAGACATCAACCGATAACGTCCGCCCATATTTACCCCAACATTTCCGAGACATAGCTATCAAAATACTACATGAAGTCAGTCATCCTGGAGTTGCAGCTACCAGACGTTTAGTTAAATCTAGATATTTTTGGCCTAGTATGAATATAGATGTAAAAAATTTCGTTAAAAATTGTATTGCTTGTCAAAAATGTAAAATACAACGACATACTATTACTCCATTAGGCGAATTTGACAAAGCTTCACGTTTCGATCATGTGCATATCGATATAATAGGCCCACTACCGTCCTCGGACGATTATAGATATTGCGTAACAATTATAGATAGAGTTACGAAATGGCCCGAAGTAATACCTACTAAGGACATAACGTCTGAAACTATTGCTAAAGCCTTTCTAGAAAATTGGATAGCTCGTTACGGCTGTCCGAAACGGATTACTTCAGACCAGGGTCGTCAATTCGAGTCTGATTTATTTATACAATTATTGAATAGGCTCGGTACCGAACGCATTCGCACTACAGCTTATAATCCAAAGGCAAACGGCATGGTCGAACGATTTCATCGTACACTTAAGGCAGCAATTATGGCCAAATGTACTGATGATAACACAAAATGGGCTCAACAATTACCATTAGTACTCTTAGGTTTACGTACAGCTATTAAGTTAGATTTAGATTACAGCCCAGCTCAATTACTGTACGGTACTAATCTTAGGTTACCAGGCGATCTATTCACAATAAACCCTAAGACATCTGTAAATACTAGAGAATATATAACAAATCTAGCTCAAACTCTTTCATCCATCCCATACACTGGACAGTCGAGCCACCACAATCAAGGCAATAAAGTTTTTATTCATAGGGACATAAACAATGCTACACATGTGTTCGTTAGAAATGAAACTCATAAATCGCTTGTTCCTCCCTATGAAGGCCCATATAAAGTCTTAAAAAGAAACCCCAAATTCTATACTTTAGAAATAAATAATAAGCCTGTCACAATATCGCTCGACCGTCTCAAAACAGCTTATTTATTAATGGATGACAACGTGTTGGTCACAAAACCTACACATATGCCAACACCAGTACCACCGGCACCAGATATCATATCTGCAAAGAACGACACCCCACAGACGCAACCAACAATAACCCGTTCCGGGCGCACCGTAAAAAAGGTGGTAAAATTCAACTTATGATACACGTGTCCATACTTCACCGTTTAGAAGATGCAACAGCCTGCCTTCTAACGGCAACATGAAAGGACCACGTGCTGCATATACAGCAAGCGTCATCATTACTTTGTGTCTATTGTGCAGTGACTAGTGATAACAAAGTGAATTAAAGTGCCGGTATATACAAAGACAATATTTTAGCCATTAAGATTCAATTTAACAATTAATTAAGTTAAATTAATTCATCAATTAGTTAGTTTAGTAATTAATTAAATAGTACATAAGTCTATACTGTAAATTTCGAATAATTCATGTATTAACTACTAACCTAGATATAGACAACTACTTATTGTTACTAACAAGTTACTAACTATAAATGTTTAATTTTAAGCCACATGTAATATGCCCCTCCAATATTTTTGTATAAATTTAAAATTAATTATTTTGTCCGAAATTGCTATATTATGTAAATAATTATGTACAAAGGACGATTACCTATAATTTTAAATTTCTAGCTTTTTCTAAGGGTGGAGGATTGTGGCGTTCCGTGGCATTCCCACGGGATTTAACGGCACCTTTACTTTGCGAAGGCATCGTAAAGCAATTAACAAAATGCACAATGCCTTCGCAACAAAGGACCGACAACTTATACAACCTATTTACAACCGGCAACTTACTTTATGATTATTGCCGAACGGAATTCCAAATAATTTGTACAACCATTTTTTATGATAATGTTCCGTTACAACTGTTAACGTTTAACTTAAAACATCCATTAAAAGAGAGTCTGACTTTACTCACTAAACAGTGAACACGCGTTTCATTTACCAGCCCTTCTGGTACAAACCTACCAAGTACCCATCCGAAACAAGTAGGTACAGTACTTCGGTCAATCAGTTAATTTAATGGTGACCCTTACATAACTCACCACAAGTGAGTCAGTTTAGCCACATATATCCATAAACAATACAAATAGTAAAATCTAAAATATAAAGTTACATAAAAATATAATATGGTAAAGTAGCATAGTACTCTGAAGCTCTTTAGCTCGCTCACACACAATCGAAGTGAATTTTCGTTCAAATTAGAATATTCAAGTATATATAGTACATATATATAGATATGATGAGCAAGGTCGTATAATGACCTAAGGTAGGCACACAAGTCAATCGGTTTCACGGGAGTGAAACCTCAGGGCGCAGTTGTTTATTTTGTGTATATGCATACTAATGCATATACATAAAATAAACAATCTGATTATTAAAAAAAATTCAATTACTAAATTTGACCCAATCATAAAACAAACGGGGTAAGCTAAATAAAACCGTTTAAAAATGAAAAAAATCCATTTTTTCTTCATATCTTGAGTTCAGAAAAATCTAAACGAGCAGTAGGTACATTTTTGCTTTTGTAAATAGAGAGTGATAGATAAATACAATGTATATTGTTAAAAGACAGCAGATAGTGTCTGCCTGATAGTACCTTGGGTGGATGAAGTATATAAAATTACTACCTAAATGAATGGCGATAGAGATTTATGACATACATTAGTAAGTATATGAATATGGATGCATGAAAAGCAAAAAAAAGCAATATATTTTGGCAAGACCAAAGAAGGAATCTCATAACAAAGGAGGCGTGTACTTGTACCATGAATTCTGTCTGTTTTTGCATTGAACGCTTAGTAGGTAGAGGTCAGCGGGAGTAGGTCACGGCCGCCGACGTCACGGGAGAGGGTCCGCCTTGCGCCACATGAAATGAATAAAGAAAGTCAAACGGGGTTGACTGAGCCTCGGGGCGATAATACCGGAGACTCAATTGTCAGATTTCGTTCTTCGAGCCCCTCTGGCATGTTAGGCGACCAACTTTCGGCATTTCTTCTCAGCAGTGGTCGTTCCGAAATGCTAGTTTTTTTATAACATAGGGCGGCAAATGAGCAACCGGGTCACCAGATGGTAAGCGATCAACGTTGCCCTTGGACAACCAGGGGTATCACAAGAGTGTTGCCGGCCTTTCAGGAAGACGTTTTGACTCGTGTTTTGAAGGTTCCAAGTAGTTTGTAGCTTTGAGATTAATAATATAATTTACAATTACAATTGCTAATACCCATATTGTACCTACCTATAACCAGATACTGTATTAGTAGTTATATATAACTGAATGTATGATATGAAACGCTACGTTTGATCATTATATTTTTTGCCTATTTTGTTTAGTTAGGTACCTATATGACTTAACAATTATTATCAAGGAGCGAAGGTAAATTTCAGAAATATGAAATTATATAAATAATAAACTCAGTCGTAAAAATCCCAAAAGTAGTTAAACGTTTGTTATAGCCTCATAAAGCGCAATAATAAATGTAGAGCTTTCGAATAAAGAACTCTAGCTCATAAGTACTTATTACTTCCATGCTCTAGCTTCCCTGCGTTATGACAATACGTAGCTGTGACGTATATTTACTGTCGCATTCATGCCCAAATAAAGTATAAGTTAGTATTATCTCCACGAAATACCGCCTGCCTGCCTTGATTTATTATCTAATTTTATAGGAAAAAAGTTAAAACGATCATCGATCAAGAAAGAAAATGTTCAGCTATTATTCGTTACTTTTTAGGTACATACGAAATAAGTTTAGGTAACTGAAATAGGTGTAGTATTAGATACTAGGTAGGTAGGTTAGGTATATGATATTAGGACAAATTTAAATCTATTATTTCTTAACATTCTAATTTGGGTACGGTAGTTAACTTAAATATGTGGTTATTTTACAGGTATCATTACAAATTAAGTTTTAATTTAAGCATCAAATTAATGCTCGTCTTTTTTGTTGTTCACAGAAAAATTCACAGAATTTAAAACAAAGAATAAATTCGTTACTCTACCCCTCCCAAAAGTGTTTTTATGCAAATAAGTTGAATATGTACAAATGTTTTGGAAGATTTAACTTAAATATATTCCGAAATTTGCGACTTTTAAATTTTTCGCCAATTTGTCAGTGAGGTCAAATGTATAAGATTACTCCGAGTGAGTTCCGTAGTAAGTAATTATACTAACAAAATAATATTATTTATAAAAGAATAGATAAACTTATGATCCAGACATTAATTGAAAATCTTTTTCCATTACTAGATTATACGTTTTGACATAAATGTTATAATGGATCTTAAAAAGAAAAGTAATTATTTTATCTGCTTGTTCCATCATCTACTTAAAGGGATTCGCTATTCGCCCAAAATGGCGTTTACTCGACTTTGAAATACAATAAAAATATCATTTCCTCCGAACGCCTACTCTAATGACAGTATTACGAGGCCACTTAATGTTGCGGAAGAAAAAGTGCTGTGATTTCGTTACGACTCTAACGACATTTTGAGAATCCTCAATTTATGACTCAAATTTATAGTATTTTACCAATGACTTTGTTTTTACATGAATATTACCACCAGTAGGTATAACAAAAGAATTCTCTATAACGGGCGGGACACATTGCTTTGAATTTTTAGCAAGAAATACAAAGAGTAATAAATCGTAGAATAATGCTACGAAGACGCGTAGCTCTCATTCGTAGCACATGAGTAGACTCGTAGGCTCTGTGCTACGACGCGTAGCTTACAGCTACGACACACGTTGATTTTGTCAGTATTTAAAAATATGTGGGGAATATTGTTCAGTATCAGGGGACTGAAATTGTTAACAATGTTTTATTTATACTTCATGCGATATAATGGATAGTATTTCTGTTCTTAGTTTGTTATTGATGTTATCCATCAATTTACGACCATGACGTGCCCAAACTATCCGGGACAGATATAAACGGACTTTCTGAAGCAAACTAACGCGTATCAATTTATTTGGGGAAACAGTTACGCGATAAACCAAGAAATTTCTATGTACAATTTCAACAGTTGTCACTTTTCAACCGCGGGGCAGATGGGGATCAACTTCTCAGAATTACAATTATTGTGAAAATCATTTAAATCGACTCGATTAATTAAGATTTTTAGACCTTTAATTTTTTTTTTCATGTTGGTATTTTTTTTATCATAGATATAGAAAAAAAATCATTCTTTTTTTCTAATTTTATGGGTAAAATACATCATTCCCTGCTGAATAAATGTACGGATGTACAGTCTATCGCTCAAATATCGTATCTCATCAATTCCCAATTTCAGGGGGATCAGGTTTATCTGCATCTGACTGTACTACTTAATATTACAAAATATAGGTGATCCTTCCATGGAATTAGTGATGTGCCGTTCCCGAAATTTTCAAAGAAACAAGCGAAAGTTTCTTGGAAATTTCTCGGAAAAGTTCTCGAGAACGGAAAAAAATTCTAAAACCCGAGAAATTTCTGAGAAATTTCGTAAATTTTCATGGGAAGAAATTTTCGGGAACCGGAAATTTCTCGGCGGCACATCGCTACATGAAATAACATTGAATTTACCAGTTTTATATGGACAATGCGTCCTGCGTTACGTTTCAGCATCTGTATCTATTGGACAAACACCGAGCTAAGCCTTATCAATACTAAAGCAGGTGAGGATAGCTAAATTATAAAACTCGCGTTAGGCCGGACAGGACAAACACAATCAGACCGGGAGGGGGGTAGGGGGTAGAGGGGGGTGTCCCCCGGGACTCGTAAACGCCGGCCCGGGGACACGCGTAACGTTGTTTGGCCAGTCTATTAAAGCTAAATGTGATAAGGCCAAAGATAGCCCGTGAATTTTATACGTTTACTCACTGAAGTCACTGATGGTGTTAATTTTCTCTCAGTTCGTTAAAACCTATAGCCATACGGTTGTGGTTGCTGTCTCTAATACTGACAGCAAAGGTAGATCTGGAAATCTAGAAAGTATTTCATTCATTTCATTTAAATTTAAGAACACTGTTCTTGTCGGTGGAGTATTATTGAAAGTATTTAGGTACTTAAAATTGATATTTTAGAATATATACCTATTTGTTTTTGTCCGTCCGTTAATACATCAAAACCTTTCTCATTTCTCACCTCTCCACTCTATTGATGAAAACCTTTGGTATAAATTCATGAAAATCCGTTTAGTGAATTTTAAAATCACGAGCAGAGAGAGACGTGTCGGGAGACTTTATTTAATTTGAGCTTGAAGTCACTACATAGTGACTTACGCTCAAAACCCCCACCAATTTTTTTAATTAAAGTAGGTACTTGTACCTTGTAATTCAACTTAAAATGTCGAATTAAGAAAAGGTGTGTGTAAGATTTTTATTAATTAACAGGCCTCAAAATCATAAGTCCACGATTAAAATTGTCTGTGAAGTATTGAATCCCGAATCACCATGATCATCATGTTAGTCCCTTTCTGCCTATTACTTTCACATTATTATAGGCCTACGCCATCCTTCGCTTAAATTCGAATAAACATTTTAAATTAAATTTTTTAATAATACCGTCACCCCTGTGGCTGGCTTAAATAATATAATTTACCCGGCTCGCTCGAAAATGCCTTACCGTCGTCGTCCATTTGCAACACTTTTGGAACCAAACGGTCGGCTTGGGACGGCGCGGCGGCAAGAGCCCGAATGGAATGACTCTTGTGCCTTGGAGGTTACGAAAACCTCTTTTATTCATTATTTTTTTCTTTTAAATTGACTCGGACGATTATTGATGTAAAACATCTATTGGCAAGACTGGGCAGTAAAATCGACTCGAATGCCGTGACGGTACATGGCATGATGCCGTGATGCCACGAAGCTCAAATGTTTTAACATCTGCCGGGCGTCCTGTAAAAGCCAATTTTTTATTTAATTTGGAACATGGCAACAAAAAATTCTTATGATATAGGTAACTATTTCAAATCAAAAAAATCTATTTTTACAAATCTTGTCATTTTAGCTACCTGCTTTAATAGTTTCAATAAAATATTCAGTTCTGATAAAACTATATTTTCTCAGACTTAAAATAATTTCTCAGACATAATTAAAAAATCATCAAAAGTTCAGACTAAAATACTGTCTAAATGACATAAAATGAATTTAATAAATTAGGTACGTAAAAAGTAAGCCGATAAAAGGTCCGGGCGGGTGACGTAATCGTTTCCATGTAGCCTCCAGCACTTCGCCGTAAACGTTCCATTAAAAACCTTATTGGGCAACATCAAGTTTATGTCGATAGCAGCTCGCATATGTACAGTTCACACGACCAGGGTCACATGCTTTCTTTTTGCACCCGAGGCCCTTGATTCTACAACAAACAAACGTAGATGTCGTGCCTCAGTTGTGTCTCAAAAGCCAAAGAAATCGTAATAAAACATAGAAGTCTTACAGAGATCTTGTCACTTTATTTCAATATCTTTGGACCTTGAGACACAATTGAGACACGACATCTACGTTTGTAATTAGTGGAATCGGTCCCCAGTACTTATATTAATTCTGTGCCCGAGCGTCAAGCTCGGAAGTGCATTACTCTCGACTCGTCGCAATCGCGCCAGTTTCGGAACATAAATTGTCTCTTTGTATTCATATTGCACTTGTAGTTTTTGACCTCTTTTGTCCTACTGCTGGGCAAAGATCTGCTTATCTCCTTCCAATCCTCTGCCTAGTTTCTTTTGAATGGGGTCATGCTTACCGAATGCACAACAACCGCTGGGCCTTTTTAGCAACTCTTCCGAGGACAGTTTTCCGCAATTGGGCCTCCAATTTGGGCCCTTTTGCGAAAGGAGATTGAGCCGCAACTTCACTCCAACCAGCCCAGTTCCTTTGGGAAGCGAAGAACCGCCGAAGGTGTATGGCCAAGTGGCATCTTCCAGGTAGCTACCGAAAAAAGGAAGACCGCGGACGCTATGGAGCGATGATCTGCAGGACTTTTCTTTTATAATTTAAATTTTACGAAATACTTATTTGTTTTTTCTTCTTTTGGCGCATCTTTATTTTACGGGTATTGAATGAGACTGAGCCGAAACGCTCAGCTATGTAATGATCGTTCGGGTAAATTCTGCTCGAATCTACATACAGACCTCGTCTTGATGAAGTTGTCACATCCATCGTGTGATCTTAAGCACACACCGATTTTTTTCATTAATCACGTAATATCGTTGTATTGGGCCCGCTGATTGAAAGCCTTAATAGTCTTCCTAAAACTTGATTAGATTTAATTAGAACATAAATTGTGATCAAGTGAATAAAGTTACTACACACACTAAAAGTTACTACACACGAAAATAAAACTCGTATCACGAATCGCTGACCAGTCTCGTTCCTAATACTTGATTATATACTTAAATCATAAATACCTAGCTACTGAGCGGCCACAGTTCGTGTATCCATCACCATTAGAATGCTTTTAAATTACTAAAAATGTAATGGTAATTCTGTGAATGACTGTACGCTAGCTAGTTCGCCACGGTTGGGCGTCGTCGCTAGGTAGTCCATTACTTTCCCTTAAACGTAAAGCAGCGAGGAACAGAAATAAAGTCATACGTGCAAGGATTTTTTAATGCTTAAAATAATCCCTCCTTTCTGAGCGTTGCATCATCCCCTGTAATGCTTGCCAATACGACAATGACGTTACATCATTAAAGTTAACGCGAGGCTTTCCTTGCTTCACCTTTTTGAGTTCTTGAAGTCTCTTTGAGGGTTTAAACTTTGCGATCAGGCCCTTGATTCTATAAGTTACAAACGTACTATATCGTGCCTCAGTTGTGTCTCAAAAGCCAAAGAAATCGTAATAAAACATAGAAGTCTTACAGAGACCTTGTCGTTTTAGTTCAATTTCTTTGGGTCTTGAGACACAATTGAGACACGACACGACCCCCAGGTCATGCATGACCAGTATGACAGGTGTAATTTTTACCAAATTATTGGTAATCACAGATTTAAAAAAACAACCGCAATAAAATAGAAAAAATGACTTACAGATTATGTTTATAAAGCTTCGCTCCCGTGGAGATTTTGGGATGAAAAGTAGATACTCTATGTCCTTCTCAGTACTCCTAACTATGTGTAAGCGAAATTTCAGAAAGATTGACTCAGTAGTTAAATCGTGAATAGACAACAGACACTTTCACATTTAGTTCGCGTTAGGATCGCGTTTGCAGGTGAAGGAAGGAACGCGCATGACAGTTGGTTTGGGAAGCCTGAGCCAT
Source organism: Ephestia elutella (assembly GCA_018467065.1). Classification (NCBI taxonomy): domain Eukaryota; kingdom Metazoa; phylum Arthropoda; class Insecta; order Lepidoptera; family Pyralidae; genus Ephestia; species Ephestia elutella. Next base: position 4,883,813 of record CM031573.1, on the reverse strand, counting down.
AGAGTTAGGCACAGTCAAGATTCAAAAGTACAGTCAGAATCTACAAGGCATTATGATCATAAAGGCTAGGCGATAAGGTCTCGAGGTATGATTGCACTTATGACGCTTGACTGTACATCCAATTAGCTTTATGGCCTGAGCTGTGTACTCTCGCCGTTTTAGCATTTGCTACCTTCCATCAGCGGCGGTTTATGGAGGTCGTCGGCACCTACGTCTCCTTTATTTCAATACCAGTATTATCAACGCAATAAAACGGGACGCTCGTAAAAACATAACGAAAATGTATTAGATGTTTCTACCTTGATATTTACCTGTCTTTTTGTGAAAGCATTGGCTTGCATAAAAATATATATGTGTAATACACATTGTAAACTCCATTTTTTCTTAATTGTCCTATTATGTAAACAATCTTCACCGTACTTTTTGTTGAATTTTGTTGAAAATAAATCAAATATTAGTTCAAACCTAAACATTCTAATGTAAAACATTTATTAACCACGAAAGTAATTTCCTAAAAAGTCTATTTTAATTTATATTGTTGTAAAATCATAAAAAGACATGGTAAGATTGTTTACATAATAGGACAATTATGGATAAATGGACTTTATATTAATAAAGGTGAAGTCCCCCGCCATGTCTCATTTTTTTACTTCACTGTTCTCTTTTGTTCTCGGTTTCTTGCCATGGAGTAGTACGCCAGACGTGAATCCCTGATCCTCAACTCGGAAAACCAGTTGGGCAGACGGAATTTGGAGTGTGATGCTGTGTAGCCAGGAGTGTCTATTTTTTTACTCTACGTATTTTTATTTCAACTGCTGTCCGAAATTTCCCATAAGAGATCTGAAAAGTCACTACGTAGGTATACATATTAATAAATAATTTTGATCCACAATTAAGAACTAATTGCATAAAACAGAATATGAAGACTAATGATCCAGACCTTTGTTTAAATATTCGTATCAGTCGAACTAAATCCAGAATACTAATTCCCTAAAGGGAGCTTCCGTAAGCTCGAGCAGACATTTAATTTAACGACTAGCCATGGCATCTTATTGCCGCCTTTTGAAATCCTCTCATTTCAATTAACTATTAATTAATGTTTGTATAATGCCAAACGGTCCAATCAATGCTCTTTATATTATATACCTGTACCTATGCTTGTTGGTATTCCATTTGTGATTTTACTTTTTATGAACCCCAAATTCCGAATCGAACGTTGTTCGAATTTAGAATTTTCCGAATTCTAACCACAACCGTCATGCATATTTAAATATATGCTACGCTCTTTTCAGAACTTTCAAAAATTCAAGCAATGTTTAGATGGTTTTTTTCCTTATTTCGAAAAGAACGTACTTTCCAGAACTTTTAAAAATTCAACCGACGTTTTCATGGCATTTTTTTCCATATTTCGAAAGTAACTCTGTCGTAGGTAGTCCCAAGAGGTCGTTTAAATATTCTGACACAAGCGTTACATACTCATCATAAGGGTTATGTGGAGTTAAAGTTGATTTTCATGTAAAAGTCGCACGCGTAGCCATTTTCGTTCGTTTGTGTATATTGTTTATATTGTTAAGACTCATTAATACTGCGCAAAAATTCTATTGTCATTTGCGGAATAACTTAAAGCACAAATATCGCGTACTACAATGAAAATGTATTTTCATTTTTGCAAAACAATTGAGTTGAGACTAATGATCCAGACATTTTTGCTAAACTTATATTACATTTAAGATTTTCACTGGTTTGTATTAGATTTCGTAAAAATAGATCCTAGTCAGCTACTAAGAAAACAGGAACTAAGCATTTTATAGAATTTTATTAAAAAAAATAAACAAGGTATATAAAAAAACTAGTGTGCGATATAGCCTTAGATCGAGAGTCTTGGAAGAAGGAAAGAGAGGCCTTTACCCAGTACTCGGACATTGATGGCTATAAAATAAATAATAGGTAAATAATGAAAAACGAGTTCCGCCCCGGGGCTCACTTCCCGTGGGAAATTTGGGATAAAATAATTCTATGTGCTATTCCAGGTTGAGATTGAACCCTCATTGAGTACCAAACAAATATTCATACTTTCACTTAGGTTTCAAGTAGGATAAAGAGGTTAGCCGCTCACCAGACATACTGAAATGGTAGTTAGAACTATTGTGACCTCATCGTCCATTCATAGCGACAGTTCTACGCAGACCGTCCATTTGACTTGCTAATGTGATTTTCTATTTAACAGCTTTTGGTTAGGATACAAAACGATTGTCGTACCTATACGTTGCCACACATTATAATTTTATTTTCTGACTGATTAAGGACCAACAGAAGATTTTTTTTACCCCTGTTTGCATTTTTACTTTTCGGGGAAACATAATTACAACAACAACAATAATACTTTATTTGCACACTAGTAATGACATGGTACAGATACATAAAGTACCTAACTTAAAACTAAAATAATTGGTCAAGTGCGTGTCGGGCCCCGCGCAATGTAGGGTTCCGAAGGTACCTATCCTGTAGAAATGCGGACACATGAACATATATTTATTTTCACTTTTATATAACTAATGAAAACAACCTAAGTATATACCATCATATAGAGGTAGAATGAAAATTGTTCCTACGAATATTTTTCATACTAAAATAAATTTTGTAAGTTTAACGTCTATTACTCATTAACGTGTAAAGTATACATAGCCGTGATAATTTTCCTTTTAAATTCATTATGAATGAATGAAATATTTATTGACAAGTAACAGAGACTCAAATTTGTTAGTAAAATGTGTTAGTAACTTATATATAAATTAAAGCACTTTAAAGTTAAATATTTCGCACACGGATCCCTAAATCAAAAAATATTCTTCAGACACTCATAATATTTTTAAAAGATCTATCAAATGATACCCCACACGATGGTATAATCGAGAGAAAAAAAAATCATCCCCACTTTAGGTGTAGGGGAGGCCCCCTAAAAAAAATGTTTTTCCTAATTTTATTCTATAGTTCGCTCCGCGTAATAAATATGTATATCTCTACCAAATTACAGTTTTCTAGTACTAGTAGTCTCTGAGATTAGCCGTAGACAAACGGACGGACGGACAGACATGACAAAACTATAAGGGTTCCTCGTTTACTTCGGAACCCTAAAAAAGAGGAAGATGCGCAAAAGGCGGCCTTATCACTGTAAGCAATTAATAAATAAATTAATAGGCATGTTTTATTGTAATAGTTACATACCTACATTTATAGCAGTACATTACATTACATTATACTCCTTATACTATGCATTAGAAATCCGTTTATAGCACCAGGAAAATATTTACATCTCGATATATTTGCTTTCCAATTAACAAGCATAATACTGTTTTGTATATAAACATTCATGCAAATAATACAGAATGGGAACCATTAATAAAGCCAACATTTGCCGTAAACAATATAATTGGACGCCATATTTTATACGCCATATTTATTTAACACACAGAAAACAAAATGTCCGCCGCTTCAAATTCGGTCCCAAACGTAATTTAATTTCAACTCGTTCTCTCACGTGTGACATAATCAGGTCTGATTCCCAACTTTATTGAATAATTTGACCATCCCTCGCCACGCATTTATTCTCTAAAATGGTGTTAAGTGACTTTTTATAAGGCCCAGACATGTACTTTTTGGGATTATTCCAATCTGTTATCCTGCTTTGTCCCTTTAGGGAGACAGATCGGAAAAATTAGTTTTATCTGTCCACTTGTTAGTAACCATGGGATAGTTCGAACTTTATTCCTTAATACTACTAAACCTTTATATCTACTCTGAAAACAAACTTTTGCCTATCTAAATATATCGTAGAGCCACTGTGTAGACCATCTACGACAACTCGTAGACCAACTACGGCACCTTGAAACAATCTATGACACCTTGTAGACCTTCTACGACACTTTGTAGACCACCTACGATACCTCGTAGACCTTCTACGACATGTTGTAGACCAAAGTACTCTCATATAGAAATTAGATATGGTGAAAAAATTCCATGCGATATATATAATATACGACCTTGCTCTTCCAACTGAGCCCTCGCATTTCAGTTGTAAGAGCAAGGTCGTATAAAGACCTGGTCGCGGGTTCAAGTCCTGCTCGCATGGAATTTTTTCACCATATCTAATTCGGGAACAACCAGCAGGAAGCGAGGCCGAAGGCCGAGCTTCCTGCGGTTGGGCCTATATATCCTGCGGTTGGGCCTATATATATAAAGCTACAATACCACTCACTCACTCACTGACATAATTAGTTTGTTCTACGGAACTCACAACTGGGAAAAAGTAATGATGGGGAAGTGTGGAGGGGGGTAAGGAGGCACCGGGAAAAATACGAAAGTGGAACTTGGAGCAGTTCCGGACTGTTAGGGGGTACTGCCCGCGGAAACCATAATAGATAAGTGGGGGGTGCTTGACTAAATGTCATAGAGGACCCTGGGCAACGACCACAGCCGGCGGTAGGTTATGGTTTTTTTGACTTTTTTTTTTTCTCCATACTAAATTTTGTTTTTTCATACAAACTTCATTGGGGATTTTTGGGGGGAAAACGGACTCGTAGACTTTAACGTCATAGACATTTTTTTATGTTGAGACCGTGAGACCCTCAAACTGACAGGTTTTTTTTTTTTTTCGAAATTTTTTTCGACGAGTTTTGTATGGGCCAGCCAAGTCACCAGACGGGGAGCCGAGGCCGAAGGCCGAAGGCCGAGGCTCCGCGGTAAGCGAGGCCGGAGGCCGAGCTGCGTCCAGGCGAGGCCGAAGGCCGAGCTCCGTCTTGTGAGCAAAGTACTGCCTCCCCCCTTCCTTTTTTTTATAAAATAAGGGATGTGAGGCCGTAGGCCGAACTTCGAACCTTCCCCCTTACCATTTTTTTTATAAAAATGAGGATGTGAGGCCGTAGGCCGAGCTGAGTGGCGAGGCCGCAGGCCGAGCCCTTCTCCCCTTCCCATTTTTTTTTAAATGAGGAAGTGAGGCCGCAGGCCGAGCCCTTCCCCCCTTCCCATTTTTTCTATAAAAATTAGGATGTGAGGCCGAAGGCCGAACTAAATAGCGAGGCCGTAGGCCGAGCCCTTCCTCCCCTTCCTTTTTTAAAATAAAATAAGGGATGTGAGGCCGCCGGCCGAGCCCTTTCCCAATTCCCATTTTTTTATAAAAATGTGAATGTGAGGCCGTTGGCCGAACTAAATGGCGAGGCCGTAGGCCAAGCCCTTCCTCCCCTTCATTTTTAAAAAATAAAATAAGGGATGTGAGGCCGCAGGCCGAGCCTTTCACCCCTTCCCTTTTTTTATTAAAATGGGGGTGTGAGGCCGAAGGCCGAACTAAATGGCGAGGCCGTAGGCCGAGCCCTTCGCCCCTTTCCTTTTTTTGAAATAAAATAAGGGATGAGAGGCCATAGGCCGAGCTAAGCGGCGAGGCCGCAGGCCGAGCTCTTCACCCCTGCCCATTTTTTTTTAATTAAAATGGGGGTGGGAGGCCGAATGCCGAACTAAATGGCGAGGCCGTAGGCCGAGCCCTTCTTCCCCTTCCTTTTTTAAAAATAAAATAAGGGATGTGAGGCCGCAGGCCGAGCTGAGCGGCGAGGCCGAAGGCCGAGCTCCGTCTCGGGCGCAAAGAGCGGGGCGAGGCCGAAGGCCGAGCCATCCGTCTACATGGATGACCTCTCATTGCATCTCGAACCCCCAGTAACCAGCCGTGGGGCCGAGGCCGAAGGCCGAGGCGCCTTGGCCTGCGAGGCCAAAGGCCGAGCTGCGTATATGAATCCGAGAGGTGAGGCGAGGCCGGAGGCCGAGCCCCTCCTCGAGCCGGGACAAGCGAGGCCGAAGGCCGAGCTGCGTTTTCATAGCAAAGAGCATAAGCCATAATAACCTTTCGGCTCTTCACCTAATCCCAACCGACAACTTTTTTATGTAGATGACTTTTTTACAATTTCCCAAAAAAATTTTGTGCAATCGCAACTGCATTGTTTTAATGCCCCTGCACAACACGCGAGGTGCTTGCACCTCGCGCAGCCACGCAAAACTAGTTTCTATATAAGAGTACTTTAGTACTAACTAATTGCATCTGAGATGCTGAAAAATCCAAAAATAAATGTTGTAGACCATCTACAAAACCTCGTAGACCATCTATCTACCTCACCTCGTAGGCCAGTTTCGCCTGCGACTATTTGCTGAGTCTGGACCCTTTCTCATCATTTACATATTTTATTAATTTTGACACAATGTCACACTACATTCAACATGCACATTTAAATTTTGTCATATATTTCACATTTGTATTGTCACTACCATTGTTACTTTGTTATTTGCTATTTTTAAAGTGTAAATGGTTGAGAATAATTCATTTATCTATCTACGACTTGTTGTAGACCGTCTACAACACCCCGTAGACCATCTACGATATATCGTAGATCCACTACGACACCTCGTAGACCCACAAGGAGACGATACGAGAGTAAAGCAAGGCATACAAATTGTTTTCCCATGCTAAATCTATTTAAGTTAACACTGCTGTCAAGAGTTATACTAGCTTTCGCCCGCGGCTTCGCCCGCATAAATTTCCCACGGGAACCATGCCTTTTCCCGCGATTAAAGGTACCCTATGTCCTTCTCCGTACTTCTAACTATGTGTATGCGAAATTTCAGGAAGATTGGTTCAGTAGATAAAGCGTGAAGAGGTATCAAACAAATAAACAAACTCACTTTCACATTTATAATATTAGTTAAGATTTGGATTTGACAGACAGCTTTCAGGTAGTCATCATGGATATTTAATCTTCAAAAGGATATATAACCTTCATATTATGCTGCGTTTTCAAGGTTTTCACAGATGCCGATTTGCGGGGAGCTATGCAAAGACCATAAAGCTAATTAACCATGACTGTGTCTCTACCTCCGATAGGACCAGGACGTGCCTAGCTCTATATGGCAGAGTCGTGAAAAAATTGGCCAGTCTTATTGCTTAAAATCCACAAAGAGCGGTGTGATTGGTCATTTTTACACGTCTCTGCATAGCACTGCGGAACCTAGCTTCTGTGGAAACGCAGCCTTAGTCATGTAAATTGATGATAGAAGCCGTGGTCTCTCAAGCAAGACATAAACGTATGTATTTCCAAAAACTGGGATTTGGATCTAGACCATTTCTGTGAAAGATTCCGATGATACCAATTTATTTAGTTTATTTTGTTAGCCGAATTTCCAAACCAGTCTCTAGAAAAAACAAATATTATTTTTATTCATATCATTACATATCAAAGGGAATATTTGCTTGAAAACCCTAAGGCTACAGTGCTACAAATACACGTTTGCTTTTATAAGCTTACAGTGAATTAATTTACGTGTTGTGAGTAGAATAGAAACTGTCTTCGTCTTTAATTATTTCCGATAACGCCGAAACTCTAAGAATAAAGATACATTAACCAGAGCCAAGAGAGCTGAATATCTTATTTGTCCTTTAATGTCAAGAAAGTAAAAACATCACACACATATCTTATGTTTGATCGTCAATTTAATTCGTGCTGTTAACATTTTTGTGCATTTGGAAAAATACTACTACTACTTCGATGGCTCGACGACCCAAAGAGGATCTTGGCCTCCGAAAAAAAAAATGGAAAAATACCTATAATTATTTTAAAAAGTTTTTTACATATGTCATCATAAATACTATATGTAAAAAAATATTTGGTATTAAAACAAGCAATTATTCGCTTCACATTCTAGTCTAGGTTCTAACACTAATGGAACTGAACCCCAAATTTTCAAAGTAACCACATATGAATGCAAAGGGCCGCTCTGCGGTGATGATCAATTGAGATGGATAACTCCTAGTTCTCATCAGACGTGAGAGGGTGCTCAAGGGGGAAAGGGGGTGGCAGGGGGAGGGTTCCGCCGAACGAAAGCGACATCTCTGTGAACGAAGATATATGCAAGAAAGATATGTAGATTTCATGTTGATACATATGTTAGCTTTATTTATTGATTTTTACACGACTGACTAAAAAAGGAGTGTTATGTTTTCAGGGTTCATGTATGTAAGTATGTATATATGTAAGTTTCTTTATTCAGCATAAGTCCTGCACGGCTTAACAGATTTTGATGTGAGAGGTATTGTTAGATTTCTTACATTCCTCCGAGTGCCATAGGCTATGTGTAGTTGTCAGTCGTATTTTTATTTTTAAATAATTAGCTTGTTATATTAGCTTTGTGAATATTTGCAAAATTTTACAGATTTTTATACCAAAAAGCTGATGTTAAACATTAATCGGAACTCCGACTAAAGTGATATAGATGTATTTTGTTTTTCAACGTTTAAGAAAATCAGTTTTACAAATAGATTACTTCTGAAAATCATTGTTTTTTACAATAGGTACCTAAGTATATTTATTTCACTTTAACTTATTTTTCAACAGAATCCTACGTTACTGTGTTTTGTTTTTATTAATTTGTTCTTTTTTGTGTTCTGCGTATGTTTTGTTGTATAAAAAAATCCTATGTAGATTAATCTTAATGATTTGTTTAGATTATCGATAAAGGATTTAGACCTTAAACAAAAATAGATTACATAATTGAAACACGGCATCATTTGCTGGTTTTAATTGGCAAAATCCAATTTAGACTTTGTTTACCTTAGCGAAACGGTTTCATCTCTTTTGGATTTTTTTCGTAATGGAAAAAATTAAATCATATTCAAAGTAAAATATAAAAGAGAAAAATCTTTGTTTCTAATTAAATAAAATTATCAATTTTCAACATGGGATGTTAAACATCGCTAATTGGCGTCAATAATTTACTTATAGTTAAGTTCTACCGCCTCTAAAGCGCAAGGTAAGAAAAAGCGGCGCAACAAACTTTACCGCAGCCTTTTTGCCAATTATGTTTTACACACGTTGAAGTACTCTTATTTACACACACACACACAAAGCACACTTATCCGGATTTGTGTGTTGTGGATACAGACTTTATTTAAGTACCGGCTGACTCGCGAAGGTCCATTTATGTGGAAATTTTGGGATATCTTATTGTTTCTTATGAATATAGATACTTACTTAATACAAATGGAGTTTTCCCGTTCCGACTGGTAGGTAGTTCTCAAGGTAAACGAAAATTTACATAGGTACAAGACATTTAGTACACGTTGACACGTGACAGTTTAATACGAGTATTAAAACGTAAGATGGATATCTGCAAAAATGTAGCGAAAAAGGTAGCAAGTTCAACACGAAAGGCTTCAAAGAGTGAAAATTACGGGGTTAGGCGAAAGTGCATGTTCGCAAATGGGTCAGACGTGAAAAATGCAACATTCTGCTAACGATGTAAGTGCACGTAAAACTTTTGTTATGCAATTATGTGTTTTTTTTTCTTTCTGAACCCACGCGATGAGCAAATACAACTCATTTTCAAGCAAAACCTATTAAGCTTTTCTTTCTTCGTCAATAATCTTATTTTATTATAAAGTTATAAGAAACAAATACCTAATCTATTTTTTATTTAAAGTAGGATAGTTATTTTACAGGTAAATAATTCTTAAAAAATATATCTAATTATAGATATTAGGTTAGGAGCACCCATAACCGGAGATCATGTATGAAGAGAGTGATGAGTGTAGAGGAAGCAAGAGATATCTGTAAGGATCGTAGCAGGTGAAAATCGCTAGTCTCTGCCTACCCCCACGGGAAAAAGGCGTGATAATATGTATGTATGTATATCTAAGTAAAAGAATCATAACCTCCCTGAGAATTCTGAGTAACTATACTTTACACATGCATAATTCATCATTTCAGGTAAGCGTGGCTTTCGAGTCTCACGACTCTTGTCTCTGTCTACCTCGTAAGGGATAAAGACGTGATAATCTGCATAATTCATCCAAAAAAATATAACAGTATTCAGAAGGTACACCATTAATCCCGAATATTTGGACAGTTGTATATAGGTATTAAAAATACAACGAAATGGTGGTATTTCTATTACAGTAATGGAATTTTTCATGTGACCTCTGGGCCCGCTCTAGATGTGGGACCCTGAATATCATTAGTGACATATCTTCCGAGTCCTCTGCTGCATTAGAAATAGAAAGGAAAGGTATATATTCGTAGCATGAAATAGCGTTAGCATGCTTATATGATCACGTCTCGTAACACGCTCGTTAGACACGAGGGCAGGGACGTATAGTCAGCATGTCAAGTTATGCCGCTCGGATCTCTATAAATAAATAAATATATACGGACAAATCACATAGATTGAGTTAGCCCCAAAGTAAGTTCGGGGCTTGTGTTATGGGATACTAACTCAACGATACTATATTTTATGACAAATACATATAAAGATAAACATCCAAGACCCAGGCCAATCTGAAAAAGATCATTTTCCATCTTGACCTGACCGGGGATCGAACCCGGGACCTCCGGTGTCTCAGTCTGGCGTGATAACCGTTAGGCCACGGAGGTCGTCTCTATCGGTAATAGTAGCGAAAAAATGTGTACAGTCAACAAAATCTTAGCTGCACTTTTTATTCTACGACAGAGCAAAGAGTCCCAAAGAACGTATCTAGAGATTTTCAGTTGTAGATTCTTGTAACCTTCAGAGCTGTGATGTATATTCGTCTCGGGCAGAGTAGAATTAATTAGTAAATGGACTACACTTAACGGCCCGCATTAATTATGTTTATTGTAATAGAAACAAATCGTTTAGTATCACGGTATTACCCAATTCTTCCCTTGAGTGTCGTATACTCAGACCAAGTATCTTTTTATCTTAAACAATTCTTTCTATAAGGTCGTTTAAGATAAGATAAACAACTGAGGATAGACACTGTCGAAGCACATTTTATGTAATAACCCCATAAAAAATAAAAATAAAATATTTTTTATTAGGTACCACAGCATTTTTAACTAAAACTATTGCTGGAGCCGCCTTGTAAGCAAAAAATGCTTGTGGCAGGTGACTCCGCCCTTCTTATCTCATTATCACCATTTGAATACCCCTACTGGGCTCTGGCCTTCCTTATGAATGGGTAAGGAGGTCGGGCCCTGACCCACCAAGCAGACCCAACGGATTAGAAGGTTTTAATGACTACAAATACAGCCGCGACCAACGTCTTCGAAGCACAGAGGAGCTCGAGATAAGAAAAGACAATGAAAATAAATCTATTCTAGTAAATAAATCTAATTATGTGATACAAAAATCCACTTTTTTTTTAAACTTTGTTACCCTATAACTTTTTAAGGCAGGGTAGATTTGTTTGGCCCCAATAGTAAAAGTTGTTATGAATGATTAGGACTAGCGTTTGGCATCAGTCTCAATTATGCACAACGAGTTTCATTTTTTTGGGCCAATTGCTTAAATTGCTTAACCGCCATTAAGGCAATACGCCACCAAGCTCCTTCATAACTACACTTAAGTTCTTCTATCGGGAGAGGTTTTTAACCCAAGAGGTTTTTACAGGCTGTAAAGAAGTTAATCCATTTTAGATCTATGATTAACGACCTTTCATTTCTACCCACATTTTCTTCATATTTAACCTACTTAGCAAACAGGGCGTGTCACTAATTACCGAAGCGAATCCCGCAGGCTACAAATCAGAAATGGGAGCGGGCAGAAACTGCTTACTCATTGTCAGCCGTATTGATGATACCATGACACGGTGATTAAGGCTCTACTTATAACGCGATCCAGTTCTAGCTCTATGGTAGTTTTCATGCGAGCTATGCTTTGACATAAAACACAACTGAGCAATGAACATGGATTAGTCGCAGTTTATGTCAACATGCGGACTAAGTAGGGCTAACTAAAGCCGCATTAAAACTATACATAGGTATTAGTCATAGAGATAGAAAAAATAAATCATTAAAATTTATTTCTAGCTCTATGGTATTAGTTTTCATGCGAGCTATGCTTTGACATAAAACAAAACTGAGCAATGAACATCGATTAGTCGCAGTTTATGTCAACATGCGGACTAAGCAGGGCTAACTAAAGCCGCATTAAAACTATACATAGGTATTAGTCATAGACATAGAAAAATTAAATCATTAAAATTTATTTCTAGCTCTATGGTATTAGTTTTTATGCGAGCTATGCTTTGACATAAAACAAAACTGAGCAATGAACATCGATTAGTCGCAGTTTATGTCAACATGCGGACTAAGCAGGGCTAACTAAAGCCGCATTAAAACTATACATAGGTATTAGTCATAGACATAGAAAAATTAAATCATTAAAATTTTATTATTATTAATTTTATTTCTAGCTCTATGGTATTAGTTTTCATGCGAGCTATGCTTTATGTGTATCGATTTGATACAAACTTGAAAATTTTACCATATGATTATCTCCTATTATTATTTTTTATTTGTATTGACGTATAACATGGTTATGAATAAATGAGTATTGAGTATTGAGTTTTAACATAAAACAAAACTGAGCAATGAACATCGACTACCTAGTCGCAATTTATGTCAAGATGCGGACATAAGGTTTCAGATTAAACTAACGATCTGCTTAGCATAAATACTAAGCAAGTGTGAACCAACCCCCGACGCAAAAAGAGATATATTATAAGTTTATTCTTTTTGTCGATGGCAGATTAGCTCGTTATCGTTTTTATTATTGAAAATAATGAAACTTAATTAAGAGTGGTCTTAGCTGTGATCAAGAAAATCTGTTCATTTCAGCTGTTTTGACTTGTGATCATAATACTTATCTAAATACATAGGTACTCATTTTTTAAACAGTCTTTAATTTTAGAGTATTCAGACCAGTAGCACATAATTAATATAAGTACTAACTTTAGCAATAAATGGTCAAGGCGGTTTCGTATCTAAAAAAAGATAAAAAAAAAATGTCGTAAAAGAATTCTCTGCTGTCAATGGATAGATCTATGTGCACATATATTGCATGAAATTTTGTTTGCGTTGAATGTTTGCGTTGCATTTATACCTTTTATGAAACTTTGCCAACTAAGATTTTAATCGAGTTTTTAAGTTGGACGCAAAGACGTAAGTCAGACTGGCAAAGCGCCAGCCAAGCAGTCATACATCCGACTAAACTTCGCTACTTATCTTAGATAACTATTTGCAGTAAATAACACCCGTATTCACAAACAATACTTGCGTAAGTCGACATGCGAAATGAGGCATTTTTCAGTGCGTTACCGATGGCAAGCCTTTCTATTGGACGAGCAGTGACGTTTGTCCCTCAAGTATCGTTTATGAATAGGTTTTTGAGTCCCTGTGAGCTGACAGGCACTATGAACCTTCCAAGTAACGTTTGTGAATACGGGTGTAAGTACACAACGTAGAACTAAGGGATTCACATCTAGGCATTGCAAATTTTTATATAGACAAACATCCGCAAACAGATCACACTTTTGCAGTTATAATATAAGTGCTTTTTATTCATGAACATATCTTTATTTAAAATTGTACAAGGTAAAAACTCGCGGGTTGTGCTTTTATTATTATTTTTTTCCCTACAGTAGCAAACAAAGCAATCAATTATAAAGCATTAAGCATTTCAATGTAAATAAACGGTACTAGTAAACATTTTGCTTAGGTTTTTCCACTTATAACAATCTTGCACGAGGTAATAAAAGTAAAATATTTATGACTGGCAACCCAGCCCACCCGTATTTCATTTTACTGCCCCTAGACAATTTTATTCATGTTAATAAATGCCATCTCTTGCAGTTTCATGTTATTACGAAATTCAATTTATTTTATAACTGAATAAATATTCTTATTAAAATAAAACGTGCTCTAGTCGCATATTTTAAGTCATTTCTAAACAGAACAGTAATTTCGTCAGACAGTGCTCTACAAATTACTTTTTAATTATAGTGACAGAGAACAGTAGGTACCAGTGGCGAAGCGTCCTTACAACACGATTCCTACCGGCTTCCCTTGGCAGATTCTAATATATACATTACTAGCTGTTACCCGCGGCTTCGCCCGCGGCAAAAAAGGATTAATCATTATCCCGCCCCTGTGAAACTCTTGCTTGAGCGCGAGTTAGCACATTATTCACGATGGAGCGAGTTGAAAAATAGGTAAAATTGCAAATAGGCAAAATTACAAGTTCATAGGCAAATACCGTTTATACACTCGCATATATATGTGTGCATGAAATTAAGTAAGGCTGCTTGCGTGCGTGTCGTGATTTTCAATCAAAATGGCGCGAAAATTTCATCGTTACCGTACAGCGTATACATAGATATATTGATAAAGATATAAAATAATAAAAAAACGTGTCAACAGGTCGTAAAATGTAACCTGAACATAACTTATTTTCTACCTTCAAGTCTTTCCGGGCGGTAATAAAAAAAAATAACCTGAACCTAACTTCGTTTCCGCCTCAAAGTCTTTCCGGGCGGTCTTAAAAAAAATAACCTAAACCTAACTACTACTATATGATCTTAGCTTCTCAATATACAAAGTTTAACACTCAAAAAAATTACAATTTCGGAAACAATGTTTATTTTTAGACCAACCGCGAATTGAACCAACCGCAAATTGGACACTTTTTAGAACTTTCGACCAATCGCGAATTGAACCAATCGCGCCCAAACCGTGTAAGTGATTTGAAATGAGTGCGGGGCGGTGAGTGACCGATATGTACGTTAGTACTACTTACTATTCTGTGACGCTACTGTTTTCGCTACACTATATGGTATACATAAACATTTATAAAAATATTACTCGAAAGAACATTCTTCGCGAAAAAATATTGAAGGAACTTATCCCCGGTAAAGTGCCATCTTGTGGCAGGCCGTGAGAACTAAAGGCAAGTATTTAATTAAAGCGCCATCTAATGACAATTTAGATGTAATGGAAAAAAATATTGTGCCTCATACAGCTATGTTGCACGCCCCGCCTCCGCACGCAATGTACATCACAACAAACTCACTGATGTTCCTTCACACACATAATATACAGAAGTTTGAGCAGAGTGCCATTAGTCCGCGCACTAAGCAGCTGTCTGCACACCTTGACGTATCCGGGCATACTGCCGGCCGCCCGGTGCAACGGCCCATTTTATATGTAAGTAGTGGGGAGGCTGTCGTAACGTCACATTGACGTAACGTCACTTTGACGTAACGTTACTTTGACGTAACGTCACTTTGACGTAACGTCATTTTGGCATGACGTCTATTTTGTCAAATAATAGATGGCGTTACTATAATTGGTATCCCATGCCCACGGGAACCATTTTTTCCGGGATAAAAAGTAGCCTATGTGCTATTCCAGATCATTATCTACCTCTGTACCAAATTTCATCGAAATCCGTACAGTAGATTTTGCGTGATTGAGTAACAAACATCCTCACAAACTCACAAACTCACATCCAAACTTTCGCATTTATAATATTATAGTATAGTATAGTATATAGTATAGTATATAGTATATAGGATATAGTATAGTATGATTTTTATGACTAACAATAATAGCTTAATCTTGCGGCCTATACTTGCACAAAAATCTATAATCATATAACAAACCATAAGCCGACGATCCACGGCATTAACTTAGATATTTTAATATGAGCGCGAAATACAATTACATTGCGCGCATATAATTATATTGCGCGCTTTGCAAAAATATTCTTCAATAGCTGGATACAATGTACGCAATGTATTCGAAACAGCGCAAACGCCACACACACGATCTCAATCGCAGCGCAGGTCGCGTGGCGCGGTAGTAAGTAACTCGGTAATAATATTGGGAATTTGTAAAATTAAAATATATGGTGACACACACACCATGACATTACAACTACATTTGCAACCACTCGTCGATATAGACCAGCGATTAAGCCGATAGCCCATCGCCTCCAACGAAACCTTATTGGTTCATTTGAAAAATTTTCGTCCAATCACAGCGATTATCCGCGAATGTCTAATGTCACCTAGTCTTGCACGTTTTAAGGTTATTTTGATTGATTTGCGCGCATTTGCATTTTGCACTCACGGCGAACGTTAATTATCTATTGTTGTGATATGTGATTAACTTGATTGTGGTATATTATATAGTTTATAAGAATCGAAAGTGGTGAAATTTTACGTGCCAAGTGTTATGTGTACATTGTATAGTGTTTATGGATTGTTTCATTGTAAAGGTAAACGTTTATTTTTGTTTCTTGTCGAACAACAACAAATAGGTTGTTGTCTTACAGATTACCTATTAAATGAGTTAACCTCGTTCTCAAAACAATTGTTCGAAAAAAAAAAAATATATCATTAAACATCTCTCATGGCTCATCGCGATATGAAACGCATAAAGGTATCAAGTTAAAATTACTATTGAACTCGGATCCACGGTTGATTATTTTTTTGGTGAAAGATCACCAAAAAAATAATCAAAATTATACGTCAACGCGATAATATTTTGCGATTTCAGGCAGCAATCAAAATCTATGGGGTAAGTACCCCATAGGTTTTGTAAATTTCATAATTTAGGTATGACCCCATAGGTTGACCTAAAATTATGAAATTTGGCAAAAAGTAAGGTCTAACAGTACTTATACAGGAATAAATCTGAAAATTGTAAATATGTTTTTGGAAGCCTAAAAAAAGTGTTACAAACTTATTTTTGCGCTGGATTCAGTGTGAATCTGTTAGGGATCAAACTGCAAAGTTAAGTTTGTTTTTGAAACTAGTTGGTATTTTAGTTAGAGCTATAATGTGAGATGCTTTGCGTGTACGGAACTCTCGGTGCGCGAGTTTGACTCGCACTTGGCCGGTTTTTTTTCTATATATTTATAATCCGAGTGTGAGTGACATGTGCTTTAAACGACTTTTTTTAAAGCCACTTTTATCATACTCGACTTGCACTGTGGCTTCACCTTTGTATATTTTCACCCCACGCCACTGGTAGGTACATTTTTTGAAGTCGAAAGCTTTGTAAAAAATACTATACCCACTTGAAAACATGTTAGCAAAAACTCTAGCCTCAATGACTCAATTTGTGAATAATCAAATAACAGTACACTTTTGCTTTTCAACAATTAAGTTTTAAAATATGTAGTTAGTTTTTAGTTAAGTTTTAACTCTAAACCCTGGTTGGAAAATTGTATAAGATTTACCAACGGAAATGTATAACGTGTTCACAAATAAGCTCCCGACATTGGGAGAATGCATCAATGATGAACCAGTACGTACGGTCATAATATTGAATTTTTGTAAAAAAAAAAACATTATTTACAAAATAAAGGTATAAATAAAGGCGATAAAAACAATTTATTTCCCTGACGATGGAAGGATTGAGTCTGTCAAGCGAGACGGGGGGTAACAGCCGCGCGGACCCCGTCGAGCCTGGCTCACTTGTCGAGAGCTAAGATTATTATTTATCAGCTGTGGTCGTCCAAAATGCTAGTGGTGTGCAGCTTGACGTAATAATTAATTGGTCTCTGGAGCGATGGTGGCTGAGTGGTTAAGACTCGACTCGAAAGCTCCAGGTTTGAATGGTGTATTGTAGTTTTCAGTGAGGAAACATCGTGAGGAAACCTGCGCCACAGAATAAGTAATAGTACTAACTTATCGAACGGCCACTCACCGCCCTGCACTCATTTCAAATACCCCACCCCGCACTTCGTTGTAGACATCACTGTCACTGGAACGAGGGCTGGTGCGTAATCGACGCACTTTTCGCGCCATTTTGATTGATAACCACGGCACGGAAGCAGCCCTAATAAATTTCATGCACACACTTGCGCGTGTACAAACGTCATTTTCCTATGTAATAGTAAATTTAGAGCGTTAGCGAGCGTTGTATGGAGTGTATGGAGATACTAACACTAGATATGCTAGATCGTGGTAGTTGCCAAGTCAAGTCAGATGCCTGAGTTAAGTTGCCCGACGAGTTGAGAAAAATCGGACACAAATGTTATCTAAAACACACTCGATAAGAAGATTAATTATTCTTATAATTAGCGAGGATATTAAGTTTCTTTATCAAACCATTTTTATATTTTTGAACTTAAAACACATAATCCTAATCCTATCCTAATCATAACTAATATTATAAATGCAAAAGTGAGTTTGTTTGTTTGGTGGTTTGTTTGTTACCTCTTCACGCTTTATCTACTAAATCTTCCTGAAATTTCGCATACACACACATAGCTGGAAGTACGGAGAAGGAAATAGGGTACCTTTCATCTCGGGAAAAAGCACTGTTCCCGTGGGAAATTCACGCGGGCGAAGCCGCGGGCGAAAGCTAGTAATGTATATAATAGTCAAGAGGACTGAGCACAAACCAAAGTACTTACCTACCTCTCTTAATTTTATTTGCTGTAAATGACGTTTATTTGAAGATGCATCCATCGTGATGATTGCAGCCTGACTGAAATAGTGTTATGCTCCGTTAGGAGTATTACCTATATTTTTTTGGTGTTGTGGACGTAGTATTCCGATGACAGGACAAATACCTATTGTTTCATAATTAATTACCAGTGTAATTAGTTATTTATTCATTAAATATAGCCTGTGCCCGCTACTTCGTCCGCGCATATCTCAGGTTCTAAGTGGTGTATCAAGATGATACTTACGCCAGATTTTATTCAATTCAATTCAATTCCTTTATTTGCAGAAATGTGGTTACATTAGTTGTTACATTAAATACATGGTCCATCACGTTAGCCTTAAACTGGCCATGCAAAGTCTAAAACTATAATTATAATAAATCTAATTAATTTAAATAGTTCATTCATATTATACACAAACACGGATCAGAAATAAAACAATTACATATAATAAATTGTTACGTCACTATAAATGTCAAAAATATCAAATAAATGTCAATTACGTTTAGGTCGGTCAAGAAATTCATTAACTGAATAAAAACATTCATTACATAGCCATGCTTTTAGCTCTTTTAAGAACTTCTTACGTGGCAGCAGTTGAAGGTCTTTGGGCAAAGAATTAAACACCTTCCCGCACATGGCATAGCAACCGTTTTGATATAAACTAGTAATTGGAACTCGGGGTAGAACAATTCGATCTCGATTACGAGTTCCTCTAAGATAGATGTCCCGAGCTCTAGTAAACAGCTGTGGATGCGTTTTTACAAAAACGGCTATCTCGTAGATATACAATATACATACAGGGAAGAGTCAACAAATTTAGTTTTTTAAATAGAGGCTGACACGATTTTAAGTTAAACCTTCTATAAAACAACTGTGAAAACAGCATCAAATTTGGTCCAGTAGTTTTTGCGTGAAGCGCGTACAAATGTACAGGCAGAAAGACAGACAGACAAAAATTTTAAAAAAAATTGTTTTGGCTTCTATTAGCCTTATAAAGACCCCTCGTAATGTTTTTTCTTAGATATCTCTTATGTACAGACACAGAACGGTTACAATTTTATTTTTTTTGCCGTGCGCACTAATTTCTTGGTTTTCCAACTTGTTATCGAAACTTTGTGATGTACGAGTATATATTACCATGTTATGTTGTAAAACTGTTCTGTGTGCCAATAAATAAAATAAAATAAATAAATATGTATTGATGATGATGATAATGTCACATCACAACTAATATCATAATTGATTTATCGTATGATATTGTCATCAATGATATTGAAATTTCCATCAAGCCTACTCGTTTGATAACAAATTAATGCTAATATTTTGCTACCACGTTAAACGAATTTCGGCGTGATTGATGAGAAAAGTTTGTAGCCCCCTTATGTACCACACTGTTTGAGAAAGGGCCGAATTTCTAATTCCCTAATATGTTACTAATAGAGCTACCACGTATGGTACTTTAATACTACCTAATATTTAATATCATCCATATTAATGCGAAGTTTTCATAGGTATATTTTCTAAGAAGTGCTCGCGGAAAATTAATTTAAACTCATTTATGTAAACCATTGCGGTACTCATATTACAACCCGTTTGCCATAGTAACCCAGTTTCACCCCTTCATTATATATTACTTAGTTTCCCCATAGAATATTTATTATTATTACCCCTAAATTGAAGTTTGTTTTAGCAAATAAATTTTCCAAATGAAAAGACTAGGTACTTATAGGTACTAATAATAGATATTTGGAAGTTGCCCACATGCAAGAACAAGACGAGACTTAGCCAGTCTTGGTCTTGGTCATGCGCCAATACACCTGGTCTTGGTCTTGGTCTTGGTCTTGCGCTCCCAGTCTTGGTCTTGGTCTTGGTCTTGCAGCAAGAGTCTTGCAAGTCTTGCAATTACCTATTAGTCTATTACTATTTATTAAAGTTTACTTTAAATCTTAGAAAAACGTATTAGAATTGGAACATTGTGAGCTTGAATTAACATAGCCATAGTAAAGATCAAGCAGATTAATAAATAACTGAAGATTTGATAAGAAATTCGAAAAATCAACTGACCTATATGTCGTTTTCCATGGAAGTAACTGTTTCTTAATAAACATTTATGATTTATAAGCTTACATTTGCTAAAACATGTAAAAAAACAAATTAATTACAATAACTTGACTGTATTTTAAAGAACAATACTTATCTGTCTAGAAAGAGATTGAACCCTCAACTTATAAGAAATTTAATAAAAGAGTTTTACGATTTATCATTTATTTGAATAAAAAATAAAATAAAACACAAATCAACAGCTTTATCATTAGGTTATGATACTTTATATCAATTTTATTGACCAAGAATTAATACAAAGTAACCATCTGGCTGACTCATCACTTAACCTATTTCTATGTTTTCTAATTACTAATGATGCTTTAGAAAATAACCTCTCAGCAGGTACGGAAGTTGCAGGTATTGAGAGAAAATCACGGGCCATTTTCGATAAAATCGGATACTCTGTCTCATGCGTCCTCCACCAATCTAAAATGTCTTCCGAGCTGGCAGTTCTTGGTTTTCTCAGGTACTCCTCCAACTCGTCTATCACTAAGCCTTGAAGACAAGATCCAGATGACGTCGAGGGACATTCATAGAGTTTATCAAAGTCTATTACGTCTTCATCTTCATCACATACTTTATTTTCTTTTTCTGGTAATTCCAGAGATTTGTTCAGTGAGTGTAGACTTTTATATTCTTCATAAAGTTCATTGAACTTGCGCAGACTTTCTGTTTTAAGTTGCTTCCCCCACATTGTCAGGTCAAAAGTCTGAGCCTTATGCCTTGGGTCTAAAATTAAAGAAGTACAATAAATCCAGTTGCTCTTCTTGTAATGTTTAAGCATTTTGTCTCGAGCTGCTTGGAAAGCTAGAATGAGCCTTTCATCCACTTCAGATCGATTAGGTTTCTCATCTAACTGTTTTACCATGGATTCAATTTTATCTAGCAAGAGATTGAATGATACAATGACTAGCGGTAATGTAACATATTTGTCTCCACCAAGTTTTGTACTTAAAAGTTTAAAGTTTATTAGAAATTTATGTAATTTTTCGAGTACCTGCCATTCATTAGCTGTGATTTGAAAATCATTTAATTCGGTGACAGAACTGCACAATATGTCAATGCCCGCTCTCACTTTTAAACCAAATCCAATCATATCATGTGTGGAATTCCATCTCGTTGGACAGTCAAGAATGGCATTTAGATTTGATGGCACGCCAGCTGCTTCACAAGCAGACTGAAACTTCTTCTTCACTATCTCACTTCTTTTTATTTTACTGGAAATACTGCGTAACTTTGTTACAGATGTACGCGAGTCAGCAATATTTGGTGCAGATTCTTCATCTTCCTCTTCCTCAGTTTCGTCTGCATAGTCTTCGTACTGCTGATCTTGCGCGTTAGTGTCAGACTCACAGTGTAATGCTAAGGTCTTTAATAAATCTTGTACACCAAGGTTTAAAATGTGAGCAAAGCACCGGAAATGTTGATTGTCTGAATCAAAGTGTGGCGGCAGCTGTTTGCCCAGTTCATACATAAATTTGGTATTTGCAGTTGCGTTGTCGACCGTGATACCTTGTATTTTATCAATTATGCCATATTCCAATAAACATTCATGGAAAATCGTTGCAATATCTTCCCCAGTATGTCGACCGCGTGATGGTATAAAATCAAGAACTACAGATTGATACTTCCATTCGTTGTCTATATAATGAATAGTAACCCCGTAGTAACTCCTACCAGCAATTGACGTCCACCCATCAATGGTAAAAGACATTTTAGATGATAATTGTTGAAGTCGTTCCTTGAGATTCAATTAGAGCTCTTCAAATCGCTCTTTGACTTTCCTTCTAAGTGTAGACCTTTTAGGAAACACCATATTAGGGCAAATACGTCGAAAATATACTTGTGTAGCTTCGTCATCGAAAAATGAGAAGGGAAGATATTTTTTCACCACCCAATCAACTGTAGCTGTCGTGATGTTGTCACTGCTGTTTTCCGACTGAAACAAAACAATAAATCTTGTGTTATTATTTAAAACATACTAGATTTGAGCGTATAAGAGGAGTAGGTTTGTTGTTGTTAAATCGAGAAAATCGTTAAATTGATATTTGTTATATTAAGGTTGCACTGTACTGTAATTTACCAAAATAAAGTACTTAGTTGTTACTGGCCGATTAAATGAAAATATGGGTGTTTATAAAAAATATTTAAGACGATAATTACATACTTAATATGTCGCACCCCTAGATGAAAACACCACTAACTCAAAAATACTTACGTAAGTTAATGGCGTTTTTGAAAGTATCGCATGAATAGCTACGCGGAGTTAAAATTCTTTTAACTGTTAAAAAAATATTCTTACCTGTCCACTTCTTCCAGCGGTTACTAAAAAGCTTGTGATATCTCCACTTAATTTTGGTTTAACAGGAAGAAATATTTCTGATTCTTTTTTGTGGAAAGATATTAGATGTTTCCTTAAGCCTGAAGTGTTTCTGTTTTTCATTTTTATTTCAATCTTTTTATGTTGGCACAATTTACAGAAGGCAGTTTGGGATGCATGAATTATTTCGAAAAACTCCTCAAATTTGCTTTTGGGTCTTTTAGATCTGTGACTCAAACTCTCGTTACTCGGACTAGAATAATTTGAATCTTCGTCACTCTCACTCATATTAAATTGTACACGTGATACGTTTTTAGAAAACAACGAGAATTAGTAAAAACAATTATTAAGTTAGACTCGAAGCACAGCTCAATTGGAAATGACTGGAATTAAAATAATTCCTTTATTTATAGTACGTTTCCTTGCTTTCTACCGCGCCGCCTCGCCACGTGCCGGCTCTATGAAAAGGATGCCGCCGCAAATCAAACAATGCCGCGTGCGGCGTACAAACACACACTAAATATTACCTACTTGTACAGACGCGACGCGTGAATAAAATATATGTAAAGAATTAGTGCCAATCACTATTCTTTACATATAAGTGAATGTTTTGGCGTACATCTATACTAATATTATAAAGCTGAAGAGTTCGTTTGTATGTTTGATGACAGAAGTTTTAAAATAAATAAATAAGTCCTGAACGTCACTATACCTCCAAAGTTACTATTCCTCGTGGACGAAGTCGCGGGCACAGCTAGTAAATACTTACTCTCATCATCTCTCTCAGAGAAATTCGGGCTGGTAAGTAATACAAAACTCTTATCGCAGGCTTTTTATTTTATTAGTAGGTAAGTACCTACGCTTTTTATATTATTTTATTAGTTTTGTAGAATTTTTTTACACGTTTCAAGTATATTTAAAAGTGGCTACAATATTTATTAAACGGGTGATACTTGAACACTTTTTTGCTATTTTTTCTTGTAAAATCTTAAGAAATATAATGACTAAATGTACAATAATAGTACCTAAGTAATTAGTTTAAAACCATATAAGTAATCAATATTATAATATATACTTACTAGAATGAATTAATATGACATCTACTACCTATCCTTACCATTTTATCCTAATCATAATACTACTTGCGTGATCAGTATAATGTATTCATTTTCATTCTAAGCAATCTGAAACTTATTTATTCTTTGGAACACCTGTAGGTATTCTTAAAATTCGAAATTATTTTGCATGAGTATACCTACGCCCTATGGCGGCAATCAAATAGTGTCAAATGTTATGATTTCGGCGTGGCGGCAACGATTGTTTTAGATTTCAAAAGAAGCCGCCGGCGCGTGTATCATAACCATGTACTTCCGAAAAGCGGCAAATTTCTTTGAGAAGTAAGTACAAAACCTTTGATGCCGCATTATCAAAGTGCCGATGGTTAAAACATAACTATGCATGCACTCAGTTTGATTTTAATAGATATTTTTTTATTCGCTATGTTAATGGTATTAGTCGTAATGCGCATAGGTCCAGTTTTTCATATTCTTTGATACAGTTTTTTGCGTCTCATAGAATTCCTAAGCGTACCTACCTATACACCGAACTGTTACACCTAACTACTCAGTGAAATAGCGCTAAGTCCTAGCTGCAAGACGCAAGAGTCTTGCAGGCTATGTCTTGTTCTTGCTCAAGTCTTGCACGGTCAGTCTTGGTCTTGGTCTTGCTAAAAATACGCGGTCTTGTTCTTGGTCTTGGTCTTGCAAAAACGCAAGAACAAGACCAAGACTGCAAGACCAAGACTGAATTTGGGCAACACTTGTGTTTGTGTTCGTAGAAATTAAAATGTCTGTAAAACATAGGCAAATACAGGTTTTACAATCACTTATAGTACCACTATGTCCTTGAGAGGACGTACAATATTTTATTATGTGTATATGTATGCCTATCTAATAAAGCTATTATTTGATTTGTTTATAATTAATTGATTTGATGATTGCAAAATTAGTCCTTATAATGGAATATGAGTAATATTACATTTTAAGGATAGAAAATTTACCCTCGAGTTAAATAGTTCTCTAGCTTAATAGTTTTTACGAAAATTTGACGAAAGCTAAAGAAATTATAAATATAAAAGATCCTCAATCAACGAACGTATCGTCTCGCATCGAGAAACTTTTAAATTAAGTTTCGAAGAAACTTTTGTAAGAAGAAATATCGTTTTCTCTTCATATTGCTATCATTTTCCTCACTTTGAAAATAATAATTTGTCGGGCACCAAAACATTACAATACCTAAGTAGTTATTATAAATTCGAATGTTTCTAGATGTACTTATCAAAATTTTTATTACAAAATACATTTGCAAATTCTCTGGATATAATAATTTTGAAAATAAACGAATTAAATCGTTAAGATTTGCCCTAGAGAATTCAGATAAGTACTGATTAGTTCTATTTTTAGTTCGGAGACAGAAGGCGAGTAATCTGAGTTCGTAAGTAAATTGACGCCCCCGATGATTCTTCGCTGAAAATAGTTTAGCTTCTAAGTACCTATCTATTTACCTTTTTTGTATTATAGTTACTTTCGACTATAATGCATCAGTATACTAATGACTTACTACCGTACCGATGACTTACGTATTAGTACTTAGTACTCAATACCTCAATTTTACCGTTAGCGCTTGACTCAAGAATTCGACTCTTCAAAATGAGTGTGGGTTTTGATGCTATCTCCTGTTAAATGTAACTTTTACTAATATCTATACCTATAGGATTTTTTATTTTCTTTGTCTTTGTTATTGCGCAAAGTAAAGAAATCACAGAGTGACTAACGGTACTTGAATTTATAATAAAACTATTTCAAGACTTTCCGTTTCAATTTCTGGACTCAAGTAAAAGAAAAAAATAATGTCTCTTCGAACGCAGTCCCGTTTTTGCAACATCAGTCTTACTTAAGTGATTATATACTCTTTGTAACTTAATACTTAAACAACATCCATCACAAGACGTAGCACGGGACGCATTCAGTCATGTACTTTACATTGTACATATTTAATGTACTTAAAAAGCGTAGGACTCCGACTCTGACAACTCACGATACTTCCTGAATATGACCCTGCATAAATAAAAACCCAAATACCGTTATATTAAACGTAGGCGTAGGTAAACGAAACACAGTATATTCCATTGAAATCAGGCATAGTTTTGTAACTCTTGTGGACTATTGCAACATTGTTGCTATAATAGTCGCGACCTTTTTTTTGCTGTCGCTACTTCGATCACATAGAAAGTCGCTATTTGAGTCGGTGACACATTGAAAAAGTAGTTTTAATTAAAACCTGCTCTTAAATTTAGGTGATTTTTTTTGCTAACTCCCCACGTTTTTCACAAGTGATATGCACGTGAATGATCCATAAAATCTGAATAATATAATGATAGAGCCATTATCATTGTCATGGCAGCAATAAGTACCTAATTAAAGTTCAATTTGTTTGGAAACAAGACCGGACTAATGATGTTCTGTTCCCGAAATTTTCAAAGAAACAGCGGAAAGTTTCTTGGAAACTCGAAAATGGAAAATTTCCCTAAAATCCCGAGAAATTTCTGAGATTTTCGGAAATTATCAACGGAATTTTCTTTTTTTTTCTGGGATTAGTAAATTTCTCTGCGGCACATCGCTAGACCGGACAGAGTGGCAAAAGTGGAGGGGCCTTTACCCAGCAACACTATAGACGGCTCGAAATTAAATGAAAAATGTAAGTTCCATTATACTTCCATGATCTCGATCGAATATCTTAACTATGTGTATTGTATGGTCCTATGGTAGTTACGAGTATTAATTAATTTCATCATTGTCTGTTTAGTTTACAACTTAATCCATTATGAATTTTTAGCATTAGCTTTCATCTTGAATTTACGTTTACACGCGAATTCGTGCGCGCGAATCGAGATGAAACCTACGCCAGATTTTAAATTAGACTCAGCGATACAACTGTAAGAATAGCACAAAATTCATTCAGTAGTTAAAATTATGTGATGAGCATGCAAACATGCAGACAGACAGACAAAAATTCTAAAAATATCTTTTCGTCTTCTTTTGGTGCTGTAAAGACCTCTCTTATATAATTTTGTTTAATATCTCCTATGTACATCTATACTCTATAGGCCACTTACAGTTTTATTATATGTATAGATTTCAGTTTGTCTGAACTATAATAGAATACTTTTACAACAGCCTGTACCAATTTATCTTTTAATTAATCTCTCAGCTAATCTGCCCTCAAGAGCACATTAAAGAATTCCCTCGGCCTTTTGGGATAACAAGATACGTTTTCTAATAAACTTTGGATGATGACATTATATTAATTACTAACAAAAAGACAGACTTTTTTTTTAATATATAAAAGTACGACTAAATAGCTGAGCGTCCACCGCGAACAATTTTTATCTTGTAAATAGCACAGCTAACATAGTTTGCAGTGGATGCAAGCACATGAATGAAAAACTGAAATCAGTTTAGTAACTTAACTCATTTCGAACTAAACTAAGTTCGACATTCAGGTGAGGCTTGATAGAACAATCACGTACCATTTCTAGAGTCCCACATTTTTTTGTAAACAAAACGCGATTCGCGCTCTGTACAAAATTGAAAAAAAACTGCGTCACAAGTAGCCGCGTTTTGGGCGTTCATAAAAATTCAATAAAAAAATGCTTTCACCACAGTCAACAGTGCTAATACTCTTGTGTCATCATCATCATCAACAATACTCGTGTGGCGCACTCAGCTACTTTGTAAATAATAAGTAAACAACAACTGTAGTGAATTTTATTGCATTTGTCATGTACTTTAAACATAATAAATGAAAACAACATAACATTTTTAAATGTTTTATATTTTTTGTAATATTTTATATTTAAAAATGTAAAAAAGAGATGACAAATAAATAAATGAATAATAATAAATTCTTTATTTAGTAACTTCGTTTACATTATCAGTGTATGATTGGAATCTCCATTTAAGTATAAAATACTTGTGTTTGGAGAGTCCGCTCTTTCACAGTTAGCATACAAATAGTCAATAATATAGGTAACTAAGTAACATTTTTTTAAATATAATTAAAAACTTAAAAGCTCAGTGTATCAGGGATTTAATTTAATTGTGTTGTATGTATTTGTGTGTGTTTGTATAATGTAATGTAATAATAACAATAGTACAGAGTTACAAATAAGTACAGAGTGATTCGACTTCTTCATAGGTTAAAAGTTTTGTAAAAATGAGGTTAAAGTGTACTTCGTTTGCGGAATAGAAACAAATCGACGAACGCCGCGCCGGGTAGATCCCAAAGTCCCAAATTTTACATGCCACTGGCTCGGAAATGTCGCGCTACGGCGGTGGCGGGTATGTGACTTCGGTATTGCAAAATCAAATAGAATTCAATTCTACTCTGATTTTTCATATTTTGCGGTTTGGGGCTTTGTTTGTTTAATATATAATTCTGATTGAAATGTCTCACTTTAACAATATCACTGTTAAAACTAAGTATTAGTGTTATCTTTAAGTTTTTATTTTATTTATTTATTTTCAAAAAATAACAATTAGGTACAATTTATGCATCCTAAAAACCACTTAGGTTTGTCTGCATTACATATACTTAATCTACGTTCAATTACACGTTTCTATTTTCTATTTTCTTATAGAAATTGTTAGTAACATTTTGCAAATATTTATGTGTAAAGATGAGTCTTATCGAGCAAGAATAAAATCACAAAAATCTAATTCGGTATAAAAATAAAATAACCATTTTGAAGGAAAATAATGCATACAATAGAAACCCTTTCGTCAAACACGATTCTCAATCCTTTTGTTTTACAGGAAAATCGTACAAATACCCACATTTTATTGATTAAGTTCCAAAATTGTATCTAAACGTTTTCTCATAACTCAATCCGGATTTAAAATCCAATCTAAAATATTGTATAGCGCAAAATGGCGGCGGTTCAACGCCGACCATGCATGGAGCTTTGCAAAGCTTACACGAGCGAGGTTGTAAAAATAAAATAGAACTTTCCCGATTGTGTCCCGTGATCGGATTGTCGCTGCTTTATTTTCTATATACAACATATTCTTAAACCTTTGGGTCAGTGTTATTGAAAGTATGTAACATTTTTTCATTTGTTGGGTTGATTTTTTGACCATTTTGTTTTGACACGACTTTCATTTCATGTTATTTAAGTTTCTTTATTTTATTTCCAAGATAAACGCCTTTGATAGATGTGTTGGTGTCCTTGTGATTCTTTACGTTATCCTGAGATTGGCTATGTGGCGTGTTTCGTGAACTTGGTATTCCACGGATGTGATAATATAAGGATTTGGAATTTGAGGTAGAGTTTGTATTCTCCGTTTGTGGTATTAATCGTCGAAAGGGTCTACGTCTTAGGTCTACTAACTTCTCTAAGGTCTAGGCTAGAACTATACAGACTTGATATTGTTTTTTTTAAATTATTAAGTTTTAGTAAGTAGAAGAATTCGAGGGAAAATAACCTTTCAAGAAAAGAAAACGACAAAGATGAACAAAAGCAAACTGTAAGTTAAAATATAGTTTTATTTTTAACACGCCGCTTATTCTCCTGTTTCCATTGTTCATATTTCACGTAAAAGTTTCATTCATTCATTCATTCAATCTGCCAGCAGCAGGTGAAGCCACCGAGCACAATTAGTTGTCGAACCATGAGCAAACTAAAACTACAATGCAACGGAAAAGTAAGTTTGATCAAAGGCTTTGTGTCTGACGCAGCCAGTGGGCGTAAATCACAGAATTTTGATTAATAAGGCAACTAATAGAAGTGCTATCTGCTGTCTTTTAATATGAAAATATATATCGCTCTAACGCAGTACAAAACAAATGTAATACCCGAAATACGTAACTGTAAATTGTGAACGGAAATTCCCTTCGATTGATTATGAGCGACTATTTAAGCAGCTATACTAAGTTTAGTTCACTTCTATTTGTCTTATATTATTTTAAACTCTGTGGCTAGGTCATGCACGCAGGCAAAACAAACTCGGAAACTCGCCGATGTGTGCTCAATACTTGCTACAATGTACCAATACAATAGAACTACGTAAATGCACTGCAGAATTACTCTGTTGCAAATAACTTATTAACTTTGTAGTTTACTTCGAAGATAAAAAGTTGTTGCACTTTTAAGTGCTCTCCTTTTTTTCTAGCGTTGATAAACCTAATAAGCAGTGTTATAAGGAAAAATTACGTCAAAAAGTGAAACCTTGTAAAATAAAAAAGTTATAAAAATAAGGATAAAATATGTAGCGTGGTTTAGGAGTAAAAAAACCTAACTGCCTAATTAAATAAGTACATAGACATATTCTGTTTTATTTTCCTTAAAACCGTTGTACGACTTCCATGTGTAAAACACAATATTTTTTGTTCACGAATAAATAAATACAAATACAAAAAAAAAAATTGAGCAAACTGATAAGAGCATAACACATTACGGCACAAAGTATAGTATGACCCAGCTCAGTTAGTCAAGGTTTTCTTTGTACGAGTATATTTAGTATCTACTAGTATAAGAAGGATAGGTATTCGATTCAATAAATATTTAAACTCACATATACTCGTATTACAGTGAGGGAATTATGTTTACGCCTCCGTGACCAAGATGAACTTAATTGTGGGATTTTCCTTCAAATATTAATAGAACAAGAGACGTTACTTAGCTACAGCTACCTTCTGTAAGCAATTAAACAAGTCTCGACAAATGTTATTGAGTTTCAATGCTTGTTTCAAAGTAAAGTTGAATTGTTTATGATTTTATGAGACATGTTTCAAACTGTAAATCCCACTTCTGAGGCAGAGATTCCCTAGCGAATGCATATTAAACAAGTTTGCGTCATCGCAGGACCTGGAATGCTGTTTAATTATTCCCGGGAACAAGGCCCCAGGAAGGTGCCATAAAAACTGCTTTTACGGACTTATTAATTAAAATTTGCCTCGAATTCTTTCCCCTGATGAGAGTTTACAGACGGGTTTATTTGAAATTTGTTTTACTTTCAATTTTGTAATAAACTGTAACTATTGCGTTTGATTAAAAGCGATACTAAGTTTGATTTTATCGGAGTTTTTATGTATCACACTATAAGATAACATACATGTATGTAGATATTTGACTTCCTACTGGTAGTCAAATATCTACATTTTATTAGCTTCAGTTGCAGTCAATAAATCAAAACTCCATTTATTCTTACCAGTCCTATCATGTAAACGATCTTCACAGTACTTTTTGTTGAATTTTGTTGAAAATAAATCAAATATTAGTTCAAACCTAAACATTCTAAAGTAAAACATTTATTAACCACGAAAGTAATTTCCTAAAAAGTCTATTTTAATTTATATTGTTGTAAAATCATAAAAAGACATGGTAAGATTGTTTACATGATAGGACTGGTATAAGAATAAATGAAGTTTATATGAAATGACACAACCCCACGAAGTTTGATTTGTCTAAATATAACTGTCATACACTTTAAACTCAATTAAAACTGTACCTATAATTACAGAATAAATTCGCAATAAGCTCCCTCATTAAATCTTAGAAATTGTCCGCCACAAGATAAAACTTACTTCTGAACTAACCAGACATCTACTATTATGTAAAAGCTTGTCTGCTCCGATCCCTAAAACATATAGTATAATTTTACCATCTCGACAACCCTACTAATGAGAGGCGTTTGTAAGAGCTTCGTCTGACAAAGTATCTACGTGTTATTCTCTAAAGGTCTGCATTGATGGCAACGACCCGTTATTATCCTTCGAATGTGCTGACGCCCAGCGTTTTCCAGCCCTAGAGGCAAATAGCGCTTGACATTTTCGATTCTCACTTTTTGTTTCTTTTTTGACAACCCCGTTATTATAATAGACAAAAAATGAAAGGCTATTTTCGCCCCAAAGGAAAATAAACAAATTTAGCTCCATTTAACAGACGTGGCATAATAAATTGAGAAAATATTGCTGTTCTGTACATAATAAAGTTGCCACAGTGGCTTCGAATATGGTTGTTTAATATTCTAAAAGTTGGCAGAGGTGCGCAAGCTACTAGTATATGTTTTTGCTGTCAATATTCGGTTATGAATTCGTTATCACAGAGTTGATAGATAGGTACTTCCTGACAAAAAGAGAGGTTACTTTGAACACGGGAATACACACATGGAAAAGAAGGCAGTACTAGTTGGGTTCCGATAGAATAGACATAACGATTTCCCGATGCCTTTTTACACGATTTTCCAAAAAAACAAGGTTATGTATTCAGGGACCATATTGTATAGAATGTGAGTTTATTTCTTACAATCATAATTCCTATACTTCTTGCCATTGCCACAAATGCCACATATAGACGAGTGCTCTGTAGATATATATCGTAACGGCTAAGGTTACAGTGGTGTTCTATATATTTTTTTAATAAAAAAATAAAATAAAATCCATTTAAAAATAAAATCCATTAATATTACATTTAATATTACAAGAGTAAATAATTTTAAAAGAAATATTTCATTTTGCTAACTTTATTTAATCACAACTAGATATTTTACGAGTTGTGTTTACACAGAAAATTAAATTTGGTACGCCTCAGGCGAAACATTAAGATTTATGAATTCAATAAACGTATGTTCGCAATGTTAATTGAATTGTTTGTTAAGTTTTTTACTGACTAGCTTATTCCCACGGCCTTGCCCGCGTGAATTTAAATTTACACCCATTACTCCCCTCTTAAAAATAAAATAAAAGATGGGTTTGCTCTTAACCACAATGTTGCCCGAGGACAGAGATGAGGTCTACGGTGTAGCGAGCTTACCCAGAAGCAGCATATTCACTCTGGCCTCCGTTCCAAGAGGTTCCACTGTCTACTTTCCTTCTTAGGGGTGGAATGTCCGACATTCCTTTTAAAAAATATCAAATTTTCCCGTTCAGCGGTTTCGTTTCGGCATTGATATCCCGATCCCAATCAGTCCGCCAGTAATCAATTTCATAGGTATATAGCTATCTATATACTATAGAATCGCAATCCTAATCCTATCCAAACTAATATTATAAATGTGAAAGTGAGTTTGTTTGTTACCTCTTCACGCTTTATCTACTGAACCAATCTTCCTGAAATTTTACATACACAAAGTTAGAAGTACTGAGAAGGACACAGGGTAACTTTCATCCCGGAAAAAAAGCACTGTTCCCATGGGAAATTCACACGGATGAAGTCGCAGGCAAAAGCTAGTACAACATAATACCTCGATGCTATATAACTAATGTACGTCAATAGTCGAGGTCTAAAACCACGAAATCCGCTGGAGGGAATAAATAAATACCACATCAAAGTGTATCGCATTCGCTTATCCCCGATCGATATTCGCCTAATCACTCGATGAAACATTCGTCCCATTCAGCCGATTAACTAATGTATGCTTAATCTCAAGCTTTTCTGATGTAAAACATTCATTGGCGCGGCTTGTAATATAATGAACATATTAGAAGCCGCGCCAATGAATGTTTTACAATTGCCAGACGTGATGCCTTACTTTTTTTATATAACTGTGTCGAACTATCATTTTCACGTGACATAATCTGCGTGGACTTCTCAATTGTCTATTATTGTTTAGAGGTTCCTTCGTTTCAGCTTGGCCAAGAATGCTTTGGTATGTGTGTGTGCTCTAGAGGTCGCATTTATTAACCGATTCCCGTGAAATTTTGGGAGCAGAGTCAGAATTTGAAAACGAAAACGAAGTTCAGAAAACGCTAAAATGTATGGGATGACATAAGGCCACGCTAAATCACGTGGTCGATCGCCATCGTCATCGCAAGTTCATAGAGAAAAAGATTCGAAACCATAGAGTAACGAACTGTTTTATCCCTTATTTTCCATACATTTGACATTCGCTTTCGCTTTGATGACGGAAGATAATTGTTTTGTCATCTGTCGAAACGATTACGAATTTAAATATCCTACGAATCAAATGAAACTTTGGCTAAACCTGGTTCGATAAACGTATGAAAATCGATAGTCGAGCCATTAATTGAATATTTTGAAAATGGCGGATTTGGCACAAATGGCCGCCTTTTTATTTTATGGCTCTTACGACCATTTTGTGTTTGTAGTGACTACGAAATAATATGTAAGCTCGCGAGGTCTACAGCTCACAGAGCCACTAGCTAATTTATTGGCCGCCTTAGATGACATGCCCAAAATAAGTATACTACTGAACCAAAAAAATCTTTAGCCCTTAAAAATCTGTGATATTTTTTCCGTTTCCAATCCCTCAGTTGTTATGTAAGCCCTTTCAATGCGTGCACGAGACCAGAGAGAATTCATTTTTCTATTCTGTACGCTATTCTGTTCAATCTCTAGAGATTTGAAGTAATCTGAATGCCGGAGATCTGCATAGTGAATTGTATTGTGTTTTGTACAATGGTTACTGAAGCAAAATATTACTTTTATCTAAAAAACAGCCCTAAAAATTTTAAAATCAATTTCTATTAAACAAGAAACACCAAATTCGGTTGAAAGACAGTTTAATTAATAATTTCCTTTGTAAAAACATGACAAGGTAATATATTTAAAAAAAAAATATTATGGAAAGGCCAAAGGTAGAGACAGGGATACGGATGTTGCTATGGACAGGGATAGGAAGCACGTGGGGCAGATCTTAGCCCAGCAGTGGGACAACGTAGAATAAATAAAAAAGAGACTCAATTAAATCGTTGATTTTCAATTTATCGGAATAGGTAATTCGATAACTAGTCAAGAGAGTTTTTTCAACTTTGTTATTATAAGTTTTCCAACTCGTTGTTGGAGTTTTTGTTACGTGAATCGAATTTTGTTGAGAGCTTTAAATTAATAACTGCTGTTGATTTTTCAATTACAATGAATAAGTTGATTTGTTAATTTCCAATAAGAAATTAAGTGCTGAAAGTTTTACGCAAATAGTTTAAATGAACTTGTGAATCGCTTTTGTTTATTTGAGAGCTTTAAACTAATAACTGTTGTTGAGTTTTCTATTACGAGAATAAGGTGATTAATTAATTTCCAAAGAAATTCAGTGGTGAAAGTTTTTAAGCACATTTAAATAAAATCAACATATAAGGTGACCCGGGGCTATAGTAACTAAAAAAATACAACTGGCAACTTTGAATTGTCTTCCACTAGTCAGTGAATAATTTACAAGAAAATTATTTAGGTGGCCTAATTAGATAAGTATCCGCTATTTATTTTTATCTAAATGCAGTAGCTAATAACGAAAACATTCATCAAAAAGTTTACTTCTATCCTAAAATTCGGCAATAGTTACATTAGCCACGTAAACGGGGCTATTGCAACTAGCATCTTCCAATGTTTGTATGGTAGAGATATAAATATATGCCTGACAGAATGTGTAGTACCAAGGGAAATTACAAAATGATTTGAACTCTAAAACAACGTAAGAAGGCCTACTTTCCTTCAAAAATACTTTTTTGAAAAATACGGGGCTATTGTAGCTTTTTACTATGACGATAGTGTTGTGATTAGCCTAATATTATAATGTGTCGATAATTCGATAATGTTGTGGATTACGGCTGCTCTCTCAGAAATTGGTTAAATTATGAAAAAAATGCTATCTTTCGGTTAATGTGCACTCAGCAACATGCACTCAGCTAGAGAACTATTTTAGTTATTTTTTATTGATCGCATCCGTCTTGTTAGCCAGGTTTATTTACCGAAACTCGATTCGTTTCGTGGTTGGTTTTTTTATGTAGCGTATGTCATTCAAGGAAAATAAAGTTTAGTGTATATTTTATGACCATAAAAGCTGTAAATTTTTGAATGGTTTATTAAATTTACCGAATCATAGCGTTTTTAGCCAATTTGTGAGAAAGCGTCCTTTTTATACGAAAAAAATAACTTCGTAAGTTCTATTAGGATAAAAATCTTTAATTATGTATCACATTCCTTTTGGTAACATATCAGTAACACAAATTCTTACAAATAAGTTTTTTCCATTTTTCAGTCTTCTAAACAAGTTCTAATGGTTTCTATCACCAACAAATACTTATTTAGCTAAATAACAAAATATTAAAGTACGCCGTAACTAGAAAGAAAAGCTGACAAGTGTTTCAAGTCATTCAGGTCTCTTTTATTTCTTATGGCACGATAAAGGTGTATTTTAGAAGAGGAATTCTCTCTAATTATGGCGTGGGATATATAATAGTATTCAGTCTTTTGAGAGAGAGATTCAGTCTTTTAAATTGACAATATTCTTAAGGTGAATTTTACTTAAAACATAAAAAATACTATCATGTTTAATCAATTGTGAACATAAAAACTCTTACTTCTTTCAATCGCTTACTAAAACTAAAAAGTTATAATTTTTATCATAACGTCACCCGAATCATAACAACAAATAGTCGTCACGTATTTGTTTACAATTCAGCAATTGCAACATCAAAAGGAAAAACCAAAACATTTTCATTTTCGTCAAACACTGGTGTGGGGAGATACGTAACAATTTGGGTCAGATCAATAATTGATATGTCATTTTCTACAACGCGAAATATCTTTTTATTCTTTTTGAAGGACTTATAGCCTTTGACTACAATTCTTTCGTCGTTGATCCCTTCTATAACACAAACGTATTTGTAATCCTTTTTACCTTTGGCTGTAGAAAACTTAACCAAGACAAATTGACCTTCTTTGGGACTTTGGCATAAAACCGGTTTCGATTCTTCTTTTGAAGTATTGGGGAAATTGTTATCGTTGTGAAGATTGTTGGTATCTTCCACTTTACCGACAGTTTTTTTTCTCTTGCTTACCTTACAAGTAAGGTAAGCAAGAGAAAAAAAACTTCACTTCAAGAAAGACTTGAACGAAAAACCAAGGTTTTTCGTTCAAGTCTTTCTGTTTTTGGGTATGTTTTCTTTTATTATATTTCTTTGTTTTCTCATTATTGTTTTTCGACGGGTCCTCTACCAATTTCGATGGCAACTGTGACAAGTTTTTCTCCGTTATTAACATTTTATCTTCCTCTTCATTTTCTTCTTTTAATAAGGTCTGAATAAAATCAGTAGAATCTTCTTCATCTGACGAATCTTTCAAACTGTATGAAGAATTGTCTTCAGTGTCAGAGCTATCATATATAATTTTCTTGTTTTTCTGAATCCGAATATTTTTATTTTTCCTATTATTTGTTTTCCTCTTCTTATTACTTTTCTTATTAGTTTTAACTTTTTGTTCAATTTTTATCCTTTTCAGTACCTCTTTTCTTTTTTTTTCTAATTCCTTTTCTTTTGTTTCTAATTCTTTTTTTTCTTTTTCTTCCTTCATAGAATTAACAACATCTTTATATGTGAGTATTTCTGCACCTCCTGGTACCTT
Source organism: Ephestia elutella (assembly GCA_018467065.1). NCBI lineage: Eukaryota > Metazoa > Arthropoda > Insecta > Lepidoptera > Pyralidae > Ephestia > Ephestia elutella. Next base: position 4,846,665 of record CM031573.1, on the reverse strand, counting down.
TTTTCGTGGATTTTTCGGTGGATTATTTCGAGAGATGGTTTTTAGCAACAACTCTTCAAATGATGTGTTCACAAATTCGGGATCTCCTTTTTTTAAAATTTTACAACTCAGAATGGAAACTGAAGAGTTGCCTGCATTCATCTCTTTATTTTCAGAATTATTTGGTGGAGTATCAACCATGAAAGTGTAAGGGGGTTTCACTGTTTCATTTTTTGATGTGGTCACAGTATCACTTTTACCTATCCTTTTACATTGTTCGGTGTTTATAAATTGGATTTGTTTCAAATTATTCATGTTCTGTTGATCATTTATATAATTCAAAACCAGGGTTAGGAGTGAAGGCACGTCTTCAGCATATAAATTGGAATTGTCATTCAAAAGGGTATTCATTAGATCCATTCCTGTACATTGTCTTTTCTCACTATTTAGGTCTTCATTATTGCCTTCTTGTAATTTTAATCCATCTTTAAGAAATTGTTCCCATTTTGACAACGACACCATATCAAACTTCTCTTTGGGAAACACATATCTGTCTACAGGGTAAAGCCCTGATTTTCTGAAACCATTTTGTAAAATTACCGGATTAAGATTGTCCCAAACTTCATAGCTTAATAATCTTGCAAATTCACATTTCTGCAGTTTGGCACCAGAGTGGAGCCGCTGCCATTTCACAAGGGTATGCTCCCAGTGAACTTTCATCGACTTCATCGTGCTAACATCTAACGGCTGTAGCACATGTGAGGAATGAGGCGGTAACTTCAAAATTGTGATATTGTTATCAACGGCCAATTCCACAACTCCCAGGTCAACATGTGTTTTGTGGCCATCATATACAAGAAGCACTGGCCGTTCACTTCCTATGGCTGGTAAAAATACGTCTTTAATATATTTTTCAAAAACAGACGTCTCCATCCATCCATTTGTACTAACGGAATATGCCATTTGCACATGTTCGTTTTTATAAAACCATTCGTTCCAAAGACTTTTACCCTTAAAGACGATCAGCGGCGGTATTTTATCACCATGTGCGTTGGCGCCCAGAAGCACTGTTGTGTTATCTCGTCCAGGGCCGCTTGTTGTCCTTGTTGAAGGGTATCCTTTTTGACCAACTATTTTGCTTGATGAGGGGTCATTACAGAAACTCGTCTCATCTACGTTAAATATCCTTTCCGGTTTGTCAGTCAGATTTAAATCCCGCACAACTGATTCCAATAAGTCAAAATAATGATATATTGTAAAAGGGTTACATGCGTTTTTCCTGGCCACCTCGACGCTTTGCGGCTTCTTCGTTGACAAATTGTTTCTTTTCATGAAACCTTGGCACCAGTCATCCCCAGGAATATCATTTTTAAAAGGGGTGACTATACCATTTCTTTGTATATATTCACCAATTAAAGTTTTAAGTTCTTAATAATCTTGCAAATTCACATTTCTGCAGTTTGGCACCAGAGTGGAGCCGCTGCCATTTCACAAGGGTATGCTCCCAGTGAACTTTCATCGACTTCATCGTGCTAACATCTAACGGCTGTAGCACATGTGAGGAATGAGGCGGTAACTTCAAAATTGTGATATTGTTATCAACGGCCAATTCCACAACTCCCAGGTCAACATGTGTTTTGTGGCCATCATATACAAGAAGCACTGGCCGTTCACTTCCTATGGCTGGTAAAAATACGTCTTTAATATATTTTTCAAAAATAGACGTCTCCATCCATCCATTTGTACTAACGGAATATGCCATTTGCACATGTTCGTTTTTATAAAACCATTCGTTCCAAAGACTTTTACCCTTAAAGACGATCAGCGGCGGTATTTTATCACCATGTGCGTTGGCGCCCAGAAGCACTGTTGTGTTATCTCGTCCAGGGCCGCTTGTTGTCCTTGTTGAAGGGTATCCTTTTTGACCAACTATTTTGCTTGATGAGGGGTCATTACAGAAACTCGTCTCATCTACGTTAAATATCCTTTCCGGTTTGTCAGTCAGATTTAAATCCCGCACAACTGATTCCAATAAGTCAAAATAATGATATATTGTAAAAGGGTTACATGCGTTTTTCCTGGCCACCTCGACGCTTTGCGGCTTCTTCGTTGACAAATTGTTTCTTTTCATGAAACCTTGGCACCAGTCATCCCCAGGAATATCATTTTTAAAAGGGGTGACTATACCATTTCTTTGTATATATTCACCAATTAAAGTTTTAAGTTCTTTCCTTGTCAAAGGATGGCCGGCTTTTTCCATGACATGTAGCAAATAAGAAAGCCGTTCCTCCTGTTGCCTGGATAGCACCGTAGGTTTGCCAGGTGTTGGCTGCTTTTGACCACGAGTACCGGTGTTTGTAATATATTGGGTAAAACTAAACGCAGGCGTTTCCTGTTGCTGCCGCCAGAGGGCGTTCGGGGTTTTCACACTGCTAGCGTGGATGGCGTGGTGTGTCCGCCATTGCATTGTCCCGGGCGATATCGGTTTGATTTTAATACGCGGAGCGGTCTCGCGTCTTTTGCTTGTTGTTTAGTTTGAGTGATAATTGTGAATTTCCTGTTTGTTAAATAACTATTGAATTTGTGTTTGTGAAAAACTCTGTTATTGTGACTTTTTCTTGTGAGAGGTGAAACGTGGCTGGCTGTTCACATCTGGTTGTTCCCGAGTGAAACTACGGGAAGAAATCTATTTAGTTGGTCTGGGGAATTGAGATCTCAAGGGTTAGGTAGGGTGATTAGGAATTCCCCCTTCCCGAAGACCCTCAAGTTTGGATCCGAAGAGAAAGAAGATTTAATTTGGTAAGTTTTCAATTGTAATTAATTTATAGGTTAGGTTATTATAGGGCCCTGTAGCTCCCTTCATAAGCTACGGTGGTAGCAGACTGCGTTAAGTTAATTAGGTTTTAGTCGGGCAAACGTGGTGCCGCGTGGAGATTTTTTCCCGGTACTTATTTTTACCGGTGGTTTTTTCCCGGTGAAGTTCCGGTACAGAATTCTTCCCGCCGCTTCGTTTGTCCGGATTCGCTCTGCGCACATTTTCTAGCAGCAGAGCGTAGTTGCTCTGCACATTTTCTGGTAGCAGAGCGTAGTTTATCTACCCTCTATTTGTTCGTTTGTAAAAAATAATTAATTGTTTGTAAAAATTATTAGATTTTTCTTAGTTTGTTTGTATAAGAATATTTGTAACCTTTTTTGTATTTGTTTGCGGTTTGTACCGTGCGTTCCGGGTTTGCGCCATTCTCATACCTACCGCGGTTCTTCGTGTAGTTGCTTGATTTTGTTGTTTTTTATTTACCTTTTGTTATTTTTTGTTTGTGACTTGACGCGATGGCGAAGGCCTCCAATGCTAGGGCGACACTCGCCAACGAATTGAGATGGTTTGTGACGGCCGGAGGACTCCTGTCCCGGAAGGACAGGGAGGGCGCCATACTGCTAAGAGCGGATCACCTCCACTCACGATTGATTAGCGCGGAAGCGGCCATGGTGGTGCTTACCGAAGCCGAACTTGCCCCGGAGGCCTACGCAGGTCACATGGCGGACATGGACCAGATCCTGAGTCTGCACGATGATATCGCGGAGGCGGTGACCGCAATAAGGGCGAGACAGGCTGGCGGACCAGCCCCTCGCACACCTGTTAGACAGGAAGGACCAGCGGTTACTGGTCGGCTCCCCACCCTTCAGCTGTCCCACTTTGGGGGTAGGATGGAGGAGTGGGTAGCATATAAAAATATGTTTGAGTCCCTGGTCGTAGCACGACAGGATTTGTCGAAGGCCCAGAAGATGGCCTACCTCCTCTCCACTCTTGAGGATGAAGCGCGGTCGCTCATCCAGCACCTCCGGGTGGAGGACGACCAGTACGATACGGCTTGGGAGTTATTGAACTCCCGCTACCAAAACTTACGTTTGTTAGCGGATGCGCACGCCGCACAGTTGATGGCCCTGCCCAAGGTGGCCAACAGGGCACAGTTGCGCCTGCAGTTGCTCACGCCCGTTACAGTGGCCTGTAACGCGCTCCGCACACTGGGGCTGCCGGTGGACCAATGGTCCTTTTTGCTGGTGCACATTGTATTGGGCAAATTACCCAATGACATCCGCTCGCGATTTGAGCGCGAGAATGCGGAACGGGACAGCACCACCCTACCAACATTCACTGACTTGGTGAAGTTTTTGGAGTTTGAGGCACGGGCGGCTGAGAATACCATGACGGACTCAGCGCCATCCAGAGCGCCTGAACGTAGGCCCCAACAGGGACGGCAACCGCCACCGCGTGGAGCTGGTGTGCGGGTTGCACACACGGCAGCAGTCGCGGGGGACGCGGACTGCCTGCAATGTGGCCGGATGGGCCACAGCCTGCTGCAATGCAGGGACTGGCAGAGACTGCCAGTACAAGATCGGCGCCGCATGGCAAGGCGGCATGAACTTTGCTTTTACTGTTTGGGCAGTCACTATGCACGTGACTGTCCCAGAGCCATACCATGCAGTGCATGCCGTGGGCTGCACCACGTGATGCTCTGCATGAACCGGAACGGGGATGGCCCCCGGTTGTTGAGGCAGGGGTCCCCTATGGGCGGGGGCGCTCCTGCGCGAAGCCCTCCACCATCGGACGGAGGACGCGGCTTCGCTCGTCGCACCCCCCCTCGGGAGGGGGGTCGCGTACCTGCGCGGGTCTTGGCGGACCGGGACCACGCGCCCCAAGGTCGTGGCCAGTATGTGACTGGCCAGGCCCCGGATTGGGCCCCCATGGGCGGGGGCCCTAGATCGGACGGGAGAGTGGGGACACCCCCCTCCACGCGGGTTACCAATACCCAACACATGCAGCCGCAGCGGTTTTCTCCGCCGCTGCACGAGTACCCACGGCTGGAGGACCACCCGCCGTACCATAGGTATGGCCGGGCCGCGGGTTATGCCCCCCCTCAGATGGGGATGTGCACTCGCCCGACATATTATCCGGGTCAGTGGCGCGCCCCTGGTTTGGAGAGAGTGGGGAGCCCGTAACTAGCTTGCTCCCTTGCTGGGACAGAGCCGCGGACGGTTCTGCTCCCTACCGCGGTGGTCCGCGTATGGGGTCGTGGGGAAGCCATTAATTTGAGAGCTCTGTTGGACTCAGGGGCTCAAAGCAGTTTGGTTACCACTCGAGTGGCACGCCAGTTAGGTTTAGTCGTGGAAGACTCGCCTGTGCCACTTCTTGGAGTTGGTGGCATACAAGTGAAGTGTCTGACGGGCCAGACACTTGTCACCTTTTCTTCGCTGAAGTCCTCCACAATGAGGATCACGACTTCGGCTATGGTAATGGATACCATTGCGGGTTGGCACCCCTCGACAGACATACCGCCGGGTGTGTTGTCTTTGGTTTCGGGTCTGGATTTGGCCGACCCCTTTGTCTTTCATCCCGGCCCAGTGGACTTGCTCCTGGGCTCGGACGTATTGGGTTGGATTTTGTTGGGTACACGGAGGGCTCTGGGTTCGTCTTCACTGATGGCAGTGTCTACTATCTTTGGTTTCGCCCTGATGGGCCCTGTGTTTGATAATAGCACCGTGGAGGAGCCACCGGTCGTCGCATCTGCGTCCTTGGCCAAGACCATGCAAAGGTTTTGGGAGGTGGAGGAGCCACCTATGAGTTCCAGGATGGATCCGGAACACGCTGAGTGCGAAGCCCTTTTTCGATCGACCACGGAGAGGTTGCCCTCCGGTCGGTTTGTAACTAGGTTACCCTTTGTTGCCTCTCGTCCTAGCCTAGGGCAAAGTAGGGCGCTTGCGGAGAAACGACTGCTGTCCATGGAGCGACGTATGCAGCGTGACCACGTACTTCGCGATAAATATATTGAATTTATGCGCGAGTACGAGGATTTGGGTCACATGTCTCCGGCTCGAGTTGATTGGAGCTCAACTGAGCATTATTTTTTGCCCCACCACGCGGTGGTGAAGGCCTCAACGGGCAAGTTGCGGACTGTCTTTGATGGGTCCGCACCCACTTCGAACGGAGTTTCGTTGAATCTATGTTTGCATTCAGGTCCCAAATTGCATAGGGACATAATTGACATCATCTTGAACTTTAGAAGACATCAAGTGGTTTTTGGTGCGGACATCCGGATGATGTTCCGCCAGACAGTCATACATCCTGAGGACAGGCGATTCCAGTTGATACTCTGGCGTGAGCGCCCTGAGGATCCTGTGACGGTGTATGAACTCAATACAAACACGTATGGTTTGAAATCTAGTCCCTATATCGCCATCAGATCATTGCTTGAATTGGCAGAGCGGGAACGGATCCGCTTTCCCCGTGGGGCTTCCGTGCTGTCACGTGACTTGTATGTCGATGACGTGTGCACCGGAGCCCAAAGTATTGAGGAGGCCCTCCTACTGCGGGATGAATTGATTGAAATATTGAAAACGGGTGGCTATGAGCTACGTAAGTGGTTGTCCAATGAGCCTAAAGTTCTAGAAGGGATCCCGGAGGATCACCAACAGAACCCTCACCTGTTTGAGGATGTGGATGATCCCAACAGGATAGCGGTGCTGGGCATGCAGTACCAGCCGCTAACCGATATTTTTACATTCCAAGTGGACTTGGAAATACCAAAGGTCTGGACTAAGAGAACGGTGTTGTCCGTAATAGCTCGTATGTTTGATCCAAGCGGTTGGATCAGTCCAGTGATATTCTCTGCAAAGTGTCTTCTTCAGAGACTTTGGACTTTGGGCGTCTCGTGGGACGAGCCGCTGTTTGGTCCTCCATTGGATGATTGGCTCGAGTTGTTTTCATCGATTAAGGAAGTCAATCGGATTGCCTTGCCTCGTCGAATATTGCCCCCGGGAAATATCGAGCCAGCCTGCATGGCTTTTGTGACGCGTCGGAGCGAGGCTACGCCGCGTCAGTCTATATGCGGACAGTTGACGCCGATGGCCGGGTCAATGTCTCGCTTTTGTTAGGGAAGAGCAAGGTCGCCCCCATCAGGACTAGGCTGACTATTCCCAAGCTTGAGTTGAGTGGAGCTCACCTTCTTTCTAAATTGTTGCATCACGTTGCCAGTGAGCTGGCGGCCACGGTCGAGATACGAGACATCTTCGCCTGGTCGGATAGCCAGGTCGCGCTTGCATGGTTGCGCGCGGCCCCACATACCTTGGAGGTTTTTGTTGGAAACAGGGTTTCCCAAATCCAGAATATCGGAATTGATATAACATGGAGACATGTGCCGGGAGAGCTTAACCCAGCGGACTGTGCCTCCCGAGGTTGTACGGCACCAGAATTGGTGTCACACCCGCTCTGGTGGGGTCCAGAGTGGCTGATGGGATCAGAAACATCTTGGCCTGTCTGTCAGACAGATGTTACTTCTTTGAGTTTGACTGGGCTCCGTGTACATGCTGTAGTCGCTGAGACGACGTCGGAGCCGGATTGGCTACTTGCTCGGTATAGCAGTTTGGATAAGCTTCTGGGTGTTACCAGTTGGATTAAGCGTTTCATACATAATTGTAGAAACCCACAGGCAAAGCGGTTGGAGCCGATTGCAGATGCAGAAGAGCGCCGGAGCGCATTGTTGCATTGGGTCCGTGTCGTGCAGACCGGACGGTTTGAGTCAGAGCTTCGTACTTTGCGCGACGGACGCGCTAAGTTGAAGGGCGCGGTCGCTCGTTTGAACCCGTACATCGACTCGGATGGGCTTCTTCGGGTTGGAGGCAGGCTCCGGAAGGCGGATCTTCCATATGAGACTCGCCATCCTCTGTTGTTGCCCAAGGGCGGACCCTTGGTGCAGCTTTTGGTGTCTGATCGACACATTCGTAACGCCCATGCTGGGTGCAATGCTTTGTTGGCTATTTTGCAACGCGAATTTTGGATTTTGTCTGCCCGAAGAGCAATCCGTAGTGTCCTGTTTCGATGTATTGCATGTTACAGGTTGAAGGCATCCACGATGCAACCACAGATGGGTGATTTGCCCGCTGATCGAATCCGACCTTCGAGGCCGTTTGACGGCGTTGGAACCGATTTTGCCGGTCCCTTTTCGATCAAGGCTTCTCCCTTTCGTAATGCCCGTATTGTGAAGGGCTATTTGTGTGTATTTGTTTGTTTGGCCACCAAGGCTGTCCATTTGGAGGTGGTATCGGCTCTGACTACGGAGGCCTTCGTCGCCGCGTTGGATCGCTTTGTTTCGCGTCGAGGTCTACCTTCCCTTATTAGGTCTGACAATGGCACAAACTATAAGGGAACTGTAAATTATCTTAAGGATGTTTCTGTGTTTATTGATAAAAATTGTACTAGTTTAAGTCAAATTGCTGCCCAAAGGGGAATAACCTGGAAGTTTAGTCCCCCAAGTTGCCCCCATTGGGGAGGGATTTTTGAAGCGGCTGTGAAATCCGCAAAGACCCACCTCCGCCGCATTATCGGAGAAACGGCTCTAACTTTTGAAGAGCTGGCCACAGTGTTTTGTAAAGTTGAGGCGGTCCTCAACTCTCGTCCTCTCTGTCCGCTATCTCCAGATCCAAATGACTTGGAAGCTCTCACCCCTGGTCATTTTTTGGTGGGAGGGCCGTTGAATGCCCTGCCCGAATACCCGTGGAAGGATGAACGCGTATATCGGTTGTCGCGTTTTCAAATGTTGCAGCAAATGAGCCAGGACTTTTGGCGTCGCTGGTCGCTTGAATATTTGCATTTGCTGCAGCAAAGAGTGAAGTGGACAGACAGGACTGAGCCTCCCAGGGAGGGTGATTTAGTATTGTTAAAAGAGGCAAATTTGCCCTCATTGCTTTGGCGACGAGCTCGCATATTACGTTTGATTCTTGGCGGAGATGGCACTCCGCGTGTGGCTGAGGTGTTGGTCGACGGTTCGATTTTAAGGAGAGGTGTGACCTCTCTCGCCCGCCTTCCCGTAGAGTAAGCTAGCGGTCTGCTTCTCAGACCGGGACGGGGGGATGTTTGTAATATATTGGGTAAAACTAAACGCAGGCGTTTCCTGTTGCTGCCGCCAGAGGGCGTTCGGGGTTTTCACACTGCTAGCGTGGATGGCGTGGTGTGTCCGCCATTGCATTGTCCCGGGCGATATCGGTTTGATTTTAATACGCGGAGCGGTCTCGCGTCTTTTGCTTGTTGTTTAGTTTGAGTGATAATTGTGAATTTCCTGTTTGTTAAATAACTATTGAATTTGTGTTTGTGAAAAACTCTGTTATTGTGACTTTTTCTTGTGAGAGGTGAAACGTGGCTGGCTGTTCACATCTGGTTGTTCCCGAGTGAAACTACGGGAAGAAATCTATTTAGTTGGTCTGGGGAATTGAGATCTCAAGGGTTAGGTAGGGTGATTAGGAATTCCCCCTTCCCGAAGACCCTCAAGTTTGGATCCGAAGAGAAAGAAGATTTAATTTGGTAAGTTTTCAATTGTAATTAATTTATAGGTTAGGTTATTATAGGGCCCTGTAGCTCCCTTCATAAGCTACGGTGGTAGCAGACTGCGTTAAGTTAATTAGGTTTTAGTCGGGCAAACGTGGTGCCGCGTGGAGATTTTTTCCCGGTACTTATTTTTACCGGTGGTTTTTTTCCCGGTGAAGTTCCGGTACAGAATTCTTCCCGCCGCTTCGTTTGTCCGGATTCGCTCTGCGCACATTTTCTAGCAGCAGAGCGTAGTTGCTCTGCACAACCGGTTATATGCGCTACTATGGTAGACCGAGGAACACCAAACACTTCTGATGCTTTATAACTGTTCATTGTTTTAGTTTTCACAGCCTCCAAAGCGTTCTGCAAATCATCTTTAGAGTATTCTTTATCTCGCTTTTTCTTGTATTTACGAACCATCTAAAAATAGAAAAAAAGATCCCATTGTATTATCGTTTCAATAAAAAAAACATGCTAGCCTGCTTTGCGTCTTGTTGCAAATGTTATCCTATACCTACTCTATACGCTGGCGTTAGTTTTTAAAGCGCCTTATAACGGCGTAATACGGTGCCTTAAAAACCTTCCCACATCAATGTATTGTTTCACCTTTCCATCGTGCATAGTACGACACCCACTGGACCTGTCTTTTATTTCGGCAGCTTACAAACGACAATTCATCAAAGGCGCATTCATGGCAATCGGATAAATAGTTCAGGAACATGACGTTAGTTTCAGGTGATTATGTCCATATCTTACAAACATACATGTACATACATCTACAGACATATATATTAGTTCTCTTTTTTTATTTTCTATTATTTATTTTATCGACACAAAATTGGCGTAGACATCACTAGTCATTGTATTCTCATACTAATATTGCCGGGGCTATTGTGTCTTTTCACGCTAGTTACATTTACCCCATTTAACATTTTTTTGCGAGGCTAATGTAACTGTATGAATAACTCTGAAAAACAACGTCGCAGAACCAAATTATAAGCAAATAACGATGAAATGTATGTTTAAAATGTACTTACTGCAAAGTTTTGACGAAAACACCCGTAGAAACAGATATTAAGAAAAAAAACATCAGAGATTTCTACCGCAAACACAGTTCAAAATGGCCGACTAATAAACATGACGCCGTCGGTAAAACACCAGGTACGATACTAATGCCCTCTATTTTAATGAGTTTTAGATCCTTTATACGTTCATAGATGTCACTTTTCACAGAATAGCATAAAAAGGAAGATATATAAATAAGCTACAATAACCCCGTATTTACAATAACCCCGGGTCACCTTAAATTTAGTTTTTTGGCAACAACTAGCCAGCGATATATGTGGTTGGAGAAATTAAGGCTTTTTTCCAACTATTAGTTAAATTAAAAATTGCTTAAATTCGGACGAAAGAAGCGATGAAAATCAAGCAATGGCTACGAAGCTACGGTGCTACGCACGGCGTAGCATTGCTACGGCGCTACGCGCCTACTGAGGCGTAGCACTGCTACGCACGGGGTTACGCCAGTGTATATTTGGCGCAGTGCAGTTATTTTATTGGATAAGAAGTATCTAAAATAAGTTTTAAGCGCTGTATAAAATTTATGAACATTTAAAAAAAAAAAAATCGTTTATTAACAATATTTCCGCATATAAGTGTAGTGGAATGTTGATGTCGATGCGCTTAGGCAGTTAACATTTTCGCAAAAAATTGATAAAAAACCATACTACTATTTTTATACTTGTAATTAGGTATTTCTTATTACTTGGACTTTCTTAGTGTACTTGGATTGAATAATTTGTAAAATATTGATAAACGCTTAATCTTAAGTAAAAAAACAACTTAAAATAAAAATGACACTTTATTTTAGTCAATTTGTTAGTAAAATTAGCTGTGTCGCGCGGTTTCGCTTCGTGGGAATTTCAGGAATCCTCACGAATTTGGCTATCGTTCACGGAAAAACGCACTAATATCTGGATATAAGTACGTTTAAAAATTTGAAAATTTTCAGCTTTATTCATTAGTAAAAGTATGTGTATGTACCTACATACTACATATGCATATGTATGCAAAATTGCCTCAGTTGCCAATCAATTAGAAGGCAAACTTCAATTTATATATATATTAATAAAAATTTGGAGAAGGTAATTATGAAAGCAAGGCACTTACTTAACTTCTCAAGTTCAAACAAGTTATTATTAGGCCTCCGTCGAACTCTCGTGTTACGAGTAATGAGAGCGGAGCAATTCTCAAGCCAAACAAGTGGAGTTTGCCGCGAAAATAAAACAAGGCCTTAAGTTGTCTTAAGCCGCTTATACACTTGGCCGTTCACATGTAAATATCGAGCACATTTACCGTTTTTGGATTCCGAATTACAAAGATTTCTGTGATCATTCCAACAAACGCTCTTGTATGTACAGTCGGGGCCTGCCACACCGGAGGTCCCGGTCGGGTCAAGGTGGAAAATAATCTTTTTCAGATTGACCTGGATCTTAGATCTATATATGTATTTGTTGTAAAATATAGAATCGTTGAGTTAGCATCCCATAACACAAGTCTCGAACTTACTTTGGGACTAACTCAACATGTGTGATTTGTCCGTATATATTTATTTATTCCTTATCTCAGGGTCTTCCCTTGACACGGTGGTTAGGTTTATCTGCTCCCGACTGTACCTAAATGCTCGTAAAAAATATTTTAGACGAAGATATCAAACTTGATGGCTACGTGTGCTGCCAAAATGATTCGATCATTTTGGTAGAATGCCACCGAATATGTTAGTGAGTAAAAGTTTATTGCACCAAAAAAATTAAGGATTGTAACATTGTGACTTAATATATAGGCAATGCGTACAATAGGCGGCCTAATCGCAAGTGCAATCTCTTCCAGGCAACCTTAGAAATAATATATGTATAAATGGCGGTGCATGAACCAAGCGATATAAAAATTTGAGACATAATAAAATAGTACTACATATTTATGAAAGAAAAATTGATAAAGTAAATATAAAATTATATAATAGCTATAAACATACACAATTACACACATAAAATATACTCGCTAGATGGTTCGCTAGAATGCTCATTACACGTAAATGTGCAAGTGTATCAGGCTTTTGCCCCCGTTGTATCAGGCTTTAGCCCCCGTTACACTGACACAAGCATTATTCACATAGCTATGGACACAGCTTTACTTTATGATACGTGAAAGAGTACGACTTCTGTGTCGACATGTTGGCAATATATAGCAGCCAGCCATTATGTTCATGCCACATACTACTTATTGAATTATTTTTTCCTGTTTCAAGTACCGAAATGCGTGTAAGTAGGTATAGTCGGTGTAAGGTGATGAATTTAGTAATCTGATAAAATAAATAGACTTGTATTCCATGATAATCTGGAACGAAAAGAATATAATATTTCAACTAAATATGTACAAACTTAACTATGTTTGTCCAGCGATAATGCTTTGAAAATATGAGTAACTGCCAAGTTAATAACTTGTTTTTATAATAAGAAGTGATAAATTATTTAGTATTTTTTTGATAACTACGCCATGACCTTGTCATAATATCAAAATATTTTTAGTTAAAATAAATATTTTCTGCGTTTTGAGGCTGAGGAAAATTCGGAGTAAGTATTTAATATTCAATTCTGTTTAAGAGAAACAAATTGATGTAGGTACGTAAATATTTATTTTCGTTATAAAGTATTTATTTATTTAACCTCTATTGTACAAAAAATACAAAGTAAACGTAGAATAAGAGGGCTTAATGCTAAAGCATTATCCAACCTTTGGGTTATGCAGAAAATTTTAAGTGGGTGTATAATAAGTACATTCGTTCACATTAGTGAAAGATACAATTTTTATAATTTGACATCTTTGGAGAACATGCTGAGTTTATGGTTCCTACGACGCCGCTGGTCGCCGCTTCTTCTTCAACTTGTCTTGTGGAAGCGGTGGTAAACTTATAAGTATATAACTAAGTTTTTGACGAAAAAGAACAATACTACAACAAACGAAAAAGTGCTACATTGAATCCTAAATCAATTGACAATAATACATTTTCAGTAATATATTAAAGAAATAATACTAAAGTTGTAGGCACGTTGGCGGTAAATCGTGGAATGGCAATAGCGTTCGTGCTCGCCAGGTCGCCAGCCGTTCGTAGCGGTTAATAAATTGTCTACCGATTGGATTTTGTAATAATCTGCACAGTTTTATAACTAGAACATTAATCGTGTTACCTATGTTTGTGGAATCCATAATATAGCCAAAGCAGTAGCGGATTTAGGGGGTGGGCACGGGGGCACGTGCCCCCCCAGAGTGCCCTCCCCCAGACTGCTTTTTTGTGTACCTACTGTGGAGGGAGATTCCATGACAGTGCATATCAAATTAAGGAATAACAGATTTTTTTCTGCCTATCTGGTTCATTTCTTGATTTTTTGCGAATCTAAACTATAATTAAATTAGCGTTAGGCTAGCTCTCAGATCACAACAACCTTGTTTGTTGTGATCTGAGGGCTAGCTATATTTAAGACAACTCAACAATATGCAATTGACAGGAAAGAAACAAATGTACTTACCACACGATGGATTGCAATGAATCGTCCGTCTTGGGCCATAGGCCTCTTCCATGCCTTACTCATCCAGTTGAGACCTACATGCTTCCTGATGTCGTCCACCCATCTCTCTGCTGGCCGACCTCTTCCCCTCGTGGTCTCTCCATGTCTCCACTCTAACATTAGTAGATTCCAACGTTCAGTGCCCATCTCCGCTTATGACGTTCTATAGTGGTCATCACATCTAAACCTCCAGTTTTGCCTAATCCTTATTACACTTTCGGTCTAATATTCATATGTCGAGCATCGACCTTTCCATTGTACCATTGCCTTCTAAATATATTATCCACGTTAAGAATTACAAGCGACTTACCGGGACCGGGGTATCTGTCTCCCTATCCCGTGTCACGCTATTATTCATGTGTAGGTACAGTCAAGAACGTGTCGAGGCATCCTGCATGCACCTGTATACGGTGGTAATTGAGGCGTATTTGCAAAGAATTTGGAAAGAATGGTATGCTGTTGACTGTGCTCTTGGAAATCGCCTAAAATATCGCTATAGTAACGTCGCCCTACATGAAATATTAATATCGCGCAGTAAAAAAATATGTATACTTAGTTGATAGTTAGTAGACTTTCTAGCATAGAGCAACACGGACTCCGCTGCGCGCGGAAGTCCTTGTTGCTTGAAGCTTGCTTACCATAACCAAAGAAAAAATGATAAAATAAAACTTTTTTCCAAAAAAAATGAACCGACTTCCACCATAAAACTTAAAATCATGAAATAACAATAAAGAAACATGTATTAGCATGCTACCTACTGAATGAGGTGAAGTCGGTGCCAAGTGCAGGAGTAAGGGTGTTATGTAATTGTTCAACTAGGCATTTTTTATACATATATATAAACATGATTCTAATGTTAATTTAGACTTCACCTCATTCAGTAGGTAGCATGCTAATACATGTTTCTTTATTGTTATTTCATGATTTTAAGTTTTATGGTGGAAGTCGGTTCATTTTTTTTGGAAAAAAGTTTTATTTTATCATTTTTAGTGCTTCTATACCTATTTTCTTTATTAAAAACTTAAACTTTTCATTCAATGGCCGAAAATAAAGAATTAAGAATTTGAAACTTTTTATGTCAGTTTGATTTGAAATGTCAGAACATGTCAAATTGTCTATTATTTTTGGCATATAAATAGACCGAGAGCCCGCCATGACTAAACCTTCCTTATTTTCAAAATGCTGAATGTTTCTCTGCGTGGTATATACGGGTAAGAAATATTAGCGACTAGGTATTAAGTTTGGATCTTAGTTGCTTATGCAGGTAATATTTTATAGCAAGTATGATTTTTATAGGTATAAAAAGCACCCTTGGACCTCCCAAAGTAACATTAAATTCAGCTTTTATAATAAAACAAATATAACTATAATTTAGTAAAGTTACAATGTCTAGCAGGGGTTTATATCTGCAACAATTGCCTGGTAATGGATAGCGTGATTTCTAATACTATTAGGAATACAATCTTTAAAAAAACTTTACTTTGAGGAAATTGAGCTACCACTTTAAATGTTATTGCTACAAATAATCTGCCTCAGTAATCATGATCCAACTTTTATAGTCGCTTATCGTTATTTCTATGTTGGGGACATACACAGAAAATCTTGAGTTTTAATAAAATAAGGAAGCGCATGCTGTCGCGGGCTTTTGCTCTATAATGCAATGTTGGTATTTGTATATTTTGTTAGGTAACTTTTAAATTACCGAACAGATTCTGACGTGATTAAAATGGGACCAACTTGGGAATACACCATTACAAATAAAAAAACAATTTTGGAAATTAGTCCACTATAGGCGGAGAAATCGGCGAACATACATAAAAAAAAAACATACATACATCGAAACATATAACCTCCTCCTTTTTTGGGAAGTCGGTTGAAAAATACACTAACGCGCCATAACACAAAATCTCTTACAAGTACATACCCTCTATGACTTTTCTAGAGCTTACAAAAGAAAAAAATATTTAATGAGTAAGTTCGTTAGCAGAACATACCTTGTACCATACCTCCAAATGGCTCATTTAGTTTTGTTCTTCAAATCGTTAACTATCGAAATCTTCCAAGATAATAACGATGGTTTTCACCCATCGCCCCGGGATATTGGCTTTCTTCAATTTACCGTCTCCTTAATTGTGATCAAGAATAACATCTTAATTAAAAGATTTTTCCTTTCCGTCTTATGTAGGTACTTACGCAAAAACTCTTAACAAAAGTACAAAATAAAACTTTAACAAAAGTACAAAATAATGTTTAAACATTATTTTGTACTTTTGTTAAATTTCTGTAGCTTTATCAATTCTATAATAAAAAGTCTTTGGTTTGTTTCTTTGCTTGTATTGATTTAATTAGGCTTGCATATACACAAACCTTTGAGGATAGTATCTTTGCAGTGGACGAAGTTTGCAGAAGTGCGACGATAAAGTTTAAAAAAAAATTAAAGTTAAAGTTTATTAATTTTCATTTTCTTCAGTAAAATATGTATAAAAATCTCAGGTAGACGTGGCATATGGCCTAAATTCCGATTTCTATGGGACTAATGGTTGTGAGGTCATAGAGCAACACTTGAGGTCATAAGACCTGCACGCGGTGCAGATTTTCGGTGTTGTTGTATATGTGCACGCATTACCTCTAAAGGGTTCCTTAAATATGAATTCGAAAACCGTTCAAAAGCAAGATTTAAGATAGAAAATCCCAGCTATGGATAATAGCTATCTCTCTCTTTAGTCGTATTTCCTCATGAATGAGGGTCGTAGTCATTATATGGAATGAAACACACAACGACTCTCTTGGCAATTTTTAATGGAGTGGTTTGCCATATATTGCCTTCTCCATTTCACACACTAGCTGAAATCATCAACCAGAGTGAAGGTTTCCTCACGATGTTTTCCTTCACCGGAAGCTAGTAGTGGTTGATGAAAATAAACTGTATGGTCGAAGGTCTGGTAGTTAAGATGACCGTAAAACCACAATCCTTATTGTTAAAGTTTATTAGTTAAGTTCAAGTTACAGAGTTAAAAAGGTTGCTTGTCCGCGATTAGTTATGAGAGTGGCGTTATTTTACTACAAAGTACATAATTTATAATATTAATTTCTAATATAAAAGTAGGGCGACGACCGATGCCGACTATTGCCGACGCAACAAAATTGTACGCTGCTCGTACATGTTCCCGAGGGCGAAACTAGGAACGAGGACAAGCAACCATTACAAATAAAAACAAAAAATCACTAGTTAAAGTATCGAGTGTGCTTGTTCCATGTAGGCATGTATAGCTTGAAATTGTTGTTTCATCATTTCTTCACTTAATAATATTGTTCTCAGTTTCCACAATAAGTGTTTGGTTCTTTATCAGTTCTAGTAGATGGCGATCGTTTGTTTGTAATGCTTCAATATATCTCTCGTACTTTTCTGCGAATTTGCTGTCTAATACTCCGAACATAGAGCGCATCAAGTTACCAATCTCATCGAAGTAGCCTCTTCGGCGTCTGGCCATGTGTTGTGATAGTAAAAGCGTGTTGTATTCAGTTAGATGGGTCAATTCATGGCGTAGTTGTTTCACCATCGCGTCACAAGGCGCATGAGTCATCCGTTTGCACGTTATATCAATTTTGCCGATGTATGTTGTTATGTCATGTGAGACTTTCCAATACGTAGTTGAGTTATAATATGTTAATATCGTCCATTCGTCATAAACGATTTGTAGATTTCCTTTTTCGTCGAAATAAATAGGCTTAAGTTTTAGTAAGTAGAAGAATTCGAGGGAAAATAACCGTTCAAGGAGAGAAAACAAATGACAAAGACGAACAAAAGCAAATATTTTTAACACGCCGCTTGTTCTCCTGTTTCCATTGTTCATATTTCACGTAAAAGTTTCATTCATTCATTCATTCAATCTGCCAGCAGCAGGTGAAGCCACCGAGTACAATTAGTTGTCGAACCATGAGCAAACTAAAACTACAATGCAACGGAAAAGTAAGTTTGATCAAAGGCTTTGTGTCTGACGCAGCCAGTAGGCGTAAATCACAGAATTTTGATTAATAAGGCAACTAATAGAAGTGCTAACTCCTGTCTTTTACTCGTAATATGAAAATATATGTTGCTCTGACGCACTACAAAACAAATGTAACACCGGAAATACGTAATTGTAAATTCTGAACGGAAATTGAGTGAGTGACTATATAAGCAGCTATCCTAGGTTTATTTCACTTCTATTTGTCTTATATTATTTTAAACTCTGTGGCGTTAGGTCATGCACGGGCAAAACAAACTCGGAAACTCGCCGATGTGTACTCAATACTTGCTACAATGTATCAAACTACGTAATACGCTGCAGAATTACTCTGTTACAAATAATTTATTAACTTTGTATGTAGTTTACTTCAAAGATAAAAAGTTGTGTAAGCAGTGTTATAAGGAAAAATTACGTCAAAAAGTGAAACCTTGTAAAATAAAAAAGTTATGAAAATAAGGATAAAATATGAAGCGTGGTTTAGGAGGAGTAAAAAACCCTAACAGCCTAATTAAATAAGTACATAGACATTTTCTGTTTTATTTTCCTTAAGCCGTTGTACGACTCCCATGTGAAATATAGAGCAAACTGATAAAAGAGTATAATACTATACGGCACGAAGTATGTATAGTATGGCTCAGCTCAGTTAGTCAAGTTTTCTTTTTATATTTAGTATCTACTAGTATAAGAAGGATATTCGATTCAATAAATATTTAAACTCACATATATTACAGTGAGGGAAAGTTTACGCCTCCATGACCAAGATGAACTTAATTGTGGGATTTTCCTTCAAATATTAATAGAACAAGAGACGTTACTTAGCTACAGCTACTTTCTGTAAGCAATTAAACAAGTCTCGACAAATTTTATTGAGTTTCAATGCTTGTTTCAAAGTAAAGTTGATTGTTTATGATTTTATGAGACATGTTTCAAACTGTTAATCCCACTTCTGAGGCAGAGATTCCCTAGCGAATGCATATTAAACAAGTTGGTGTCATCACAGAACCTGGAATGCTGTTTAATTATTCCCGGGAACAAGGCCCCGGGAAGGTACCATAAAAACTGCTTTTACGGACTTATTAATTAAAATTTACCTCGAATTCTTACCTCTAATGAAAGTTTACAGACAGGTTTAGTTGAAATTTGTTTCACTAATATTTTTGTAATAAATTGTAACTATTGCGTTTGATTAAAGCGATAGATATTAAGTTTGATTTTATCGGAGTTTTTATGTATTACACTATAAAATAACATACAAGTAGATAGTCAAATATCTACATTTTATTAGCTTCAGTTGTAAATCTATATTGAAATGACACACCCCACGAAGTTTAATTTGACTAAAAACCTATAATTGTATACTGTCATAATGTACTTAAAACCAAATTAAAACTGTATAATTACAGAATAAATTCGCAACAAGCTCCCTCATTAAATCTTAGAAATTGTCAGCCACAAGATAAAACTTACTTCTGAACTAACCAGACATCTACTATTATGTAAAAGCTTGTCTGCTCCGATCCCTAAAACATAAAGTATAATTTTACCATCTCGACAACTCTACTAATAAGAGGCGTTTGTAAGAGCTTCGTCTGACAAAGTATCTACGTGTTATTCTCTAAAGCGTCGCCTCAGTGCTTGTTTGTTCTATCTACCAAATTTATCAAAAATGAACTTTGAATGCAGTATTGTTAGAAATTAAATTTCAGTCCTGTTAGATAAAAAATATTTATAACTTTTTACTCTTAAAATAACAAAAAATTAATTCCAATTTTATTTGTCACACGACACTGTAATGAAATGTTAGTGCTTGTTTGTTCTATATCCAGCGATTGTTTTATGTCCTCACTCGTATAGGACGTTCAGAGCTTGCTTGTTCTATGTCCACTCAACCGACCAATCATAGCGTCGCGCATAGGAGTCGCGGTCGAGACGCGCTGCCGACCGGTTGTGCATTAGTGTGTAGCTATAGATGCAGGTTTGACGCGTGGTGCAAGTTAATAGGAGATGGCGGGGAATCTTATCATTAACGAATTCCTCACTTTTATCCAAAACAAGTACGACGACCTGGATGAACTAAGTATAGTGCAGATATGTGCTACGAATTTTAGTGATGACGAAGTTGATAATGGGAAAAATGTGTTATATCAAGCTTGTGGTGACGGGGTTAGATGCATACAAAGAAAGGGTGATGACAAGAAGAGAAAAAATATTAAAGATGTTATCAAGTTAATGAAGGAAGTTGAACCAAAATCTCAACCAGTTTTTGTGGCCAAGAATCTTAGCCGCCTACCTGCGGTAACTTTCGACTATGTGGATGTTACGCGACTCCTTAAGGACATGTCCGCAATGAGGACTGAATTGACGCAGTTTCAAACGAGAACGGCTTTGGAGCTAAGTGATATACAAACATCGATTCGAGACAAAAAAACAGAGCTGGTGGATACATTAACGATAACTCCAAAAACACGCAATAGGCTACCATCGCGTACCGTGTCCACTCCGCCGCCTGTGCTTGTACCACAACCCAAGCGGACGAGCAGGGTAGCCGGCAACGACGACGGGGGTATTGAGATTCACACACCGACATATCGCGACATTATCGCTCGGGACAAGTGTCCGAGCCAAGCTAAACCAGCCCTAATGCAATATGTTGATTCGGGTGAGCACTGCGTAACATCTCGCCGTGCGGAAGAGCGCGATTCCTCCGCTCAGATGGGCAGTGCAAATAAAAATGACAATATTGATAACTCGTTTACTACGGTATGCCGTAAGAAACGTAAATCTAAGTTAACAAATATGCGTGGTACAATGACGTATGCGGGCAAAATACAAGTTGTGGAGCCTGAATGTTATATTTACGTTTCACGAGCGGCCAAGAACGTAACCGACACAATTATACAGGACCATATTAAAGATATGGGACAAGAATGCCTGGGAGTTGAGCTACTCAAACAGAACCGCGAAACGTCTTTCAATTCTTTTAAGATTAAAATTGCCTGTAGTAAATTAAGCACATTCCTAGATGCGTCGTTTTGGCCCACTGGATTGGTGTATAGACGCTTCCGAGAACGAATTACTCGTACCGCGACAAATAAAATGTAATATGGATAAAAGTCTTAAAATAACTATGGCAACCTTTAACTGCCAGTCAGTGAAGAGATCGTCCGATCATATTAAGGACCTTTTGAATAACAGCGTTGATATTTTGGCCCTGCAGGAAACATGGCTATTCGAACATGACCTGGGCTATATTAATTCTATCGATCAGGATTTCGGATATTTTGCTAAGTCTTCGATGGATTTGTCAGTTGGTATATTTAAGGGAAGGCCGTGGGGGGGAGTCGCACTAATGTGGCGGAAGTCACTATTTCCCAAAGTCTCCGTTATTGACTGTGATAGTGATAGGCTGGCGGCCATACGGATTGACCTGGAAGACCGCCCCATACTGGTGATTAATGTATATTTACCCTACGATAACACAAAAGAGGATAGTCTAATCGACTTTATTGACTGCTTGGGAAGTATAGAAGCTGTGATTAAAGATAATGACATCGACGCGGTATATATCCTTGGCGATTATAATGCCCATCCCGGATCCCGCTTTGGGAACGAGCTGTTCTCTTTTTGCTCTGACCATTCTATAGTGTGGGCTGATAAGGAGATCTTACCTAATGACACATATACACATATTAATAACAAAAAAGGGTCCCGACGTTGGCTGGACCACTGCCTCGTTTCGGACGCGGCACGAGAAACCGTACGTTCGGCTCAAGTAGAACTCGGAGCATATTGGTCGGACCACTTTCCCCTCCTTATAACGTGTGAGCTATCAGTGGTGGTGAGAAAAATTGAAGTGAACAGTGTTGATTTGTTGCGTGGTGTCCGATGGGGCAAGCGGGACATCGCCCAGATCGATAGTTATCGTAAAAAGTGCTGTGATTTAGTTAGTAAGCTTAGAATATCTAGTCATTGTGTGAATTGTGATACGCTGCGTTATTGTTCAAAGCATTATTATTTAATTGACGAATTTTACAATAATTTAGTATTAGGATTGCAAGAGGCTGCTAAAGAGACCGCCTCCAACTGTCACGGTGTACGTAGAGGCAAGCAAGTACTAGGCTGGAATTATCACGTGAGGGATAGTCACAACAAAGCTAGGCTACACTTTGACTGCTGGATATGCGCTGGCAAACCGGACTCAGGTATTTTATATGACAACATGAAAAGTAGTCGTAGAACTTTTAAAAACAAACTTAAGTGGTGTCAAAATAACGAGGATAAGATCAAAATGAATATATTGGCTACTCATCAAGCTGACAAAAATTTTGTGAAATTTTGGAACGCCACGAAAGAGCTTAATAATAGATGTAGTCTTCCTGCTAGTGTCGAAGGAGTCCATGAACCCGATGAAATAGCCGAGTTATTTTCACACCACTTTCAAGTGGATCCCGTGCCCATTCCCGGTGTCAGCAATGTGTGCCCGCCGCCGGTGGAGAAGGAAAACCTGCTCACCTACAATTTCACACCAAATGATATTGGTGACGTTGTTAGGTCAATGAAATGGGGTAAAGCTTCTGGATATGATGGTCTCAGCGTGGAACACATTGCATACTCGGGGAGGACATGTTTTGCGTTTTGGCAAACTTTTACAGCGTCTGTATAAACTCCGGTTATCTTCCTGAACGACTAATGAGAACCGTTGTAGTTCCTGTGCCAAAAAACAAAACCGGTGATCTTTCCAGCCTTAAAAATTATAGACCTATCTCGTTGGGTACAATTTTAGGAAAAATTCTAGAAAACTTAATTTCTCCAAAACTGAGACAATGCTTGAAGTTGAACGATGCTCAGTTTGGGTTTCGTCCCGGTCTCTCAACAGATTCCGCTATATTCAGTTTGAAAAGTACCGTTAACTACTACACGAAAAGGAAAACATCCGTTTATGGGTGTTTCCTAGACCTAAGTAGGGCTTTTGACCTAGTAAATTATAATTTACTCTGGGAGAAACTTCTATCATCGGGCGTTCCATCAAATATAGTGAATCTGTTGAGATATTGGTACGAGAACCAAACGAACCATGTGAAATGGGGCGACACAGTTTCTAATGATTTTAGATTAGAATGTGGAGTTCGCCAAGGGGGTTTGACCTCTCCGGACCTTTTTAGTTTGTATGTAAACGATCTGATCGAGGAGTTAAGGAGCACCAAAATCGGATGCCATATCGGTAATGTTTGTTTAAACAATTTCAGTTATGCTGATGATATGGTGCTCCTTGCCCCTCGATTAGGGGCTTACGAAGCCTGGTCGCCATCTGCGAAAAGTATGCTCTGAATCATGGGCTTCGGTATAATGTTTTGAAGACCAAAATGATGGTATTTCGATCGGGTAAAGGGCCGGAGAGAATACTACCAGTATATTTGGATGGTGTCCTAGTGGAGAGAGTGGAGCAATTCAGATACTTGGGACATATTTTGACTGAGGACCTACGCGATGATGATGATGTGATACGCGAGCGCCGGGCCTTGTCCGTGCGCTGTAACATGCTGGCGCGCAGGTTCGCGCGCTGTGCCGATGAAGTCAAGCTGACACTCTTTCGAGCATACTGTCAAAGTTTCTACACAGCTCAATTGTGGGCCAACTGCACAGCGCGTATTCGGAGTAGCATCAGGATACAGTATAATAACGCATTCCGTATCCTGATGCGGTTACCGAGATACTGCAGTGCGTCGGATATGTTCGCGCAGGCCAGGGTCCCGGACTATTTCGCCATCATCAGGTCTCGCGTGGCATCGTTTTGGACGCGCATTCGTACCTCTAAAAATGAGATTCTGCACACACTGTCCCAGTATCTGGATTGTCCCATTCAAAAATACTGGCTCTCTGTACACCGTGACAGCAACAGGAAATAACCCTGTATTGTGCTGTGATTGCAATATGTCTATTGTATTTTAGTTTTAGTTATACACTCTTTTGTAACTATGGGTTTATTACCTGAAATAAATTTATATTATTATTATAGCCCGCGACGTCATGTCCGCCATTTTGTTTGATTGTCACTGTGGCAGGAGACATCGCAACAAGTACTTTGTTGCTCCCGAAAATAATTCGAAAAAACTTGTTTTGACGAAGTTTTTGGTGTTTAATCTTATTTTATACATACATAAATTGTTTAAAAGTAAGTCACGGTCTGATTATAAACAAGAATTCAATCAGACGCTGCCTCAGAGTGTGCAGTAAGCACTTTTAAATTTTCACTTGAGTTCGTTTTGAATTTATAACAGGGTGTTGTTTTTCAGCGACTTTGTTGAACCATCTCCAAGCTAAGTCCAAGAGTGTTATCGTATAAGTACATTGCTATTCTTAGTAATGTCAAAGAATATAAGTAGGTATTACTAGCAACCGCCCGCGTAGAATTCGATTCGCCGACTCCGCTCAGCTCAGCTCAGCTGTTTGTAACTCAATACCTGCATTTGGTTTTTGGCAGCAACACGGTACTATTAACTAGTTAAGGTTTACACTCCTCAATTATTGAGCTATTGTGAACGGAGTAGGGAGTCTTTCGGGACCGGGACCGCGGTCCTAGACGCCAAAACTTGCTTGCTTCGTGTGCAAGTTTTTTCATGAACTATGCGGTGGAATAAAGAAAGCATAGCCCTAAAAACATAACAGTCCTCTTTAGGCAATCGTGTTAAAAATACTAAAGTTAGTAAGTAGTAAACTAATTGAGTTCAGCATAGTGTTTTTTCTTTTTCTTTTAAACCTATAAAACATCTTATTAACTAAAATAGTTTTGCTTTTTTATTTGTTATGAATAATATCGTGAATTAAACACCACCCTGTATAATATACCTGGGAGATAGAACAATTAAGCACGCAAATATGATATAGTCACTTTGTCCTATGTCGAATGTGGTAATGTTCTATGTCCACATTCGTAATTATTTTTGTGCATTTTTGTTCTATCTCCACATAAAAACTGTAATAAAAGGTATAATAATTTCCCTTCTACAGATAAAAGTTATAACCATTAATTCATAGGTAACTCATGTATTTTTAAAGACCTTCAAAAGTAGAAGCTAAAGCTTTTTTAAATAAATACAGCAAAAAACGCTTCTCCTGTAAAATTTGACTGATGGTAGATAGAACAAACAAGCACTGAAGCGACGAAAGGTCTGCATTGATGGCAACGACCCGTTATTATCCTTCGAATGTGCTGACGCCCAGCGTTTTCCAGCCCTAGAGGCAAATAGCGCTTGACATTTTCGATTCTCACTTTTTGTTCCTTTTTTGACAACCCCGTTATTATAATAGACAAAAAATGAAAGGCTATTTTCGCCCCAAAGGAAAATAAACAAATTTAGCTCCATTTAACAGACGTGGCGTAATAAATTGAGAAAATATTGCTGTTCTGTACATAATAAAGTTGCCACAGTGGCTTCGAATATGGTTGTTTAATATTCTAAAAGTTGGCAGAGGTGCGCAAGCTACTCGTATATGTTTTAGCTGTCAATATTCGGTTATGAATTAGTTATCACAGAGTTGATAGATAGGTACTTCCTGACAAAAAGAGAGGTTACTTTGAACACGGGAATACACACATGGAAAAGAAGGCAGTACTAGTTATGTTCCGATAGAATAGACATAACGATTTCCCGATGCCTTTTTACACGATTTTCCAAAAAAACAAGGTTATGTATTCAGGGACCATATTGTATAGAATGTGAGTTTATTTCTTACAATCATAATTCCTATACTTCTTGCCATTGCCACAAATGCCACATATAGACGAGTGCTCTGTAGATATATATCGTGACGGCTAAGGTTACATTCATGTTCTATATATTTTTTAATAAAAAATAAAATAAAATCCATTTAAAAATAAAATCCATTAATATTACATTTAATATTACAAGAGTAAATAATTTTAAAAGAAATATTTCATTTTGCTAACTTTATTTAATCACAACTAGATATTTTACGAGTTGTGTTTACACAGAAAATTAAATTTGGTACGCCTCAGGCGAAACATTAAGATTTATGAATTCAATAAACGTATGTTCGCAATGTTAATTGAATTGTTTGTTAAGTTTTTTACTGACTAGCTTATTCCCACGGCCTTGCCCGCGTGATATTAAATTTACACCCATTACTCCCTTCTTAAAAAAAAAATAAAAGATGGGTTTGCTCTTAACCACAATGTTCCCCGAGGACAGAGATGAGGTCTACGGTGTAGCGAGCTTACCCAGAAGCAGCATATTCACTCTGGCCTCCGTTCCAAGAGGTTCTACTGTCTACTTTCCCCCTTAGGGGTGGAAAGTCCGACATTCCTTTTAAAAAAATTCAAATTTTCCCGTTCAGCGGTTTCGTTTCGGCATTGATATCCCGATCCCAATCAGTCCGCCAGTAATCAATTTCATAGGTATATAGCTATCTATATACTATAGAATCGCAATTCTAATCCTATCCAAACTAATATTATAAATGTGAAAGTGAGTTTGTTTGTTACCTCTTCACGCTTTATCTACTGAACCAATCTTCCTGAAATTTTACATACACAAAGTTAGAAGTTCTGAGAAGGACATAGGGTACCTTTCATCCCGGGAAAAAGCACTGTTCCCGTGGGAAATTCACGCGGGTGAAGTCGCAGGCAAAAGCTAGTACAACATAATACCTCGATGCTATATAACTAATACATCAATAGTCGAGGTCTAAAACCACGAAATCCGCTGGAGGGAATAAATAAATACCACATCAAAGTGTATCGCATTCGCTTATCCCCGATCGATATTCGCCTAATCACTCGATGAAACATTCGTCCCATTCAGCCGATTAACTAATGTATGCTTAATCTCAAGCTTTTCTGATGTAAAACATTCATTGGCGCGGATTGTAATATAATGAACATATTAGAAGCCGCGCCAATGAATGTTTTACATTTTCCAGCCGTGATGCCTTACTTTTTTTATATAACTGTGTCGAACTATCATTCTCACGCGACATAATCTGCGTGGACTTCTCAATTGTCTATTATTGTTTAGAGGTTCCTTAGTTTCAGCTTGGCCAAGAATGCTTTGGTATGTCTGTGTGTTCTCCTCTAGAGGTCGCATTTCTTAACCGATTCCCGTGAAATTTTGGAAGCAGGAACTTTAGACAAAGTCAGAATATGAAAACGAAAACGAAGTTCAGAAAACGCTAAAATGTATGGGATGACATAAGGATAAGGCCATGCTAAATCACGTGGTCGATCGCCATTGTCATCGCAAGTTCATAGAGAAAAAGATTCGAAACCATAGAGTAACGAACTGTTTATCCCTTACTTCCATACATTTGACATGATTGACATTCGCTTTCGCTTTTATGACGAAAGATAATTGTTTTTGTCATCTGTCGAAACGATTACGAATTTAAATATCGTATCGCTTCAAATCAAATGAAACTTTAGCTAAACCTGCAGGTTCGATAAACATATGAAAATCGATAGTTGAGCCATTAATTGATTTTTTTTATTTAATGGTGGATTTGGCACAAATGGCCGCCTTTTTATTTTATGGCTCTTACGACCATTTTTTGTTTGTAGTGACTACGAAATAATATGTAAGCTCGCGAGGTCTACAGCTCACAGAGCCACTAGCTAATTTATTGGCCGCCTTAGATGACATGCCCAAAATAAGTATACTATTGGACCCAAAAAAATCCTTAGCCCTTAAAAATATGTGATATTTTTACCGTTTCCAATCCCTCAGTTGTTATGTAAGCCCTTTCAATGCGTGCACGAGACCAGAGAGAATTCATTTTTCTATTCTGTACGCTATTCTGTTCAATCTCTAGAGATTTGAAGTAATCTGAATGCCGGAGATCTGCATAGTGAATTGTATTGTGTTTTGTACAATGGTTACTGAAGCAAAATATTACTTTTATCTAAAAAACAGCCCTAAAAATTTTAAAATCAATTTCTATTAAACAAGAAACACCAAAGTCGGTTGAAAGACAGTTTAATTAATAATTTCCTTTGTAAAAATATGACAAGGTAATATATAAAAAAAATATTATGAAAAGGCCAAAGGTAGAGACAGGGATACGGATGTTGCTATGGACAGGGATAGGAAGCACGTGGGGCAGATCTTAGCCCAGCAGTGGGACAACGTAGACTAAATGAAAAAGAGACTCAATTAAATCGTTGATTTTCAATTTATCGGAATAGGTAATTCGATAACTAGTCCAGAGACTATTTTCAACGTTGCTGTTTTAAGTTTTCCAACTCGTAATTGCCGTTTTTGTTACGTGAATCGCTTTTGTTGAGAGCTTTAAATTAATAACGGCTGTTGATTTTTCAATTACAATGAATAAGTTGATTTGTTAATTTCCAATAAGAAATTAAGTGCTGAAAGTTTTACGCAAATAGTTCCATTGAACTTGTGAATCGCTTTTGTTTATTTGAGATCTGTTGTTGAGTTTTCTATTACGAGAATAAGGTGATTAATTAATTTCCAAAGAAATTCAGTGCTGAAAGTTTTTAAGCACATAGTTTAATTTAAATAAAATCAACATATAAATTTAGTTTTTTGGCAACAACTAGCCAGCGATATATGTGGTTGGAGAAATTAAGGCTTTTGCACAACTATTAGTTAATTGCTTAAATACGGACGAAAGAAGCAAAGAAAATCAGGCAATGGCTACGAAGCTACGGTCCTAATACGCACGGCGTAGCATTGCTACGGTGCTACGCGCCTACCGAGGCGTAGCACTGCTACGCACGGGGTTACGCCAGTGTACGAGTATATTTGGATATCGCAATGCAGTTATTGATTGGATAGGAAGTATCTAAAACAATTTTTAAGCGCTGTGAAATTTGTGAACATTTTTTAAATTAATATTCGTTTATTAACAATAATTCCGCATATAAGTGTAGTGGAATGTTGATGTCGATGCGCTTAGACAGTTTACATTTTCGCAAAAAATTGATAATAAACCATACTACTATTTTTATACTTGTAATTAGGTATTTCTTATAGGTACTTGGGTTAAATAATTTGTAAAATATTGATAAACGCTTAATCTAAAATTAAAAAAAAACAACTTAAAATAAAAATTACACTTTATTTTAGTCAATTTGTTAGTAAAATTAGCTGTGTCGCGCGGTTTCGCTTCGTGGGAATTTCAGGAATCCTCACGAATTTGGCTATCGTTCACGGAAAGAATTTTAAAAACGCACTAATATCTGGATATAAGTGCGTTTAAAAATTTGAAAATTTTCAGCTTTATTAATTAGTAAAAGTATATGTATGTACCTACATACTACATATGCATATGTATGCAAAATTGCCTCAGTTGCCATTCAATTAGACGGCAAACTTCGATTTATAAATATATTGATAAAAATTTGGAGAAGGTAATTATGAAAGCAAGGCACTTACTTAACTTCTCAAGTTCAAACAAGTTATTATTAGGCCTCCGTCGAACTCTCGTGTTACGAGTAATGAGAGCGGAGCAATTCTCAAGCCAAACAAGTGGAGTTTGCCGCGAAAATAAAACAAGGCCTTAAGTTGTCTTAAGCCGCTTATACACTTGGCCGTTCACATGTAAATATCGAGCACATTTACCGTTTTTGGATTCCGAATTACAAAGATTTCTGTGATCATTCCAACAAACGCTCTTGTATGTACAGTCGGGGCCTGCCACACCGGAGGTCCCGGTCGGGTCAAGGTGGAAAATAATCTTTTTCAGATTGACCTGGATCTTAGATCTATATATGTATTTGTTGTAAAATATAGAATCGTTGAGTTAGCATCCCATAACACAAGTCTCGAACTTACTTTGGGACTAACTCAACATGTGTGATTTGTCCGTATATATTTATTTATTCCTTATCTCAGGGTCTTCCCTTGACACGGTGGTTAGGTTTATCTGCTCCCGACTGTACCTAAATGCTCGTAAAAAATATTTTAGACGAAGAAATCAAACTTGATGGCTACGTGTGCTGCCAAAATAATTCTATCATTTTGATATAATGCCACCGAATATGTTAGTGAGTAAAAATACTTTATTGCACCAAAAAAATTAAGGATTGTAACATTGTGTGATTGTGTGTGTGATATAGGCAATGCGTACAATAGGCGGCCTAATCGCAAGTGCAATCTCTTCCAGGCAACCTTAGAAATAATATATGTATAAATGGCGGTGCATGAACCAAGCGATATAAAAATTTGAGACATAATAAAATAGTACTACATATTTATGAAAGAAAAATTGATAAAGTAAATATAAAATTATATAATAGCTATAAACATACACACATAAAATATACTCGCTAGATGGTTCGCTAGAATGCTCATTACACGTAAATGTGCAAGTGTATCAGCGGCTTTAGCCCCCGTTACACTGACACAAGCATTATTCACATAGCTATGGACACAGCTTTACTTTATGATACGTGAAAGAGTACGACTTCTGTGTCGACATGTTGGCAATATATAGCAGCCAGCCATTATGGTCATGCCACATACTATACTTATTGAATTATTTTTTCCTGTTTCAAGTACCGAAATGCGTGTAAGTAGGTATAGTCGGTGTAAGGTGATGAATTTAGTAATCTGATAAAATAAATAGACTTGTATTCCATGATAATCTGGAACGAAAAGAATAAAATATTTCAACTAAATATGTACAAACTTAACTATGTTTGTCCAGCGATAATGCTTTGAAAATATGAGTAACTGCCAAGTTAATAACTTGTTTTTATAATAAGAAGTGATAAATTATTTAGTATTTTTTTGATAACTACGCCATGACCTTGTCATAATATCAAAATATTTTTAGTTAAAATAAATATTTTCTGCGTTTTGAGGCTAAGGAAAATTCGGAGTAAGTATTTAATATTCAATTCTGTTAGGAAACAAATTGATGTAGGTACGTAAATATTTATTTTCGTTATAAAGTATTTGTTTATTTAACCTTTATTGTACAAAAAATTCAATGTAAACGTACAGACATCTCCAGAAGTGGAGTCAGAATTTCTCATACTAATTGATTATAGAAGTGTTTGCACTTAAGACCTTATGATTGTGTGTTATTTGTAAAACGCCTATGTGTCTGTGCAATGTCAACCGACCGAATACGATGTTTCCATAGAAGTAGGTAGGCTGGCGCGGCGAGTCGGCGAGCGCTTCATACTTTTATGGATTTCATAGACATACTATGAATGATACGGAACGTTCATAGTATGTCTATAAAATCCTTGCTCTAACTTTATGGTATCGTTACTTCGTATGGGTGGTCAGTATGGACCAGCTATGAAAATGAATATTTGACGGTGAATGAAAAAAAAGACAGACGCAAATTTATCACTTCAACCGAGTTCTCGTTTTAGTTGAACGCATTTGTTAGTGATAGTTATCTAAGTATTTGTGGAATATTACTTTACCAACACTTTCCAATATAGGCCATTATAAGTAGGTATTATGGAGACTATTCGGATTTACTTTGCATGATAGTGGTTGCAAAATAGTCTCAATTTCTAATGAAAGGAACTGGATTAAGTGTGAGTATTTTTAAACAAATAAATACTTAGTTGTGATTTGAAATATGTGTGTGTAAATGTGTAATATTTTGTGATTAATTCAAACATAAAATGATAACATAATATTAATGTATTGTATTGATATATTTTTCTTCGTGATTTTGCTTTGCATAAGTGATAGTTTTGAAATTAAATATAAACTAAATACCTAATTATATATTATTATATTTTTTTAGTGGACAACACGTTGGGTGTAGCGACTTGCTGCAGGGTAGCCTTGCCGCAAAGTAGAAGACCGGCTATTATCTCTGAGCAGCAGCAACAATAATGTTGGAAGAATATGAAGGCGATGATTTTACCTACCAGGCGTTATGCTGATTTATTTGATGTTTCGATGCCTATCTACTGTTCGTCGTGCATATCAAGCTGGTGGCGTGCATAAAAAAACTGGATAATTTATTTCGCTTCCAGAAATAAATGTCATCCTTGGCCAGCGCGGTCTTCTAACCTCAACTCCATAGAAAATCTATGGGGCCTGATGGTGCATAGAAGATGAGCAAGGAAGAATTAGTTTCTCATTGTATGGATGTTTAGGACAGTTTTTTTGTGATTGAAATATGTGTAGAAAAGACAACAACGGCAACTTTACAAAATAGTGAGTTAATTATTTGTGTTTAAATTTAATCAGTGAGTTCATTCATTAAGTAGGTATATTCCAACTGTCCTCTTTCTATTGTATCAAATCTGGTTTTATAAAAGTATAAACATTATTTAAATTATTTTTATACTTATAACTTGTTTTTGTATTTTGCATTACAAATACAAGGTTATGTTTCGTAATAGGAGATAAATTGTTAAATTGTTAGATGTTGAGGTTTAGTTTCAATCTTCTTTTCATGATGAAAACGAATACTTAAGCTATAACCTCAATATTTACTAACAAAAAGCGAAAGTATAATTTAGTAATAATATATAAAATAAATGAACAGATTCTTATAAGTAACTTACTACAGAATGCTTATTTTTAAGTTCTTATTTATTCTGTAATTAGATAGGGAAGTGATTAAACATAAATTTTGAATTTGTTAGTGTAGTTTATAATAATAAATTTTACATAAGTATACTATACCTATTTACATGAATAAATAGTTGTCATGATTTTTGAGAATTTTTATTTCATAACAAATATATAAAAGCATATCAATTACATTATATAAAAATACTCTTGGCTTATGAATTGAGTTTAATATAAAAAATAAAATATCTGGATGTGACTCGAACTTTGACCTGTATCAACTGCAGTCCATCCGACTACCGATTAGATCAGCAGATGCATTAGCTTGTGACGAAATTATCAATTGGTTGCGTGTCACCGTACTCACCACTATTGGTTTGCTTTGTAATAAACTATAGGTAGTGTATTAGTGTATTATTATTTCTGAGTCAGAATTCACTACTTAGTACCCCGTAAATTTGATAGATGGCAGCACGTAGGCAGTATGAGCACGAAGCACTAGCATGCAGCAGAGTTGTGTCTTGGTGTGGGTGGGTAATATGATAATTAGCTTAGTGTGAGTAGTGTTCTTATTGTAATTATACGTCCGTAATATGGACGTAACGCACACAATGAAGGACTGCGCGCCTGCAAGGCAATATGATATTTAAGGTATGACTCCACTTTTGACTCTTGACTGTACATAGGAGGGCTTAATGCTAAAGCATTATCTACCAGCCAACCTTTGGGTTATGCAGAAAATTTTAAGTGGGTGTATAATAAGTACATTCGTTCACATTAGTGAAAGATACAATTTTTATAATTTTACATCTTTAGAGAACATGCTGAGTTTATGGTTCCTACGACGCCGCTGGTCGCCGCTTCTTCTTCAACTTGTCTTGTGGAAGCGGTGGTAAACTTATAAGTATATAACTAAGTTTTTGACGAAAAAGAACAATACTACAACAAACGAAAAAGTGCTACATTGAATCCTAAATCAATTGACAATAATACATTTTCAGTAATACGTATATCAAAGAGATAATAGTAAAGTTGTAGGCACGTTGGCGGTAAATCGTGGAATGGCAATAGCGTTCGTGCTCGCCAGAGCGCCAGCCGTTCGTAGCGTTTAATAAATTGTCTACTGTTGGATTTTGTAATAATCTACACAGTTTTATAACTAAAATATTAATCGTGTTACCTATGTTTGTGGAATCCATAATATAGCCAAAGCAGTAGCGGATTTAGGGGGGGGGGGGGGGGCACGGGGGCACGTGCCCCTCCCCCCCAGACTGCTTTTTTGTGTACCTACTGTGGAGGGAGATTCCATGACAGTGCTTATCAAATTAAGGAATAACAGATTTTTTTCTGCCTATCTGGTTCATTTCTTGATTTTTTGCGAATCTAAACTATAATTAAATTAGCGTTAGGCTAGCTCTCAGATCACAACAACCTTGTTTGTTGTGATCTAAGGGCTAGCTATATTTAAGACAACTCAACAATATGCAATTGACAGGAAAGAAACAAATGTACTTACCACATGATGGATTGCAATGAATCGTCCGTCTTGGGCCATAGGCCTCTTCCATGCCTGACTCATCCAGTTGAGACCTACATGCTTCCTGATATCGTCCACCCATCTCTCTGCTGGCCGACCTCTTCCCCTCGTGGTCTCTCTGTGTCTCCAGGGGCAAAAGCCTTATCTCTCCAACTACCTCTATCGCTCGCTAGCTGCTGCCACCGCCTATCAAAGGCCAACAATTCGTCAGACCACCTCATTTTCGGCTTACCTCTACTTACTTACTCTGACTTAGTGCATTTTTTATTATTGACTAACTTTAGCTTCACCCGTTTGAACTTTATTTTTCACCCCCTTAGGGATAGTTTCCAAAATTCCTTTCTTAGTGTCTAACGTTGAAAATTTTAAGTTTCTACGGTCAGCGGTTTCGTCTCCTGTAAGTCAGTCAGAAATCAGATGCAGCAAGAACCCGCGGCGTCCTGTTTTTGACGATACAAGTTTTATTAAACTACTAGGTTGTGCCCGCGAACTTCGTTCGCGCGTAATTTACTAATGTTTATATCTCTGGTTCTAATAGTACGGGCAGTTATGTAATGCTCCCATACATAACCTTTAAATTTTTCATTAAGCTATGAGCTTCATGTCATATGTTCCTTGAGTGATTCTAAGCATTATGAGCCCGGGGGGCAAAAAGAATCATGCGGCTACTAGCGGCTGGGGACAAAGGTGACCGCCACCCGTCAACTTTTGAAAAAAATCTTTTATTGTCCATGTGGCTACTAGGGCAACTTTGGTATTATTTTCGTATAAACCGAAGACGTAGAATTCATTTCTGTTCTGATATTAATTATCTACAATTTTATAGTAATTTTATGAGAAAAACGTAAAAATGTGAAAATTTTGGTTGAAGATTTTTGCTTTGAGAGCTTATAATTTTTGTATAGTGACAATAAATATCAAACAAAAGATACTGTAATAAAGCGCATTTAATGCAGATTTTAAAAATATAAACGTTTTAGTATCCATCTATACAAAAATATGGAGAAAAAAAATTGACAACCGCAGCGCGTACCCGCTCAGCTGGACTCGCGCTATACGACGCGTCAGCCGCAGCGATTTATCTTACAAAATGGTCTTTGTAGTAGACATGTACTCTGGACTTTTGGAGTATCTTTTGAAACTTCTCAGAGGTGTTCCCTGGATCAAACCAAGCATTTTAAGCCCGATTACTCTGTGGTACGACCCTTTTGGGCCAGTGGGATCCGAGCAGGAAGTATGCACCGTATGCTTTAATAAAAATAAAAAATCCAAACGATCCAGTTTTAGTATTATATCGTGTTTGGCATCATTTTTGCATATATCAAGGACCATTATTGCAACATTTCATAGAAAAAATCCATATTTTTGTTAAAAATAAAAAAACAAATATCAATTTTCGGTTTAAAGTGCTACAACTTTTTATAATATGGGTAAATCACAATAAAAAAAATATAAGTAATAAGAATAATTATTCTAGATTACGAAAATATTAAGTTCGGATAACTTTAAGAAAGAATTTCCATTCTAAAAAAATATAAAAGCCATAATATATACGCGGCGTCGATGAGTCAATGAGTTCTTCCCAGTAAGTCCTCGTAAACCGCTCCTTTTATTTATTCTAATTATTTCAATAATAATATTTATATTTTTAAGAACTATTTTACTATAATAGAAATAACAAATGTTGAATAAATTACGAAAATATATTCATGGTGACGATAAGAAGATATTCAAATAGATTTCACGCAAAATTTTCATGAAATTTTGTATACTAATTACACTAATACATATTAAAAAGTACATATTATAAGAGGAAAGATTTCGTATTATGCCTACTTAGTAGACTCAAAAAGAGTTAGTATACTCAAAAACTACTGAGCCGATTCCAAAAAAAAAATCCATCGTTGGAAACGTACCTACGTTGTCGCTGAATAACAGGCTATGTATGTATCACGGATGAAGCCGGGGTGGACCGCTAGTAGATTACATCTTGAATTAACTTAATACAATACTTTTATCTCTAAATTCTTAAGAAAGTGGTACCATGAGGCGCAGCTCGTATGAAATGCAAAAGTTTGAAATGATAGGTGTTAGTCCTTCACACAAAATAAAAAAAGACTCCCCTTTATTACACGACTGACCAAAAAAGGAGTGTTATGTTTTCAGTGTTCATGTATGTAAGTATGTAAGTTTCTTTATTCCACCATAAGTCCTGAACGGCTTAACAGATTTTGATGTGAGAAGTATTATTAGATTCCTGGCATTCCTCCGAGTGACATAGGCTATGTAAGTTGTCAGTCGTGTTTTTTATTTTTAAATAATTAGCTTGTTTCTACAACTAGTTCTATCGCTCACCAGTTGTTGTCACCGCTTATTAAAGGCTGACATTTTGTCGGACTACTTCATTTTAAGGCAACATACCAAGGAGTCCATGTCTGGGGCAAGCCTTAGTGCCTACCGAAAACCTTCTGTCTGAGTCCTTCTTTTTGTGGCTGTTGAATGAAGGAAAGTCCTTACTCCTATTAGGTCAGAGTTACCAGACGTCGCAAGTATGCCTGGACTCACTCGGGCATGTGCAAGAGCAAGACGTGTTGCATGAATCATATCGTATAAAGAATCTGTGCTGAAAATTTTCGCCATTAAATAATTTTATAAAAATATATCTACTTGTAGAATAGTATTTAATTTTGCATTTTAAACTTGAGGAAGTAAGAATAAGCATTACTCGTACGTAATACATACCATTTTATAAGATAAATCGCCGCCTAACGCGAATCCAGCTAGACGGGTAGAGCTACCCGCGCTGCGGTTGTAAGATTTTTTTTCTCCATATTTTTGTATAGTACGATATTAAACAGATTTTATTTTTAAAATCTGCATGAAATGCGCTTTAAAATAGTATTTTTTGTTTGATATTATTTGGCAATATACAAAAATTATAAGCTTTCAAAGCAAAAATCATCAACAACATTTTTCACATTTTTATGTTTTTCTCGTAAAATTACTACGAAACTGTAAATAATAAATATCAGAAATGAATTCTACGTCTTTGGTTTATACGAAAATGATACCAAATTTTCCCTAGAAGCTACCTGGACGAGAACAGATTTTTTCAAAAGTTGACGGGTGGCGGTCACCTTTGTGGGCCCCCAGCCCCTAGTAGCCGCATGATTCATTTTGCCCCCCGAGCTCAAAATGCTTAGAATCACTCAAGGAACATATGACATGAAGCTCATAGCTTAATGAAAAATTTAAAGGTCAATTACAAACCTGCCCGTACTATAAGCGACGTATGACGATGAAACCTACGCCAGATATTAAGTTAGACCTTCTACAATATAATAGTGAAAACCGCATCAAATTTGGTCCAGTAGTTTTTGCGTGATGCGCGTACAAATATATAGACAGAAAGACAGGCAAAAATTCTAAAAAAAAATGATTTTGGCGTCTATTATGACGCTCATAGTTTTTTTTTTTAAATATCTCCTATGTACAAACCAGTTACATGCCTTCCTGGTTTATATTCCCCCGCACGCACCAAGCGCTTTTCATCATAATTCCTAATGCGCACAGCGAAACATTGGAACTCCCTGCCTGCGTCTGTGTTCCCGAGCACGTACAACCTGAATCTCTTCAAAACCAGAGTGAATAGGCTGCTTCTGGGTTAGCCCGTTACACCGTAGACCTTATCTCTGTCCTCGGGCAAGATTGTGGTCAAGAGCAAACCCATATTTAATAAATAAATAAAAAAAACATAGAAATGCATGAAGAGTCACATCTGTAAAGTACAATTTGTACGTATAAACCAACTAAATCTATCAAAATTTAACTCGATTTAACACACATGTTGGAAACTCGGAACTCCTCTAAATCAAATTTCCTGTTGGCGAATTGTTAATTTATTATTTAACTAACTAATAATACCAGGATTTAATTACTTTCCAAAGTAATATCAAAGGCGGGTGAGACAAATAAAATAACAACTTTTCTCATTTGAT
The DNA here is from genome assembly GCA_018467065.1 of Ephestia elutella. Taxonomy (NCBI): domain Eukaryota; kingdom Metazoa; phylum Arthropoda; class Insecta; order Lepidoptera; family Pyralidae; genus Ephestia; species Ephestia elutella. The sequence goes on along the minus strand of CM031573.1, from coordinate 4,808,633 downwards.
TTGATTTAATTTTCGTAATATTCAACTGTTGACAGATAACAAATGACCTTACATTATCCAATTTGTACATAATGACTTAAGAAAATATGGCAACACTCATATTTTAACAATAAATACGTGATGGTATGGTGTCGTAATTTTACAAATTGTATACGTATAAAATGGCTGTTTGGAAAATGTCTGAACTTTTGGCGAAGAATCGTAATATAAACTGCCCTTTTACAATAATAAGTCTAAGTATACAACTTAACTTCCTAACAGATAAGAGGTCGTTTCCAGCGTTAGTTTTCCCGCCATATAGAACACGTTTATAGCACAGAAACAGGAATAATATTAAAGACCATATAGAAGGGGCAAAAACGCGTTATGTTCCTGTTGCCTAACTTAAGCCGCATAGGACTCTGAAACTCCTTAGCACAATCAATCGAATCAAATTTCAATTCGAATTAGAATTTTCAAATACGTATACTTAGATACACTTGTTTAGTGAGCGTCAAGGCAACATTCATTGTCATATAAAATACAGCCGATGCCATTTTTGTGGTCATTATTACGATTTCTGTGGAACACGGCTGGGTCTTGTAAATTGTTGATTATAAAGGATACATGCAATATTTTTTTAAATTTCTTTTACATGTTTTCAGCAATCAAGTGTGTGTCGATGGCAAGGACTACTCGAACCCTTAACTTTGTACAGAAGTAGACAATTTCTTTAATTACAATTAACGCGTTATAACCCATGAAGAATTTAAATTAAAATTAATCTCCAATAAAAGCCTCTAATATAATATATACGGACAAATCACACAGATTGAGTTAGCCCCAAAGTAAGTTCGAGACTTGTGTTATGGGATACTAACTCAACGATACTATATTTTATGACAAATACATATATAGATAAACATCCAAGACCCAGGCCAATTTGAAAAAGATCATTTTCCATTTTGACCTGACCGGGAATCGAACCCGGGACCTCCGGTGTGGCAGTCTGGCGAGATAACCGTTAGGCCACGGAGGTCGTCTCTAATAGGGATAAGCAATAATTATAACCATAATGGCCTTCGAGTCTCACGACTCTTGGTTCTGTCTACCCCGTAAGGAATAAAGACGTGATTCTATGTATGTATGTATAACTATAAATCAAAATTGATAAAGATGATGATGATTTCAAAGGATGAAAATACTCTATCCTAATGAGTTTTTGGCATTATTTAGTCATATACAACCCGCGAGGTGGATAGAATTGCATCATAGACAAAGATGTTGAAGAGTCACTTTTATTGGAGACCATAAAGTTATATTGGTATGTTGGCAGCGCGACCGTAACTATATGACACTCATGATGAGAATATCGCCTTAATAGAATCATGTATCGCGATAATAATGTCACTTCAGCTCTCAAGATTTCTTCGAGTGCGTTATAAGACTCAGTTGATGGTTAATTAGGTATTATAATTAAATTAAAATGATGTTATTTTTTAATGTGATTATTAACAAATCAATAAATATAATATAGTCTTTAGATAGAGTCTGTAAGCCAATAAATAAGCTAACGCAAGGAAATGCGTAGTCTAATACATATTCATGTTTGTTACGGACCGAACCCACGTTAATTTATCAACATAGTTCATAAATACCGTAAAGCACAATTTTGGCTTAAAAAAGTGAACAAAAATGCTTCCATTGGTCTTGATAGGACACATTTAACATGTAAGTATAGTATAAGCTGATGAGACTTACAAAATAACGACTACTAGGGCATTACATGCAGTTCACTATAACTTGTCTTTTTTTAACAAACTATATTGATCAATGATTAACTCTAAGATAGAAACTATACATTTCTATAGTGTTAATTTTATGACAAAGAAATATACATACAATAGGCTAGCTTCATTGTCTGATTTATGAATTCAGAATTCAATTTTGATTCTTAATTTATTTACCATCAAATAGACATATCATCAATATAATATTTATCCACAGATTAACAATTTACAACCGTTAGTATTTGACAGAAAATTATGAATTTTCAAAAGAGTATTCAATATTTTTTACAGAATAAATATGCCCGATTGTGTATTGTCTAAAATGTAAAATGGAACACATCGTTAGACTTAAATTAGCTCTCTTTTACTGGTTAACCGACACCTTCGAGCTGTTCCTATTCTGATACAGCTTTAAACGATACATAGTTCCAAAGTCAAGGTAAATATTACTTAGGTTGATGAGTTTACCATCTAATATGCTCCCTAAATAGTTTCAACAAACAACGTTATTCAATTCAAGTCTTAATATAGAAATAGACCATGATCGCCCAAATATAAGTGTGAACAACACTGGATGTGACACTGGAAACTGGGCATTACCTCCCTAACAACATCTTAAAGACATAGATTGTAACAACAGACATAGAGCAGTCCCCGCCCCTCCCGTACCTGCCCCCTTCGTTGAAAAACTCGTCACGGCAACACTGACCGCACAAATTAAATAACTCTTTAAAATATCTGATATGAAGAACAACTATTCTAAAAATAGTCTTGTGCGCTAACATGCAATCATAAGGAAGACGAATATTCACAGAAATCATCGTAACACGCAAGTTTTCCAACGAAGACCCTACTCACCAACGAGAAAATACATTTATTCGTTATTAGATCACATCAGAATTAATGAATAAAGTGCTTTAAGTTATTATTCGGTGACACTTTGAAACACATTAATTTGAAATGTAAAAATATTTACAGAAATCTCTCTTTGACATTCGCTGTGTCGTCGATTGTCGACGTTTCGTTACTACGCTAAACTGATCTTTGACAATGATATCAAGCCACGCGCGCAATCTGTCATCATTAGCGAGTGTTCACCACCCAAAACTTATATCTGTTGGCAAACTAGTTGAACATAAAGTGTTGTCTTAATAGTTACATAACTTTAATGCCAAAGTTGGCGTCTCGATGCGCCTGACTCCGCCCCTCTCCCCCGCACTTCGAGATCTTAACTTCGTTGACGAACCTGAGTCCGTCCCGTTGTAATACTGCAAAATACCCATGCGACAGCGTCCCTACTGTCACCAACTATCATACACCCCTCAAGAAATTGTACGACTAGTTTTAACGTTTATAAATTTCAGAAAAATCCTATCTATGATTCTATATGTTTCTAAGCATTAATTTTTATTTTATTTTATACTGTTTCTTAAAATCTGACGCAGTCATATCTCCAATATAGATTCCCAAAACACTTGCGAAACCGTTACATTCCACTTATCATTAAAAAAAATCGAAAATAACTATCTTTTTTTTACATTTTTCAAGCGAACTTAACGTTAACCTTAAAATAGGTTAGGGCTGTTATTTGGCAGCGTTTAACAAAGAACCGTTATTATGCATTATAGCCGAACACTCCAAAGAATACTTCATCGATCGCGCCTAATAACCTGCCGGCTTCGCGGGTCTGAAAGCGACAGCCCCAGAGAATAAGTCCAATCTGTGTATTCAGAGCTACTCGGTTCAGTACCACTGAATAGCATATTAAATTTACCCATCAATAAAGGCATATTAAGCGCCTTAATACCAAAGCTTCGAATGCGAGTCCTAACGTCAAATACAAAAAGAACGCAATACAACAATGGTGAGCATTGTAAATAGATTATGTACTGAACAAATTGAAACCGCGCACTAACAATTCATATAATTAGACCTTGATTGCGATTGCTCCACATGCAAACAGTTCGTTTTCCTCATTCAGAATCTATTATTAAAATACTTATAACCGTATAAGATTACAGGGAAATACTGGAAAGTTAAAAGATAAAATATGGAGAATGCTTATCGCGTTTGATAAAAATGTAATCGCCAGCCAGTGTGGTGTTTTTTTTGCAGTCTAAGGCATATGCTGTCACCACCTGCACACTGGGGGTTTCAAACGACCAATTTGATGAATCGGAACATCCTTTTCCCATTTCCTGAATATTTAAACATGAACTTTATGTTTGGAACAATAAGGATGATTTTTAGATATTTAGGAAATGAAAAATAGATCTTTTTACAATTCATCAAAGTGGCCGATTTAGGACCCCTGTATGACGCCACAGATAATGCTGTGTCAGCGGTATTTCCTAAATATTTAAAACACTTTGATGAATTCGAAATAATCCATTTCTCATTTACTAAATATTTGAAAATGAACCTTATTCAACCTAACATAAGGTTCATTGTAAAATATTTAGGAAATGAGAAAAGGATTATATTCGAATTCATCAAAGTGGCCGTTTCGACCCGATTGGTCTTAACAAAATGTACTTAGTTCGCTGGAGTCGACACACTAAGAAAAATATAAATAATAAATGTAAATCGAACGTAAATTAAATTACTATCCGGACAAACCTACGTGTCTTTTGAGTTGCATAAAAATGTAATTGTAAATTTAGCAAAAAATAATAATAAATGTTTGCATGTGGGCGTTACCCCTTTGCCTGCGGGGGGCACACGATGACGGAGGGGCGCGGGGTCTACGCGTCCTCGTTCTGCTGCCGGAAGAGCAGCGTCTCTTCGAAGATGTACTGCTTCAGAGTCTCCTTCGGAAGGTCGTCCAGCTCCATTGCGAACCGGAACGGCTCCTCTGCCACTGGCTGTTGACAAAATATTATTTTATTTTTCTGTAATACGTCTCGTTTATTTTTCTGTATATTCAAAAAAGGTGTGTCAATGAAAGTAGGTGGATATAGGGGAGAGGAAGGCCTAAAAAGAGATGGGTGGATTGTGTTGGGGAGGATATGAAGGTATTGGGAGTGGATAAAACTATGGCTATAAGGATAGAAAATTGTGGAGAGAAAGGACATTTTGCGCCGACCCCAGATGATGGGATAAGGTAAGGCAGATGATGATGAGATAGTTCTTTGATTGTAAGACACATGTGTTGTCAAGTGACGTCTTTGGAGAAAATGCAGAAGTGGAGTTTGTTGCGCTGCCTCTTCTCCACTTGCGCTTTGGAGGCGGTAGTAACCTTAGCTTTAAGTAATTTTATGATGTCAATTAACTAAAAAACAAATATACCACGATTTAAAAGTGCTATTTTTTAGCCCATTTAAATAAAATTATTTTCATTTTATTTCACGAGAATAAAAGAAAATATTTTTTTTTTTTCAAAGTTTAGGTTGCCATCTAGTACTCCGTAATTTGAACAAAATAGTAAATTTTATTTGACGAACATAATGTAGTGTTTACAGACTTTTCAGGAAAAGTGGATATTATGGAAATAGTGGTCATTATCGCAATATAGACTTTCATGGAAAGTGGGCGTTTTGTCTAAAGCGGTCATTATGGGAAAGTAGACGTTTCAGTAGTCATTTAGGTAAAGAAGTAGTATATAATAGACTCATTATACAAACTATATAGTAAGTAGTACCTTTTTTTTTTTTTTTTTTTTTTTTTTTTTTTTACGTGTGGAAAGACCCCCGTCCCGTCCATCCGGCCACGGGAAGCCGGACAGGTGTGTGGGACTTGAACCCACTAAAACCACACGGTGCCAACGCCAACCGCTTTGTGCCGGGACCATGTGCTACTCTCGCTCCACAGCCCCGGCGCGGCGGCCGCTACCACGGCGGCCTCGGCTCGGCCGCTCTCCTCGGAGCAGCCAGCGGGACGACTCGTCAGTCTTCATCTCTACCCGCTAGGGGAAAGGCATGCTTGACACGGGCGCGCCTTTCTACCCGGGGCCGTTAAGCCGGACGACGGAATCCCGTTTCCGCCGCCCGACCGGCCGTTAATGTGGGGGCAGCTGGAGCAGGCCGTAAGCCCGCCTTCTGCGCCCCGGGCGCCGGCGGCGGATCTCGAGGTCTGTGGTATCCTCACGCACCCTCTCCGCCGCCTCTTTGCGGAGCATAACGCTCTCCGCAAAGGCCTGCACCGCTGTCCACGACGTCTCACTGGCGACCATACAATGTACGACGGTCGACAGTGACAGATCGTTCCCCACGACCGCGCACAACTCTGCGCGGTCCTCCACCCAGGCTGGGCAGGCTTCCAATGTGTGCTGGGCATCCTCGTCCAGACATCCGTCGCAATGGTGGCACACGGCAGACGGCTCCCGACCCGCCACGCGGCACAGATACCCCCCGAAGCAACCATGTCCGGTGAGTATCTGCGTCAGGCGGAATGTCAATAGGCCGTGCTGCCTCGCCAACCATTGGCCCAGCACTGGACGGACTGCCTCGACGGTCCTATGCCCAGCAGTGGGCTGCTCCAGCCTCAGGCTCCACTCCTCAATTGTGCGCTGACACAGCTCATTCCGGCGTCCTGCGATCTCTCTCGGTGCTAGCCGGTCACCCCGGGACAGTGCCTCCTCGCGCCATGTAAACAGAGACGCGAGGGTCCTGGCTTCCAGGTCCCAAGGTATACTACCAGCCAGCACACACGCTGCCTCACAGGAGACCGTGCGATAACCTCTGGCGGCCCTAGTCGCCATCAGCCTTTGCGGACGACGTAAGAGGGCGATAATTTGGTTGGATAGGGCATCTGCCCAAACAGGGGCGCCATAGAGGGCCATAGATCGCACGACCCCCATATATAAGCGTCTGCAGGACGCCTCTGGTCCTCCTAAATTCGGTAGCAGCCGTGTCAGCGCACCAGCCGCCGCCATCAGGCGCGGCACCAACTCCGCGAAGTGGGCGCCGAAATTCCATCTGCCATCAAGGACGATGCCTAAGTACCGCATCGACGGCTTGATGGCGATTTGAACCCCGCCAACCGTCAAGCTGGAATCTGGCGGGGGCCCCCTCCGAGGGCCGTGAAAACATAATGCCTCGGACTTTTGAAGGGCCACCTCAAGGCCCAGCTGGCGGATTCGACGCACCACTTGCGCTACTCCCGCAGTGGCGAGCAATGACGCCTCTCGATAGGTGGCGCCACGGGCGGTCACGAGTGTGTCGTCGGCGTAACATACGACCTCGACTCCCGGAAGATTGACCGCCCGTAAAACCCAGTCATACCCGATGTTCCACAGGAGCGGGCCCAATACCGAACCCTGTGGAACACCGCGCGCCATTGCACGCTCTTTCAATCCATCTTGAGCAGGGAAGACTATCCTCCTATCTGAGAGGTAGTCCTGGATGATCCGACGCAGGTAGGATGGCACCCCGTGATAGCGGAGCGCCTCCAGAATGCAAGGCCAGGGAAGAGAGTTAAAGGCGTTGGCGATGTCGAGAGACACCACTACGACCACCTCACCCTGGCAGACCGCATCCTGCGCCACGGACTTCACTCTCAGTATGGCGTGGACGGTTGACCTCCTCCGGCGGAACCCGTACTGGCAATCCGCGAGATTCGGACCGACTCGTTCGAGGTGCTCCACAAGGCGGTCAGCAGTGATTCTTTCCATCAATTTGCCTGCCTCGTCGAGCACGACGATTGGGCGGAAGCCAGACGGGGAATCCGCCGGTCGTCCCTCCTTCCGTAGCAGGACTAAGCGTCCTGCTTTCCACGCCCGGGGAAACTTTCCCTGCTCGAAACAGGCGTTAAACAGCCCCCTCAGTCGCTCCTCCAGAACATCCAGAGCGAGGACCAGCACTCGACCCGGAACACCATCGGGACCCGGAGCCGTATTCTTGGCGCGCAATCTTAAAACAGCGGCCCCAAATTCGTCCCGGGTTATTTCGGGGATTTCCTCCCTGTCCTCGCCACTATCCGTCAATGGCGGAGCCATGCTGGGGGGCTGAATTGCCGCTTCCTGTGGGAACAGAGCAGCAATTACCTCTTCGAGGAACTGCGGCTCCAGGCTCTGCGTAAGGGGAACGCCATACGGCCGAGTTTTATTGCGGACCAGCCGGTATGGACGCCCCCATGGGTCGCGGTCCAGTGTGGCCAGCAGTTCCTCCCTAGCTGCCTCCTTAGCGGTCGCAATTGAACTCGTCAGTGCGCTCTTCGCCTCCACTAGTGCCGCGCACAAAGCGGCCTCTTCGGCAACATCTCGGCGCCGTCTTCTTCGATAACGGGCGTATTGGCGTCTCGCCGCAATGCAGGCTTCGCGTAGCTGCGAAAGCTCAGGAGACCACCAATACACCCAGCGTTTGGGAGGACGAATACTGGTCCGGGGCATTGACGCGTCACACACCGCAGTCATTGCACCCCGGAACCACTCGGTCTCGTCCTCTACCTCCACGTTTACCGGCGCGCGGGACCAGCCTTGCACAATGGCCGCCTCTCGCAACAATTCTTTGTCGAGGCGCTTTAGTTGCCACCGTGGGCCAAACTCATTCGGGGCTCGGACAGGGCCGCTCGGAGCGACCGAGGACGCGGAGAGATCAAACCGAATGTAGCGGTGATCAGAGAGCGTCTCCACGTCCTCCATTACACTCCAGCCCTGAACGCGGCGCGCTAGAGCAGGGCTAGCAAACGAAACGTCTACTATGGAACTGCCCTGTGGACGAACGCACGTGTTGACCGTGCCCCGATTCAACACCGGCAGCCCCACGGTGATGAGCCACTCTTCCAGAGCCTCGCCCCGCGCATCAGTTGCAGGAGATCCCCATGCCGTTGACTTGGCATTGAGATCCCCTACAACTAGCACAGGGCGAGGTGACTCCTAAGAACAAGCGCCTCGAGTTGGGCCAGGAATGCCTCGAACTCTCTGAGCCGGCGGTTGGGCGAGAAGTACACTCCAACCACAACCACGTCGCCCAGCTGAGCCGAGACCATTCCATGGCCACGCACAACACATGTTGGAGGCGAAGAGCTCGCCGAAGATACTATAACGGCCAGTCCGTCTAGGTCTGCCACCCAGTTTTCTCTGGGAGGAATAAAATACGGCTCTGCGATCACAGTTACGTCAATTAACCACTGTGCCATGCTCTGAGACAGCAAGTCCTGCGCCCTGGCACAGTGGTTGATATTCGCCTGGAGAACTTTGAGGGCCATAACTATGGAATGGCCCCCGTCTCCATCTCCTCGGCGTTCTGAGCCGTACGGGCTGGTTGCGTCTGGGCCGGAGCCGCGGACGCAACACGCCTCCCTCCTCTTTTTCTGCGCGCACTTGGGCACGCCGTTCCCCGACCCGGTGTTCCGCCGGTTTGCCTGCTCCAACGCAGAGCACGCAGTATGCGGCTGCGGCCGTGCATTGGGCGGCCTTATGGCCTGGCTGGCTACAGCGGTAGCACAGCGAGCTCCTGTCGGTATCTGCAGTGCACTTTTGGCTCACGTGACCAATCTCTAAACAGCGGTAGCACTGCAGGGGTTTTGTCGGCAACAGTTTGACCTGTGCCGACACCCAGCCGACAAGGAGTCTCGCACCACTAGTCAGCCGTTTGGCCGCCAAGATGGGACACCGCACCCACGCCGTTCGCGTGCCCACGCGGTCCTCCCGGATTTCGCCGACCCTCACGTCGGCTTCGGGGCGATGGCCTACCCGGGAAACGGCGCTACGCACCAGTTCTGGGGTGGCTGAGTCGCACAGCCCAAGAACGCGCAACTCTGCGCACTTTTGAGGGCGGGACACCTCCGCCATTTGAGGATCCATCGCCTCTCTTAGCTTCGCGGCCAAAGCATCAGCCTTGCCATCCCTCTCGGCGCCCGCAATTTCAATTATACGGGCGCCGGTTGCCGCACGTTTTAGTTTGACACCGGAGATGCCAAGCTCTCCGATGTCTACCCTCTGCTGGGCCTGAGCCAAGATCTCTCCATATGTGATCCCCCGTTTTTCGGCGTCAGGCTGCATTTTAATGACTATGGCAGCCGAGCGCGGGGGACGCAATTTCGGTAGAGGCCTCTGGTTGGGCCTTTGATGAGGTCCAGCTGGGTTTTGGGCGGCATTGACGCCCTGGACCACGTTCGTAGCTGGCTTCTTTTTGCTACCCCTTCTAACTACCGTCGTCCAGGTTTCGTCCATGGATGCTGGGGGCGGTGGCAAGGTACGCGGAGTGGCCTGAGGCGTAGCCTGAGGCCTTGCTTCAGCTCGAGGCGCCGCTGCCTTCTTGGAGGTTTGAGCTGGCGCCAGGGGAGATGGATCCGTAGACGTCGACGGCCTTGGTTCCAAAAACTCCAAGGGCGCAGGCGTACTGGGTCTTACTTCTTTTCTGCCTCTCTTTTTCGTCCCTTTTTGCCCACTTCAGGCTGTGGGATAGGTTGAGGTGGTGCCTTCCTCCACTGCGCCGTTCTTGTGACGGTTACAGGGAGAGCCACCTCTCCATCTGAGTCGGACTCGATCTGCACTTCATCAGCTACTTCGCGGCGGCGCCTATCTGCAGCCAGCGGGGGACGCAACTGTGGCGCCGGCATAAGGCGATTCTGAATGCCTTCAAATCGGGCATTCAGGACAGGCCCGACTGTATCCATAATTAGGCGCTTTTGGGCATCTATGTCACCACCACCAGGGTTAACAGCCACTGGGGTGGGCGCAGGTGCAGACCGCATGGATTGCTCCACCATGGCCTTGAGCTCCGCCATTTCCCGCTCGAGCGATGCCACTTTGGCAACCAGGCGTTCATTTTCGGCCCGAAGGAGTTTAGTCTCCTCGCTGGTGGTCCTTGTGCTCAAGGCCGAGACCGCTTCTTCAATGGAGGTAGTAGCCTCCTTAAGGCTTTTGACGAATGTGCCCTTGAGGTTGCCAGACTTCGATGCGATCTGTCTGATGACATTTATGCTTGCATCAGCCTGCTCCTTGAGGGCGTCAACGATTTGGCTCTTCTCGGAAGAAGAGCTCTCCTGCTCTGTTACTTTTTTGGCCATTGCCCGTTTGGCCATTTCGGTAACGATCTTCTCCGCCTCGTCCTTTCGTGCAGCCGCTTGCTGCCTTCTCGCTTCGGCTGTTAGAATTGGGGCCGCTTTAGGTCGACCTCCTTTCTTCGCTGATTTTTTGGCTGGGCGAGCCTGAATTTTGGGCGCAATTTCTGACTCCGACCCAGAATTAGACCCTTTGGTCTCATTGCGGCACCTTTTACGGCGCTGTCTTGGCGCTTCTGCATCGGCCATGACCACACTATCCACGCTCACCCAGGACGCATCTGAGAGTGAGCCAGCATCTTGCTGCGACATCACATTAGGATAGGGATAGTAAGTAGTACCTAACCTAACCCTAACTTATATTATAAATGCGAAAGTGAGTTTGTTTATTTATTTGTTTGTTACCTCTTCACGCTTTATCTTCTGAACCAACCTTTTTGAAATTTTGCATACACATAGTTTGAAGTACTGAGAAGGACATAGGGTACCTTCCATACCGGGAAAAAGCACTGTTCCCGTGGGAAATTCACGCGGGCAAAAGCTAGTACCTAATTAATAAAATTGTTTATAGCAAATTTGTAACCATGAAATCAGGGCCAAGTCAAGGACTTTTAAATATAAAAACTCATGTTTTTTTCTGCTATATTTCCCCTACCCAGAAGACATAATGATGTAAATTTTAAGCATCTTATTCATGAATCCAAAGAGGTCAAGCAAATGAGATTCAAATTTCACCGCTCTGAAAGGGCTATGTATAATTAAGTTTTCCGATATTTCAAAGGAACGTGTTTTTTTTGTTAATTAATCATTCAGGAGTTCTATTAGGAATTGTTGTTATATTATTTACTAGCTTTTGTCCGCGTCTTCGCCCGCGTAAATTTCCCATGGGAACAGAACTTTTTTCCAGGATGAACGGTACCCTATATCCTTCTTAGTATTCTAACTTCCCATCACGTGAAAAGGCCGCTGGTAGGGTGAGGTGGGGGTGAAACTTGCGCATGGGTACGACTGACGAACCAATCGCGCGCGCCGGATGAGACTCGCCCGACCGGGCGACCCCCGCTCACCGCATAGACCTATATATCGCCTACTGCGCAGCTTAATCGCCAGCGTTCTTTTTACGTGACGGCAACTATATCTATGTGTATGCGAATCGGCAACTATATCTATTTCAGGAAGATGGTTCAGCAGATAAAGCGTTAAGGTTTCCCAAAATTTCCACGGGAATGAAGTTTATACTGTATAAGATAAAGTAATACATAACAGTTTACAGTAAATGACGTAACGTTACGCTCTATAGCCTCTAGCTAACACAAACAATCCACGTAATAAGTACGCCAATCTTATCAATACACGGTCCGTAGCATCAGACAGCAAAAATAATAAATTCGGTAATGTCACAGCGGGTAATTGGGGCTTAAAAGTGATACCGCTGAAATATGAAACGTGCGTCCTCCAATTATATTCGTGCAAAAAAAAATTATGACATCACATACGAATGAAAACCGTTGTATTTGCCATTCGTTTTCATCTCTGAGTCATGAGATAAGATGATAATAATGACGAATAATAATGCTGAATCAACAAGGTAAATTAAAAAACTGCGTTTATTCATCCATATTTACCCAGAAAATGCTTCTTGATAGCACTTGTGTCAATAGACATGATATCATTGATGTTATTGAAGTTTGTAAACACGATCGTCTATAAGGCTAGCAATAAATACAAATCAAAGAAACGCGCAAACTTCTAAGAGACAATCATTTCAAAGTATACACTCATAAAACAAATATTTATTGCGATTTCCAATTTCAATGAGGCATGGCATCAAAGTATTAATATTCATAACGATCTTAGGCCTCCGTCAAATATTTGTTTGTATCAGAAAGATGAGAAAAAAATGGTTATTTTCTGTGTGTTTTGTACTGTAAGAATCGTTTGATAAAATTGTAATGAAAAAAATTCAGGTCTAATTACAATAGCAAATAAATAAATATTTTTCACATTTTTTTCGTTTTAGACAGTGTTTTTGAATCAGCTAGAAGACGCTTTCCTTCCATCCAAAATCCCGTCAAATCATTCAATTAGTATGACGATGCAATTAAACATTTTGTTAAAGAATTCTTTAGAAAGAATCTGAACAAATAATATATATCCTAATCCTAACTAATATTATAAATGCGAAAGTGAGTTTGTTTGTTACCTCTTCACGCTTTATCTACTGAACCAATCTTCCTGAAATTTCACATACACATAGTTAGAAGTACTGAGAAGGACATAGGCTATTGTTATCCCGGGAAAACGCACTGTTCCCATGGGAAATTCACGCGGGCGAAAGCTAGTAAGAAATAAAACGCAATGACATACCTCGTCGTTAGGGTCGTAGTACTGCTCAAGGTAGGGGTGCGCGAGCGCATCCTCGACAGTGATGCGCTTGTGCGGGTTGAAGGTGAGCATGCGGTGCAGCAGGTCCAACGCGCGCTGGTCCGCCCCAGGGAACAGTTCCGCCCAGGGCACACGTGGCTTGAACGGCAGCGACTCCAGGTAGCCACGGGCCTAGAGGGAAGTCACTTGATAAGATTTTGTATATTTTAAACTTTTTTTTCGTCATACTAACGCCGCGCTCCATAACATAAGTCGTTGATGTTAGTAAGAAAGCGTCCAGGTTAAAATGGGAATGGGCGGGCCACGTCTGCGGTATGCACACAGAAAGATAGACTCAAAATCTAGCTCACTGGATTCCACCCGATGTGGTTATAGAAAGAGAGGGAGACCAAGAACGAGATGGTCTGACGATTTGAAGAGATTTGATAAGAACTGGATGGAAAAGACGAAGGACAGAGATGAGTGGAGAGAATTAGGGGATGCAAAATTACTTACATTAATATATACCATTGTTTAAATACGTTCCACAGACGAAATAACTGTTATTCGTGTTTGCACTTTTGAAACGTGTCGGAGTAAATATGGCTTTGTGGGAAACATATTCGGGAAAAGCGACATAAAAGTCCTTTGATATTTTGATACAGAAATTGTTAATAACGGCGGGAAAAATACCATGTTTTAGAATTTCCAGTTTATTGGCATGAATTTTTTGATTATACAGGATAAAATAAATGAATAATCTTTTCAGGTTTGTACATTTTTGGCGCAGCTTCAAATAAACAACCTCTTTAAACTTAATTACATATTAGAAAGAGAGTAGAAACATCATCATTTCAATAAATAAGTAAAATATTAAGTAGTGTTTTAGTATAAACTCTATAATATGTTAGTTAGGTACCAAAGAAAGTGCAAACAACAAGCACATTCCACAACCGCCTTGAAAGCAGCCGATGTTCATTAGCCAGTTATCAAGTTACCCTGTTTACTTATACTTGAGAACAGTGCACTTAACTTGAAAGATTAACGCTATTGTAAGAGAAACTAGGACAGCGTGGAAGAGAACCTCAGTGTTAATAAAAATGCAAATAGGTACCTACCGAGGGCACCAAACTCCCCGGCTATTGTTTAGCCTTCGTGGAAATAGGGTGCTGTTTTTTTTACTATTTTCCCCGCCTTATTACGGCTGAATAGGAAATCAAAATCTATATGACGACCTGCGTGCGAAAGCAGCCTGTTCCAACCTTATTGTTTTACCTTACTAGTAGAAGGATTGGAACATGTTCCTTGAATATTTTGCCGTATTTTTAACCGCACGAAAGGTTTTTAAGAAATGTCATATTCATTGACAAATTAATACGTCCTTATCGAGTGGGTTGCAAGCTGGTGTCGCAATTTCTAACTAGCCTAACGACCTCAGAAGTGCATGCATTTTTAACGTTTCATGTACCAAAGCAACTTTCTATAAATTTGCTTTCGCACAACTGTATATCGCCTAAAAATACGCGCGTCACTCAATTTAAAACAACAGTAGCTCATCACAATTTATTTATTTAAAACGCGCGATGAATTTACAATTCAGAGTCCAGGTTTACACTGCTCGCCCGAGTGGGATGCAACACATATGAATAATATTACCCTCGATCCGCAGCTTTGAGAGCCGAGCGCAAAACAATGTCACTGCTCTTAAGTGTAAAGGAAAAATGCATTGCATAGTAACTTCAATTTACTATAAAAATCAATTACTAGAGCGCGATTTATTCTTCTTCTTCTTATTTAAGAGCCGCGCTCTTGTCGGTGGAGTATACGCCATACTTCTCTATTCTCGGCTTTACGTTTAAGGTCTTGATACGACACGACGCCTGCCTTCTCTTTAAGTTGGCTTACATAACTCTTTCTCGGTCTCCCTGGACCTCTTCTTCCATTTACCTTTCCTTCAATTATATTTATACTATACCTATAGCTATCAAATTGTCGTCGATGTTTCAATGATGTATAACAATGATGGTTTAATCAGGGAGCGTTATTTCGTTGGTTATTCATTTCGACTATAAGCATTATTAACAGTCTTAGTAAGCAGTAATACCTACAAACCCTGGTTGTAGTACGCAAAGAGTATAAAATGAAAGAACCGCGCCGCTCTGCATATTGTCTCATAAAACGCCTTTTGGTCATGGAATTAACAGAAAGAACTGCATCTTAATAAACTAATAAATAATATAATAACTAACTAATATATCTAAAAAAAAAAAAAAACTAATATATAATATTTAATAAACTACCAAATAGCATAAAATCGTTAGATATAAAAAATCATTGACAGAATGGTTGTTTGATAAAAGGTTTTATAGCATCAAAGAGTATATGGACGGTAAATATTAAGTCAACTAGCTATATGACTATTATTCTCTCTGACGTTTGGTTACTATTAATTTTTGATTTTTTTTTTGTAATATAAATATAATTATTGTTATTTAATTAAATTTAGAATATAATTTTAGTGTATGTGCCTATAAATATTAACATTTGCACGCCTGCATGCAGGTTGGTTACATTTAAACTTAAGATCTGTGTAAATTTAATGTATACTTTAACAACATTGTTATTTCAAAATTGGGGTTCTATAGTAACAAAACAACTTCTAGGAAACATTTCACCAATTGTTACTACGAACAATTATTCAGTCAACAAAGATACGTATAAAGTCCTAAGTAAATACTGAATAATAATTCCAAACTGGGAGCAAAATTTACTCTGTTCGATAAATGTTTTTGGCCAACTTTTGTTCTTTTTAAAAGGTTGGCAAATAAACTCGTTGCCATTATACCAAAGCAAGCACCCTGTATCAAATAAGGCATTTATTAACTTAGCAAGTTTGAAAGTTTGTTTTTAACTAAGCGTAAAGATGAAAAATCTCTTTTTGAGATTTTCAAGCTTAAAGGTGATAATACTTTTCTTAGAAGAACGACCATTTCTGTTTGTGTAAGAAAAAGGTTTTCTATTTAAACTTTATGTTTTGTAGAATTTTCTTGTTTCAGTTTACATTATTAATTCCCACATGTTACTAAACTTAAATTAATTAATAGTTAGAATTTGCATACAAAATATGAATATAAAGCATACAAAAACAATGAACCAAACGATAACAGCGTCATAACGATAGCAAAATAAATCACAGAGATAATTTAAACAAACCTTTAAAAAAACCAAAACTGACCTTTTCATTGATGATGCAGTCGAGATCCTCGATGCTCGGCGAGCCCAGCACGCCGAGGATGTGGTTCAACTGGTCCAGGTAGTGCTTGCCCGGGAAGATGGGCCGGTTCGACAGCATCTCCGCCAGGATGCAGCCCACCGACCAGATGTCTATCGACTTGGTGTAGCCCTGGGGGAAGGAAAACGAATTGAATATACGTTTGTTCTAGATGAAGCAGTTTAATTGTGTGACTTTCCCGAGGTTATTTTTTTTTGCTACCAAATTCCGACCGTGGTGACACGAAAACTTTGGATAGCAAGGTGCAGGCTATCTCCGACTCTCTATGTCTCTATGTCTTCGACTTTTCAGCTCCAAAAACCGTCAGAATCATTAAACCATTTTTGAAATAAATTTAATAAATAAATTGAGCGCTTTGATTTGTGACGCAGAGCCCAATGTTGCTTGGAGTCATAAGCTGGCGCGTAGCTACGCACGATAGAGCTTGGAATATATCTGTTCGTGTGTTGGAATTTCGGAGTAAGGCTTGTGTATTGCACATATTCAACCACATGTCAAGATATAATACCTGTGAACGTCTATGCGATGATAGCGGCGATAATAGTGATGATTTTGCAATAACTTAGGATTGCTGCTGACTGTGCCTATTATTTCAGTGTAATTTCGAAATAATACTGGGTTATAGTTATATGTAGCGTAATTCTCTCTATGCACACATAACAGTATACATAGATACTATGGACAAAATAATATAAACCTTAAAAACAAAATACAATCTGATAATCTTGATAACTGTTGCCGATACGACATAAAAATACAGTTAAACGGTAACTGAAACGTAAGATTTTTGTCAAAAGCCTTGTACAGACACTCCAAGTAACTACAGGAAGCAGTGCTGATAAAACAAATCTGCGACTTCGTTCGCGCGTAAAGTTACATGGGGTTACATGTTTAACCCCAAAAAACACAAGTTTGTGCGTTCACCGCGAAAAAAAGCCCCTTCGTCGTATCTCCTTCGTTCCAGGGCGCTTCACTAGATACGCGGCCGAAGATCGAAATTCTAGGCGTCGAGATTTCGTGCGACGTTCAATTTCGCGGTCATCTTAAGGAAAAGGCTAAGTTGGCCTCCAAAAACTGGGTGTCCTAGGCAGAGCAAGGCAGTATTTCACATCGGCGCATCGCCTTCAGCTATACAAGGCACAAGTTAGGCCGCATATGGAATACTGTTCCCATCTGTGGGCTGGGGCACCTCAATACCAACTTCTCCCTTTAGACCGCGTTCAACGTCGTGCGATTCGCATCGTCGATGACGAGAATCTCGTCAGCCGTCTCGATCCTCTGGCTCTGCGTAGGGATGTCGCATCCTTGTGCATTCTTTACCGAATGTATCATGGGGAGTGCTCTGATGAATTGTTCGACGTAATACCTGCCGCAGAATTTCACCACCGTACCATCCGTCACAGGCTGAAGTTTCATCCATACCATCTGGATGACTGGCTGTCAACCACCGTACGTTTTAAAAGACACTTCGTGCCACGTACGACCAAACTGTGGAACCAACTTCCTGCGGCGGTATTCCCGAACCGATACGACATTGGAACCTTCAAAAAACGAGTCTACATCTTCTTGAAAGGCCGGCAACACTCTTGTGATACCCCTGGTGTTGCAGTAGTCCATGGGCAGCGGTGATCGCTTACCATCAGGTGACCCGCTTGCTCGTTTGCCGCCCTATGTTATAAAAAAAAAAAAAAAAAATGGGGAGTGGTCCGCGATAAAATTATGACAACGCGTTTACCGACAAATCGTGCGCGAATGATGGCCCGGTTATGGCGAAATTATCCAGCCAACCGTAAGTTTCATGTCAAATACAGGCCATGATTTGTTGTGTGATTTCTGTTTTACTTACAACTTAGTATTTTGTAGTCTGATAGATGCAGAATTAAGATCGGGGAGAGTTGAAATTATGACTGTTCCTTACGGTGCGTTGGTGTGGAGGATAAATGGGCACGTCAATGAAATAAAGCCTCCTCTTGGAGCTTCGAGCAACAAGGACTTCCGCGCGCGGAGTACAAGATACAAAAACTTTATTGATAGTGACAAGCCTACCCCCACATCAATATCCGACAATGACATCGACAACCCGTTTATGGACAAATCGTGCGCAACTCTACTTTGCGCTAACAATTCAATGAGCTGAATTTATAATTCCCGCTTCTGGTACCTACCTGTCAGTTTTGTTTTATCCTATTTCACCATTTTTCCCATTTTATCCACGCTGCATATTATAGGCGTCGAAGAGCAACGCGTCGGAAAAATCGGATGTTTTATTCAATATCCTTTTAGTGCGCAATACGAACGCCCGGATCCAAGCTATATTTTTCATAGCTTACTCGGTTCAGCGCTCTTGCTACAATAAAGACGCAAGTATTAAGAAATATAATACGACCAACATCATATCTCAAGGCAGCCTCCGTATTGTGCTGTCGAGGCGAAGAAAAATCTCCGTCAGTCAGATACCATCCAGAGCCTATTTCTCCCATTGTTATCCTTTTTCCGAGTGTTTTTCTAATACCAATAACGTTATTATACTGGACTTGACTATTGTCAACATGGACTGATATATGAGAGCGAACAAATACCAGCTATAATATTGCGAACGTCATTTCATTATATGCTATCGTCATGCCGATCACGTCCCTCGAGGAAGGAAACCATCGGGTCTCGATTATTGTTTGGACTATTGAATACCTTTACACAATATACACAGACGCGTAAATGATTAATATTAAATAGTGTCTCATGTTCAATTCAGGCAACGTTTCTATGGGATAACGTTTTATTAATTACAAATGTAGGGACCGCAGATAGGGACGAAGGTCGCGATAAGAGAACAGTCGAACAAAAACACGAGGATAATCGAAACTGTGTACAATAGGTATACGTTTAGCAAGATTACCAATCTCGGATTAGGGTAGGGGGCAGAGGTGAGGGGGAAGGCGAGATACACTCAACCTCATCATAGAGATGCCTTGTGTTCGTCGACCCGTGAATTTTCGCCTGCACCGGCCCTTGAAAGTAAAGTAACCTTTACTTTCCACTTTACACAAGACCTTTCGTGTAACCACTAAATTAAACATTATAGGATACAAGTTGGAAATTAATAAAAGCTATCAAATGGAGGGTCGTGTACTTGTGTAGAACAAATATATCGTCGATATTATGTTTGTTTAACAGTATTGCTTCGACTGCAATATTGCCGAGTGCATGTCGATATTAGTGGATAAATATTGCCTGTGGATCGGCTAACGAATGCATAGTATGGACACAGAATTAATATAAGTACTACGGTATGGAGATGGACTGTAGTAGTAGTGAGTATAATCTCTGGTGCGGAGACCAAAGAGAGAACCAACATAGACTTGATACTTAAATTACAACGTTATTTAATCGTCCAACAACATGACTCTGGAGATTCGCTCGGAAATTGTGGCGTCTGTCCGGCTTAATTGAACACTTGAGAGATAGCTTCAACTTAGCCTCCTTGGGCTCCTTCAGAGCGGATAATTTATAATTTTATTGAATTCTGACTTTCATATAACAATTCAATGTATATTCGTCCACATAGATAGTTTCTTAATTACCTATAAGACACACATGTTTTAAAGTGACGACTTTGTAAAAAATGCAGCAGTGGAGTTTGTTGCGCCCCGCCTCTTCTTCACTTGCGCTTTGTAGGCGATAGTAACCTTAGCTCTAAGTAATTTTCCGACGTCAACTAAGTAATCTAGCTTATTAAGTGACGATTTAAAAGTGTTATTTTTAAGCCTATTTAAATAAAACAAATTTCATTTCAGACTAGATCTACTTATATTAATTCTGTGACTAGATTAATTGTTAACGACAAATAAAATATATACTTATCGTTATTACACATCATCATATCACAGACATGAATCAATCAAGATATCTTGTCACTACAAATTTATTGTAAATTTGACGCTGACGGAATATCAACGCAGCATAGCAACTGGAAATGCAGAGAAGTTCTATGAAAGGAATTCGACGACCTCCGTGGCCCCAACAGCCATCATGCCGGACTGTCATACCGGAGGTTCCGGGTTCAATCCCCGGTCAGGTCAAGATGGAAATAATCTTGGGCTGGCAAGCCAGTAGTAAGAAATAAAATATAAATACTGACCTTGGAGTTGAGCATAATCTCCGGGGCTCGATACCAGCGGGTCGCCACGTACTCCGTGAGGAAGCCCGTGTGGTCGTGGTCGGGGTCCGCCACTCGCGCCAGGCCGAAGTCGCAAATCTGTTACAACATAAACACAAATTTATCATTGAAACTACCGTGAGATAAAAATACTGTATTTAAAAAAATTTGCCGTCATTAGACGTTCGGTAGATGCAAAAACATCGATAGCACGATGATCATACCATTTTCCATCACAGCATTCGAGTATATTTTACTGCCAAGCCGCATCAATACAATAGATGCGTACGTGCGTGTAGGGGATGCATATGCATAGGCGTCGTCGCGCGCGTTTCCGCACTGGCCTTGAAAATGAACTCCTGATGAGTCGTAAACTATAGTCGGCAACCCGACATAACAGCACGTAAGGCCCTACCAGGGTCCATGAGGTTCTTCTATTTTATGTACTGTATGACCTATGTACTTAACCATGGAAGCATTAATAAATGAATTGAATTAAGTGACCCGTTTTTTTAAATATATGATTAAGACGAATTAACCAAACAATGTAATGTGTTCTATGTGGTCCTTCGAGATTTTAACTAAATCGGCTTAAAACCAAAGACGAGATCGACAAAGCCCTACACTATTAGGGTTACGCACTCAATTAAACACCTATAAAATATGGATAAAGGATTTGACCATCAAATAACAAAATTAATCCGCCCTGAAAGTAAACTAGAAACCACAGCGCGGGACAAATTCATTAAGACTAGAATGTATATTGTAATCTCAAAAGCCGTACACGCTTTACCACTCAAGGAATGAGGTCTCCAGAGCCGGTACTCAGTAATATACATATTACGGGTAACCGTAATATGACATTTTGTGTTAAGCGTGTTTAAACCAAGGGTGTTCGACCCTCTTCACTGGGCAAGAGTGCGTTAAGGTTTTGAAGGGGATACGGAGTGGTGTGACAAATAGATGCCGCAATATTATCCTTTGCATTATAAGGGATGGGTCGAAGATGTAAGAATATCACAGGTTGGAAATGGCTTAATACTCCAGTCAATAAAGGAGTCAGTATAGCACCCCAAACA
Source organism: Ephestia elutella (assembly GCA_018467065.1). NCBI lineage: Eukaryota > Metazoa > Arthropoda > Insecta > Lepidoptera > Pyralidae > Ephestia > Ephestia elutella. Next base: position 4,787,027 of record CM031573.1, on the reverse strand, counting down.
AGTTTCTGAAGGTTTTGCAAAGTGCAGAAGGTGTTGCTCGCGCACTCTACACCCTTTTACGAGTATGAGCAATTTATTAAAAATTAATAGCTTTGATAGAAGTAAGGAAGTAAGTGACTAATATCAAGCGAGACCCTATATATAGCCCGGGAAGTAGTGTCATCCAATGTATGGAACCTGCAAATTTTGGTATCGGAAGAATTCACTTGGCACAGGTGTTATATACATGAAGTTAAGCTAGTTTAGCCCGGTAGCCATCCACCCCCGCCTGGTGGGTAGGTAGGGGGGGCATTCAAAGGTACACGCCGCACACTGGTTCCTATTCCGAAAAACATGGACTTAGCAACAAAAGTTCGATTTTGAATATAATTAGTATGCCATTCGATAGAGTTTCGTTAGTGCTACAACTATCCATACTAATATTATAAATGCGAAAGTTTGGATGTGAGTTTGTGAGTTTGTGAATTTGTGAGTTTGTGAGTTTGTGAGGATGTTTGTTACTCAATCACGCAAAATCTACTGGACGGATTTCGATGAAATTTGGTACAGAGATAGATAATGACCTGGAATAGCACATAGGCTACTTTTTATCCCGGGAAAAAGCACTGTTCCCGTGGGAAATTCACGCGGGCGAAGCCGCGGGCAAAAGCTAGTTGTCATATACATTTTTCCATAAAAGTGAATAATTATTGAGAAATTCGTAAAAGACGAAAATCAATGTATGGGAAGAAACATATTTCATTTTTTTTCTCCGTGCGCTTGAATAGTCCCGCGTTTTAACCCATCAATATCTATAGTATTCATCATCTTCTATGAGAAAAAAAATATATCACGTGCGGTCACGCGCGGCCTTGGGAGAAATTGACAATTCAATTCTTGAAATTTTCTAGGTGTTTATTAGGGGCTAGTATGCTGAGGTTAGAAATCATAAATGGAGTTAAAATGATCTCAGACGAACATTTGAGGTAATGAAAGTATTTTAATATCATAATTAACAAAGAAATTATATAAATTAACTTTATTTTGCAATTTCATAAAGTAAACCAAGCAATTAACAATTATCAAGCAAACAAAAACCTATTCTGATAAGGAAACAAAAGAAAATAACAAATATTAAGCAAATAATATACAATTCTCATAAAGCAATCCAAGCGAATAACAATTATTAAACAAGCATAATCTATTTTCATAAGGTAAACCAAGCAATTAACAATTATCAAGCAAACAAAAACCTATTCTGATAAGGAAACTAAAAAAGGTTATTTGCTTTTGAATAACAATAATTAAGTAAATAATATACTATTTGTATAAAGCAACTCAAGCGAATAACAACCATTAAGCAAATAAAATTTGGTTTAACACATAATTTTAACAAAATACTTAAATACTTATCGACTACAACAAAAAATATAATTTAATACCCTTTATATAAATATAAAATAATAGTAATTTACATTTATTTATTTATTTATTTATTCATTAACAATTTACATTATGTTTGAATTACTTACAGCTAAAACATATTATACAATTAAAATAAAAAATTACAATTATAATCAAAAATACATTAATGGATCTTGTATTTCTTCCGTGTCCAGTGGCATTATTTATTTCATCTTCTTCGTTTTCTATATCTTCGTGATCCAGTAGTTCCAATGCTTCTTCCAGCATTTCAAACTTTGTTGATTTCCGAAATTTGGGTCTCAAATGAGTAATATATGGATCTGAACTGATTAAAAAGTTATGTAATATATCTTCATTTGATTGAATTCTTCCAATTTTCCTTGAGTGATACTCACGAACATTTCTGAATTCCTTATTTCTAGCTTCCCCAGCTTCTTCTGACAATACACCAATTGGCAATATTGAAAAGTGCTTACAAATATCAGCTCCATGTATTAAAAGTTTATGAACACTTGCTGGCATATTGTACCAGGGATACAGATGGATGCACATTTCTGCCGTTTCCGATGTATATGTCCTGAAATCTTCAATTTTAATGGCCTCTCCCGATGATATTGCTTGAAGTATCACTGAAAATCGTTTAATTAATTGTTCTTCAATATTCAAAATTTTGGCAGTTTTTGAAAAATTCCGAAAAAATCTTCTAGCGGTGTTTCCATCATTTGTTGTCCCGAACCCTTGCTTCACGATGTCTATCAATAGACCCATTTCTGCTTTGAAGGCTTCCTGTATTGCTTTCTTTCTTGATTCTTTCACATTTTTATTTTCATCGCGGGCAGTCCATAATTTGAAATCCAAATTATAAGCAACATGCAGAAGATATTCCATGCACCGAATCCACATATGCAGCGTAGAGAGACCATATTTGTAGACATCTTCTTGTAGAGGCTTCGAACGAATCAATTCCAAATTATTCATTTCCGATGGTTTTGCAAGGCAAATATTACACGTTGCCGCTGATGGTGTATTGGTTACTGCAGTTGATACTTTCCCATCAATCATAGTGAAGTGAACCTCATGTGTGACTTCAAAATCTCCATATTGTGTAGCACTCAAATTCCTTATTTCTTCCATCAGTGAAGCTTCTTCTTTCTGGATATGTTCCTTGGACTCCTTGATAAACTGGAACTTCACAGGCCTGCAGTAACTCGTAGATGATGGTCTAGGGTTTTCCCAAACGATTACGTCAGCATTTAACAGTTTCAGGGGAACTAAACTAATAAAGACTGATGAATCATCCAATGTCACTTGAGTCTTCTGCTTATAATTGCTTTGAGAAGAGGCCCCATCGAAGCCACACTTATATATTAACTTCAGTTGTTTTTGGGGAATATCTGGGTCAATAGTAAGCAGCAGACGTTGTACTGTCAAATCCACCAGACTTTGCAACTTAATCCTGGCCCCGTCTTCTGTAACTTCGACTTGATCGTTGGGAGGATAACATTTCTTCTTAGCTTCTAAAACTTTTTTGTATGAAGGCAATACACTTGTTTTCTTCTCACTTAGTGTAGTCCGGAGCGTTGAGTACTGCCACTTGGAAAGCTTCAACGATGTAGACAAAGCTAATGCTTTATCTTCATGAAAGGCAGTGGGTTTGGTTCCACCAGTCAAAAATGATTTCACAGCCACGACTTTTGTTGGATCTGCCATCAACTGATGTATGATACTGGCTAAATCAGCCTTTCCATTTTTTTTCAGCGCCTCCACTAGTAGATATGCCAGCTCCTCCTCAGATTTTTCACTCCACGAAGCCGTTCGTCTCTTCTTTTGTTTGTTTCCTAAATCAGAAAATGCTCTTCTTGGTTGCACTTCAGTTGAGGTACTGACACTAGAAGTAGAAGGCACAGAAACGTTTTCATCCTCACTGCAAGTATCTTCCGTAGGTTCCCCAAATACCATTTCTAAGTCGAGAGAATGGCATTTTGGCCAGGATACTTTTGACTGAAGCCAAGAATTATTCCTGTTTATAAACGTCTTCCGGTTTCTACTTGCAGCAATCCATTTTGTATTTAAACGACTTAAAAATTTTGTTGCAAATGATTTCACTATATCCAAATCCATTGATGATATTTCTTGACCGACACGATTCACTATTTCTTGATACAGTTTATCAGTGTTCTTCATATCACCACTGTTATATAGATATAGGAACAAATCCAAATTCGAATAAAATCCAGCCATTTTAAATATTTCGAGGTGTTACTTCTTCAAGAGTTGAGTAATGAATGATTTAATTATTCCGTGGATTTCTTCTCATACCTTTAAAGGTGTGGGGAGTCAGTATACGAGGCGACGGCCTCTTGACTGAGGTTGCACACGCTGTACGTGAAGACGGACAGGACCTTGGGGTGTGGAACTTGCCACTGGACTGTTGGTTTGCTTATTTATCTTAATTCGCGAGTTCGGCTCGAGCCGGTTTTGGGCCGGCGAGCGATCTCAGCGTGTAAGACGAAAAAGGCAAACCTATGTTATGGAGTCACTGTGGGTCAGTACGAGGTCTCTAGGGAACTGTCTAGGGTCGGGAGGGCGTGCGTGGTGCGGAGCCAACTCCTGTAAGTGCGGCAGGGTTGACTCGTCCGCACGCTGAAAAAGCCTCCTCGTTAGATGCCTTATGTGGGCGTCCAGGCTCTCCATCTGCAATCCTTTTTGGATTGTAGAGTTCCTCACATAGCGAGGAGCTTTCGTGATGACTCGGAGTGAAATCGATTGCTGGGCTTCCAGCTGGTCTCTGCGCGTCTGGTTAGTGAGCGCGTACCAAGCTGGGGCGGCGTACGTGAGCCGGGGGCGTATGTATGTCTTATACACACCGAGTTTCACCTTCAAGGGGAGAGCAGAGTCGAGCACTGGGCGCAGTAGGGCTCGGGCAGCACGTGTAGAGTTTCTGGCGGCTTCAATTTGGTCTTTCATCGTAAGGCGGCGGTCAATGTGGACGCCCAGGTATTTAACCGAGCGAGACCAAGCAATGTCCTGCGCCTGTAGACGGAGAGGTGTAGGTAGAGCAGTGCGGCTAACTACAATCGCCTGCGTTTTAGCTACGTTGATCGACAGCTTCCAACGGGATAACCATTGGGGTAGGGCGTCTAGGGTGCGCTGAATTACCTTAACTGCCTGTTCGGTATTGATTGACGACGAATAGTACGCTGCGTCGTCTGCATACAGGGCAAGGTGCGAACCACTTTCTAACGGGATATCGTCGGTGTATCTCGCGTAGAGTATAGGGGAGAGGCAGCTGCCTTGGGGGACGCCTGCCTCTATCGTACGTACTGTAGAGGTGGCGCCTTCGACTGCGACTTGGAAGCGTCTGTCTGAGAGGAAGTTGGCCACGGTCTTAACGACTCGTCTAGGAGTCGTAGAGGTGGATAACTTAAATGTCAGACCTAGATGCCAGACGCGGTCAAACGCTCCTTCCATGTCGAGAAATACACCTACGGTTTTTTCCCCCTTGTTGTAGGCTGTCGTCATGTGGTGTAATACCCTTGTGAGTTGGAGCGTGGTAGAGTGTTCGGCTCGAAAGCCGAACTGTTCGTCTCTAGGCGTCAAGTGAGGTGTGAGATGGAGCAATAGCAACTTCTCAAACACCTTTGAGATGGTAGCGAGCAGTGTGATGGGACGGTAGCTCCCTGGATTCAGTACATTCTTTCCTTGTTTAGGAAGCATGATGACTCGGCCGAGTTTCCAAGTGGAGGGGTAGTGGCCCGTGCGCAAAATACCATTAAAGAGTCGCGTCAGCGCAGCGATTGCTCGCTGCGGTAGGTGACGCAGTGCTTCATTAGGTATGCCATCTGGGCCAGGGGCTTTACGGAGCTTCGTTTTCCTAATCATTCTTAGGACTTGACCCGGGGTAAAGACTATGGGGTCTTCGTCCGGGGGAATGGGGCGACAGAAGTACTCATCCAGGAGCTTCTGGATGTCCTCAGCGTGCTGAGAGTCATCCGAAGGATTCGGTTTGAATCGCTGCTCTAGATTGTCTGCGAAGATTTCTGCTCTATCTTCCGCTCTGTACCGGGGGGTACCGTCGGAAGCTAGGAGGGGGCGGGTGATTTAATTAAAATAATTGTCTCAATATATATATAATAAGTGCAAGCTCAACAGTACAAGAGTGGGGGGAAAGGTGGTGTGCAATATAATAAGTGCAAGCTCAACAGTACAACAGTGGTGGGGGTCTTACTGCTGTAAGACCCCCACCATTTCCCTCACTCTTTATCTACTTCCCACCCCCTCCCCTCATTTTGATACTGCAAGGAAAAAGAGAAAGTGGTGGGGATTCGAACCTGTAATGATGTCAAACCTAAATATCTAGTGGTACATCATGCAGTTGCACGGGACATTGCAGTGGATACTCGCTAAAAAATATATTTTTTACAAAATAAAGTTAATTTATATAATTTCTTTGTTAATTATGATATTAAAATACTTTCATTACCTCAAATGTTCGTCTGAGATCATTTTAACTCCATTTATGATTTCTAACCTCAGCATACTAGCCCCTAATAAACACCTAGAAAATTTCAAGAATTGAATTGTCAATTTCTCCTAAGGCCGCGCGTGACCGCACGTGCTGTATTTTTTTTCTCATAGAAGATGATGAATACTATAGATATTGATGGGTTAAAACGCGGGACTATTCAAGCGCACGGAGAAAAGAAATGAAATATGTTTCTTCCCATACATTGATTTTCGTCTTTTACGAATTTCTCAATAATTATTCACTTTTATGGAAAAATGTATATGACAATAGTTGTAGCACTAACGAAACTCTATCGAATGGCATACTAATTATATTCAAAATCGGACTTTTGTTGCTAAGTCCATGTTTTTCGGAATAGGAACCAGTGTGCGCCGCCGCGCTTTAGTTAAAAAATCATATCAGCTTCTATTTACCTACCACCTCGAGTTTGGTGTCATTTTATAGTAAATCAGACATGAGGAATTCATTTTTGAGACATTTAGTATATAGTTTGATAGAAAAAAAGGAAAATATTGACGAAAATATCAAAATCGGTTTATTATTTTTTTTATTCAACTGTCAATATTTTTGAAAATGATGAATTTTGTGCAAATAAAAAAATACTATATTACAGAATATTTATCTAGCTTTTAAAAAATATATACTTTAATATATAAAGTTATCATAGATCTTTCTGAAAAAAATCGGACATGGTACGCGGCGGTGGCTAGCAACTTTTCCAATCGTCTATTTTCTCACCCTTTTGTTGATATATCAATATGGTTTTATATGCAAAATATACAGAATAAGTACTTTACTTAGTTATTGACTGTCTGTTATGGTCTGATGAATTAATAATAGTATTTTTAGGGTTCCGAAGTAAACATGGAACCGTTATAGTTTCATCATGTCTCTCCGTTTGGCTGTCCGTCCGTCTTTCCGAGGCTTAGCTCAGAGACTAGTAATGATATCAAGTTGTAATTTGGTATAGATATACATATTAATTACGCGGATAGAAATGTAGAATAAAATCATGAAAAAAAATTTTTTTAGGGCGGTTCCCCTACGGCTAAAGTGGGGATAATTTTTTTTATCTCGATTATACCATTGTGTGGGGTATTATTTGATAGGTCTTTCAAAAATATTATGAGTGTGTAAACATCATATTTTGTTTAACGGATGCCCGTTTGTGAAATATTTGACTTTAAAGTGCAAAATTTTGTTACGAGTCAAGTGTCCCCCCTCTCGAATAGGAAAATAGTTGTCGGTGGATACGGGAAAAAGTCATGATACGTAGTAAAGATAATGAATTTAAAAGGAAAACTATCACTATTATGTAGGCTTTACCCTTTAACTAGTAATAGACGATAAACTTACAAAATCGATTTTAGTATGAAAAATATTTGTAAGAACATTTTTCATTGAATATGATGGTATGGTATATATACATTGTATTATAGTCATTAGTTAAATAAAGCTGGGAGTTAATTTGAGTTGGTGTGTCCACATTTGTACAGGGTAGGCAGGCAGGCGCCTTCGGAACTCTACAATGGTGGCCCGATACGGACTTGACCAATTATTTTATTATATAATCGACATTTTCCACCACAGTGGCATAATTTGGTTCATTTTAATTGAATTTTGACAGCTGCACCTAACACCGCACCGTGGCTTGCACAGAATCAGTTCAGACAAGCGGTAGCAGCAACTGGTGCAATAGTCCACTTTGGTTTCCATTTATTTAATTCCATTTTCCATCCCAAATCAGCAAGTGCGCTGTTCTCCAAAAAAGACAGTCAGCTAGAGAATGTTCCGCCGATGGAAGCTAGTTCTCGGCTGCTTCTCTTAAGCGCTGTTTACTAGGGTGTGCATGTAGAGTGTGCATTGTGGACTCCTACTTGTCAGAAAGGCACGTCGACTACCCAGGGAAAGACGGATGGCAATGCTGGGAAATGTCACGTGACGTTCGGCATCCCAAGCCCTATGTTTTTATCGTCCTAGACATGCACCGCCAGAAAGAACGAGCATAGTGGTAGGTGGGGTCAATATCGCTATTTGTGGAACTATGAAGTACCTTGGCCTAATCCTAGATGCCAAAAGGAAGTTTTCCGATCGTTTCAAAAATATGGCTCCGAAACTCTTGAAATCGGCATCTGCGTCGTCCAGGATACTGCCTAATATCGGAGGACCCAATGCACCCGAGCGACGCCTCTATACTGGTGTCGTACGGTCGATGGCAATATATAGAGCCCCAGTATGCGCAGATGATTTAAAAAAGGAGAGCATAATGTTGTTGCGTAGACCCCAAAGGGCTATCTGTACAATACAAGGATATCGCACAGTTTCTGCAGACGCTGCTTGTATTCTTGTTGGGTCCTTGCCATGGGATCTAGAGGCAAAAATTCTTTCTGGGGCTTTTTTATGGCGTGAAGAAAATCGCGCCCTAGGTTACAATAAAGCACCGAGGGAAGTGGCTACATATAAAGCGGGTCTCCACTTGGAAGCTGTAAATGAATGGGAAGATTGAGGCAGCCAAGTGGAGGTCAAAGAACAGTAGATGCTATCCGACTGTGCTATCTGACCAGTTCTTTCCCAGTGGTTAGATCGGCAGCATGGCTGTTTGACTTTCCGGTTGACGCAAATTCTTACAGGACATGGCTGTTTTGGCAGGTTCCTGTATCTGATACCCGGACGAGAGCCGACCACTGAATGTCATTATTGCGACTGCCTCGAAAACAGCTCAGCACACGCTTGAGGAGTGTCCGGCCTGGGAGCGAGAACGTCATGATTTACGCGCGGTTGTGGAAAGCGACCTTGTGCTGCCCTCTGTAGTACAGGCTATGATTAGCAGCGGAAGGTGTTGGAAGGCAGCATAGATATTCAGCGAGACTGTAATGTCAAAGAAAGAAGAGGCAGAGCGACAACGAGAAGCTCTGTCTGAAGAAGGGATACGCAGTCGGAGGCCGGGCCGGAGGAGAAGGGCCCATCTTATGCCCCTCTGATAATGGCTGGCGATGGACCTGGTAATCGGTCCATCGTCCGCGTTTATAAGAGGCTATTATTTAAGGCAGGCGGAGTAATTATACTCGATGCAGGGTGACCTTTGAAGGTCACTGCCGTGGCTGGAGAGTGTGAAAGATTGGTGGTAACTCCACCGTTCCCACCTCTTCAGTATTGGTATGTAGAGGCACCGGGGTTTTTTTAGTGGCCCAAGTCGCACATACCGCTTCACTGCTCGACTGTCGAGAAGTGAAGCGGTATGCGAAGGCGTTTTCACCACATTAACAAAATTTTGCACTTTAAAGTCAAATATTTCACAAACGGATCCCTAAATCAAAATATGATGTTTACACACTCATAATATTTTGAATAACCTATCAAATGATGCCCCACACGATGGTATAATCGAGATAGAAAAAATCATCCCCACTTTAGCTAAAACTAAACTAACTTTAACTAAACTTTTTTTTCATGATTTTGTTCTCCATTTCTATCCGCGTAATTAATATGTATATCTATACCAAATTACAACTTGATAGCATTAATAATCTCTGAGCAAAGCCTCGGACAGACGGACGGACAGCCAAACGGACAGACATGACGAAACTATAAGGGTTCCATGTTTACTTCGGAACCCTAAAAAACTATTATTTATTCATCAGACCACAAGAGACAGTCAATAACTAAGTTAAGTACATATTCTGTATATTTCGCATATAAAACCAAATTAATATGGTTACAAAAGGATGAGAGACTAGACGATTGGAAAAGATCCTAGCCACCGCCGCGTACCATGTCCGATTTTTTTCAGAAAGATTTATAATAACTATATATATGAAAGTATATATTTTTTAAAAGCTAGATAAATATTCTTTAATATAGTATTTTTATATTTGCACAAAATTCAGGATTTTCAAAAATATTGACAGTTATATAAAAAAAATAACAAACCGATTTTGATATTTTCGTCAATATTTTTCTTTTTTTCTATCAAACTATATACTAAATGTCTCAAAAATGAATTCCTCATGCCTGATTTACTAGATAATGACACCAAACTCGAGGTGGTAGGTAAATAGAAGCTGATATGATTTTTTAACTAAAGCGCGGCGGCGTGTACCTTTGAATGCCCCCCCTACCTACCCACCAGGGGGGGGTGGATGGCTACCGGGCTAAATTAGCTTAACTTCATGTATATAACACCTGTGCCAAGTGAATTCTTCCGATACCAAAATTTGCACGTCATGACACTACTTCCCGGGCTATATAAAGGTAGATACCTAGCAGAGCCGATGAACGGCTCGGACCTAATTAAAGATAGGTATAGTGTCTGGTTGAGTGTCCTATGAACGTGCAGCTTTGCAGGTACATTCTTGAAAAATATTCTATTTTAAGTATTAATAAGTTGCTTGACTGATTCATCAACACATAGCTGAAATAACTGAAGCTAAAGAGCAGAAATTCGGAATTCTCACAACAACGTTAAGAACAAATCCCTGAAATTCCCTAGCAAAATGCTTAATTTTTTTCTTTTTTGTTACCTTGGCAGCCTTATTTGTTTATTTATTAAAGCATACTTGAGGCGTCATTATATGTATTTATATGAAACAAGAAAAGGTGTGTTTTATCTCTTTTAGCATTCATGACATAGAGGAATATATATCCAATTTGACAATTTCTATCATAAAAATACCAGCAAAAATATTCAATACACATTTAGAAAAGCTCATTGTTTTGGTAACATTTTGCGAGGTTGGGTATTATTGTTTTACGCTATTATGGCCTTAAATGGAAATACAGTGTTATTGAGGCGCCCAATGTTGGCCTGTTTATTTCATTTCGCCATCAATTCATGTATAAATAAGTTACTTCTAAATTGATTAATTCTCTGATGTGATTGAGCAAAACTCCTCAAAATTTGTAAATAAGTAGGATTACAGAGACAAAAGCACAAAAGTCAAGACGGTCAAAGTCTAATCTTCTAATTAAAACAAAAAGTTTTGAAAGTAAAAAAAATGGCAGAAATGATTACTTCGCTCAGTCTTCATCAAGGGCTCGTCCTAGTTTTCCTGTTGACGTAGAAGGGAGGAGGGGAGGGGGCTAAATGAAAGCCTGCTCTGTCATTCATTTTGTGACAAGGAATGTTTGAACTAATAAATAGGTACAGGGAAATTTGTTCAGGCGCGTATTATTGATATTTGTAAACTATGTTACTTGAATATGTTACACCAAACGACGCCTTAGAGTTTCTTTATCGGAAATTTCGGTACAGATAGACTATAATATACATTACATTCGTGAGGAATATTTCAATGCAGTTGTAGACAGGTAAAAATAAACGGCAATAACTTTCTTAAATAATATGTGAAGCTAGCAAGGACAAAGGTAAAACGTAACTGAAAAATAACATTTTTCTCAGCTATTTCATGTCTCGTTAAAACACAATTTCATGAACGTACGTGTACCCGTGTACCATAAATTCAATATTCCTAGACCGGCGATGAGAACCTGACTAGAAAACGTGTAGTACTCGTATATCCAAAAATATATAGACGAAACTACTTCCAAAGCTAATTTAGAGCTGGTGTTGTTATATTTTTATAATGTAATTTCCTAGCCAGGGAAATAGGCGTAACAATATTATGTAATTTCCCAAGGAAACAAAGTAATATGTGGCACAAAACTTTATCTTATATTAAATTGCTAAAAATATGTGGCGGATGGATAATATGGATGGATGCTTACTTTTTCAAGACTTCGATTAATGTTAATAAAATCTATAATGAATAATAAATAATAGAATGGGTAGTATTATTTTATGTGAATTCGCGATATCCCTTATCACAATTTGAAAAAGAGTAAAAATAATATTTGCCTTTCAGTCGCATAGACAGAACAAAAACCAGATGGATAGAAATTATGCTTATATTTTTTTCTTTTGTTTTTCCAAAAGAGACCCTCGAATATGGAAGAAAAACCGATATTTGAAAAATCAACATAATCCAGTGTTCTGTGTCTTCAAAAATTACCAAAGATTTTCTATACAGTTGTTCATCTGTCAGACACATAAAATAGTTGATTTGCAAACATACTAGTTTTATTTTATAGCATATTTACATGCCTGGATTTTAATAATCCACGTTGCCTTTTAAATATAAACTCCTTTTTACAAAAATATGAAACCACCTAAAATAATCCGTCCTGAAAACTCAAATGAAAACATTTGGGCTTGGAGTTTTCAGTATTTTCTATCGAGTGTATTCGGGATCTTTTTCTAGGAATATTATCCAAGCCAGAGTAATATTTACGTGCCCAATATTTAAAGTAAATATGCCTTAAATAATAACCGACGAGAAATATTAAATATTGTATATTTTTCGTTGGTTAATAAATTGAGAATGTTGTGTATTAATTATAGCTTATAGAAAATACTAAAATACCATTTAAGGTCTGAAAGAACTGCAGAAAAGTCTAAAATAAGAGTAATCAGCCTCTTCGCCCGAGAGCAGACTCACATAAATTGTATCATTGATTTAGAGCGCAATGAAACAAGAAAACTTACTTTCCTGGCATTATTTGCTCTTTGCGATTAATTCTTTATTGGTTTCTTTAAAGTTTATTGGCGATCGTTCATATACTTATCATTACTAGTACAATCACAAGGAACTTATCTCGATACCTCATAGATTATCTTTTTTAGTGTAGGCTTGGTGTAGGCGAAATTCCGCGCACTGCATTACGTCACGCGATAACCAATCACAAGACTCGGACAACATACTCGTACCATACCAAATGTAAATATTTATAAGTAGGTAGGTGTGGATCGCATTCTTGTTGTCTTTGAATCACTTGATAAAATAAAAATCCCGAAAATCTTTACCTGTGTAATAACATTGTTCTTTAAAGAAATGTAATACTAGCAAGGTCGACTTGACACTGCACAATATATTTACAAATGTACACACCCTTATAGAGGTTTGTCATAGTGTAGCCCATAGCGTGGCAGTTTAAAAGAAGGTAGTTAGAATTAGAGATCTCACTATCCCGATAATATTATAAGTGCGAAAGTTTGGTTGTGTGTGAGGAAGTATGAACTCAATCAAGCAAAATTTTAGAAACGGGTTTGCGGGTAGAAAAAACACCGGTCATAGCACACTTTTTATCCCGAAATTCCCCCGCGAGCGAAGCCTCGGGGCGCAGCTAGTAGATAAATTCAACATTATACTAAAGATGAACAAAAATATTAAGTTACGTACCTTTAAATCACAGGTGGTGTTGAGGAGCAAGTTGGAGGGCTTCAGGTCCCTGTGGAGGACATTAGCGGAATGGATGTACTTAAGCCCTCGCAGAATTTGGTATAGGAAGTAACAGATGTGGTCGTTACTTAATTTCTGCAACAAAACTTCGCGTCAGACACAGCTTGAACAGCTTCAGGGGTAATTTGTCAACAATGTCGCGGAGATATGGCATCTTTTTCTTGTTTTGAAATAAATTGTATTTGTAAGTATCTTCATCAGCCTTTTTAATGTCCACACTGATCGGGCAATGGCCTTCCTTATTGGTGGATAAGGAGGATATGGCATGACCCACCACGTTGGCCCCATACGGATTGGTGGGTGTTAACAAAATCTGCCAGGATCAACGGCTTAACGAGCTTTCCGAAGCACGGAGGAGCGAAAATAATTTTATAAGTACAATACGATTTCAGTTATTCAAGATTGCTAAAATCTTTCTTACATTAACTTAATAAAATTACCTGTGTTTTTAATAGTTTATAAAGGTCCGTTTCCATTAAGCACTGTACGATGTATACGTCTTTCATTTGATCGATACTGTCCGCTCTTAATATGTCCCGAATGTCGATTATCTGAAATTAATATAGAACTATTAATCATCCTTAAATAACTAATTCGACACTACATACTCTTTAATGAAAATATAAGAAAATTAATGCAAATAATAACTTCTCTCCCCGCGTCGCTGTTTCCTGTCACTTATAATTTAGGGGTTTTCAAGGCAAGAGTGAATAGGCATATTTTGAGTTTGCGTGTACCACCCTAGATCTCATCTTTGCTTCCCATCAGGCAAGATAGAGGTCAAACGCACTCACTTTTTAATAAAAAAAAAAAAACTTTTCATATTAAAAAATCTCAAAAAGCTTACAATAATACAGCAAATTCGAAGTTGTACGCTCAAAATGGATGGTTCCACTTTAAAATGTTTGAGCTCTTAAAAGCAGTGCACAGGGCAGAGAAATATCACATAAAATGAGAAGAGTGCTTACGTTTTCGTGCTTAAACCGAGTAAGAATTTTTATTTCCCTTAGCGTCCTTTGGCAGTAGGTCTGGTGTTCGAACGGCGAGATCTTTTTGATAGCCACTTTTGTCTTCTTCACGTTGTCGAATGCGGACCTGAAATAATGGAGAGCATAAATCACCCTGTCCCACTTATTGTGAGCCAGTCCCGAAGGGTTGCCCGTCAACTGAACATAATTCAATATCGGATAACGCAATAAATAATGGTAACCCTAACGGTGTAACTGCTCCATTATGTATGAGTGTATTTTAGTAACGAAATTATTTGGAAAAGAAACAATATCAAATTGTTATCTCACAATTATATCAAACGATAATATGCCTGTTCGTTCACATACTTACGCACGTTTATTAATATCACAGCAAAGCTAAACAAAATAGCCTAAAATAAATACTTCTAATTGTGTTTTTGTTTGTTCACATAAAATACAATAAACAAAAACATCCAAATACGAGTATAGAAGCCTTCCAAGAGAGCGCTACATGTCGAATAAAGTTAAAAAAATATATGTGAAAAGACTTTTTAGAATTGTTCGGCCGATCTTATACTCGTAAATAAAACTTCTAACTGATCCAACCATCCATTAAAGAAATTAAAGAATATCGAAGATCCTGAAGGATTATCTGAGCATTCTGAGCATTAGCACGGTCGCAGCCATCGATAAATCGCCAGATTTGAGTCCGATCCTATGACACGGTAAGGGCTACATTCCAGACTAATTCCAATCGACTGTGAGCAATATTCGCACTTTGGAACATCATCCATCTTACAAATATTCTAGAAGCGATATTTTTTGGTATGTTTAAAGATTTGGATAGTTTTTGACTCCATTTTAAACTCCATTTTAAATCCACAGGGCAGATTTCAGTGAAATTTGGTACATTGATAAAGCCAAATTTCACTGAAACCCTGGAAATTACCGCGCATGGAACCTGCGATTAACGGCGATTGCGCAATGGCCGAAAGGATGAATTTAGGTAGCTATGGCTTTTGACTGTAAGAAGGTTACTTTTATCCCGAAATTTAAATTGATGCAACTAGTAAAACATTATGTAACATTAAATAAAGTTTCATTGAGAATTCTTAAGTCGTCTTAAAATTCCTTTCACGAAACAAATAAAATTTCCTGTCACAATGTGATGGAAAATTCCGGGAGGCAACTAATCATAATTATTCATTTGACTTTGTTCCTCGTCTTAATTGAAATTTTCTCTGGCATGAATTTATTAAGATATGGCATCATTACGAAAACTTTTCTTATTAAATTGGTAAGCATTAGTGTAGAGATTGCTTCTATTGAAACTTTGTGTTACTGGGCAGAATTTAGATTAGATGTAATTTCAGATTTTATGAGGATAAACTTATGACTTTCTTGCGTAATTAAATGCCATAAGTTTAATGCCTTTCGAGACATTTTGCTTTAAAAACTATTTAAATCAGAACTAAGTATTACAGCTAATATGAGTAATATTATCAGTATTATAAGGAAATACTGATAATATTACTTATATTAGCTGTAATACTCAATTCTGATCTTAATAGTTTTTAATATTAAGATCAGAATTGAGTATTAAAAGAATAAGAAAAAATTGAAATTATTGAGTAAGAAAGAATTTCCATCATTTTTCTTTCAAAAAATCTCGAACTCATGCACGAATCCATTATTCGTTTGCAGCTCAGTGGCTCTAAGCATAAGTGGTTCCGCATAGATAGAAGATAGAATCAAGCATTCCATCTGATAGTTTTGCCCATTGAGCATCAATATCGAAGGCTTTCAATTAAAGATTTTCGATACCTCAATACCAGACAGTGGAATGTAGGAATCTATTCAAGCATTTCATTGTATTTTGAGAGGTATTCCTTTACGATTAGAATGGCAATGATTTCAATAGCACCTGTGCCACTTAGAGCACCATTCAATATATTTTCATCCAATTTTAACTTCTTTGAAAAAAATTGTATGGAAAAATACTGAACTGTGGAGTATTTCATTGCTATTTTGATAGCACACAGCGCACATTTTAATAGCAAATTTAGAAAAAATCGAAAAGCTTTTCTGTTGCATTTGCATGAGCCAAATTCTTGTGGAATGTCCAAAACGCGTATGTATACATACCACTAAATTACGAACGCAGTTTTTATCATTATGTACATATAACTAAATATTGGATATATGTATTAATATATATTCACAACCAGATCCAAAGTATGTGCTTGTCTTGTACATACTAAAGTTGTCGCATTAGTCCATCATTCAACTTCACGTTTGCTGAATGCCTTTCAACACAAAATCGAGTACCTATTTGATTAGGACAACGTTTTTTTACTATCCAAGCGAGACCTCCGACTTTTTCCAATTTTCCGTAACTCGATTTTGTGGACCCTTGGAGGTAAATGTTGAAATAGGATAAGGGAAGTTTTTAATGTGGTTCACGAAAAGTAAATCATTGAACATGTCAAGAAAATGGAACAAGGAGCAAGTTGTCTGAATAAGTTAATATCGTTATATCCTATTCAATAATGAAGTCCTTACTTATCTATATATATCTATATATATAACTCAAAGCTGACTGACTGACTGCCTGACTGACATAGTGATCTATCAACGCACAGCCCAAACCACTGGACGGATCGGGCTGTTTGGCATGCAGGTAGATGTTATGACGTAGGCATCCGCTAAGAAAGGATTAACGCGAGCGAAGCCGCGGGCGCCAGCTAGTGTTATAATAAGATACATTAAGCCTTATGTTTTTTAGAAAAGACTTGCAAGCCTTTGCGTCGTAGCTTTCCACTTTACTCACAAAATTTCTGATACTGTCGTTCCTTGAATAAGTTATGATGTGCTTGTTTAGGAATTAATTAAAATTTGAAGGAGGAAATAAGGCAATACAACACATGTACTTAATTACAATAACTTAATTAACAATTTAACACTTGGCTTGGTGGCCGTTATTTCCTTTCTGCACGTCATTGCTACCGCAGAGGTAAATGGTAAAAATATATGAGTACGCTCTACTTGTTGATAAAGCAAAGAATTTAGAGATTTATTTATTACTGGGTATACTGTTTCAAAAAAATAATAAATGACAAGTGCTTAATATTAAGTATTATTTTTTTTTTATCTGAAGAATCTTTTACAAAAGTTAAAGGTCTGACAGTGTGCAAGTAATGGAATAGAATTTATTGTTATATACCTACTATATTTATTTACGTACGTCGTCACTTCATTAGATTTTGATTTTAATGTCTGTTCGAGAAATTTGTATTATTTATTAGAGGAAACTTGATTGGTTTGTGTACTATTTAATTTTAATATTGTTTTGTTTTTCTATATAACTGTTTGTTTTCCAAATAAAAATAAAAAATATCGGTATCTCAAGTCATATAATTTTGCCCTGTAGATCGTTGGAGGCCCCAAAAGGTATGTTAATAAAAAAAACAAAACATGACAAATTTTAATGCGCGCCCACAGCAACCCTTTTACCGAAATTGAAACAAGAATACACACTCAGCTACCAAGACACGACCCAAAGGAATACATGGCCCTCTAACTTATACATTCCGGAAAACTTCCGAGATCCTTTCAAGCCAAGAGCATAAACAAACTGAAATTACTTATTCAAATTTATAATTCATTTTCAGATTCAGATACACGTCTCCTTTCATAAATCTTAATATAACTCCAGCCTTACCAAAAAAGCTATAAACTCATAAAATAAGAGGAAAACATGTTAACTTTTATGAAGTACGACAACGTATTTTTACTGCCAATAAATGATAAACATTGTTTTTAACATCAAACATACTTAGACGCTAAAGGATTTTCTTTTAATAAATAATTTAGCGAGTAACAAGTCAAAATTACGTAACAATAAATAAAGGTTCGACAAAGGAAACAGAGATTGTTCATTAACATCGAAGAGACGCGTAATTACCATGGAAATTGTCACTTATGTTCTGTCAACAGCCTGTTAATTACGCTGGTAAAATGAATTTGTTGAAGCAGTTAGCACTTTGCTAGACTTCAGGGCCCTTTGAGCATCTTTTCCCTTTTTGTTGTATTTTTTATCGCATTTTGTCGAGGTTGTGTTTTATTTATCAATCAATGCATAATATAATATAGTCTCTTTCTGTGTCTGTACGCTTCTTCGAGCAACAAGGACTTCCGCGCGCGGCACGGAAGGAGTCTGTGTTGCTCTATGGTACGCTTAGAACTTTTAAACGAGGAAACTGATTTTAATGAGGATTTTTTTTCACTATCATTTAAAGATAAAAAAATAAAAATGATTAAAATTTTTGATTTAGATAAATCTGAATTCATTCCGAATGGTTTATTTGTATACATATCCGTGGGATGCAAGGGCAAGTTACTAACACTGCATCGACCTCAAAGCGGCGGCGGTAATAGCGACAAATTGGCAATTAATTTAAGTAAGTTGATGTGTATTTTCCGAATTGAAAAATAGTATAATAGGTCTCCATTAAAGCTCAAAGACAGATAGAGAGTCACTTTGGACGTCCTTAGGCCTCACAAATAAATTCGATTTTAAAAGTGGTCTCGTACATTAAAGTAATGAAAAACAATATAAAGCTAAAATAAAAAAATGTTCACCCAATGTTTGACAAAAGGCAGTTGAAGAGTGTTCAGAAAACAAAGGCGACGCTTTTTATTAAAATGGAGGATCAGGTTGAATGACGTCTGGCACAAAACAAACAATTGGATTTCGCTTCTACTTCAAAATTGTCTTACCTCAGATTTTCATGTCGCATGAACCTGAAAGGTCTGATATTATTTAGAAGAGTGTAGGTTATTCAATATTTTCATCTCTTAATATAATAATAGGTTTACTTTACATACCAGCTCCGTTCCTAATTCGATCGGATTAGATAGATAGATCAACACTTTATTGCACCATTTACAAATAATTGGTCAAGTGCGTGTTGGGCCACGCGCAATGTAGGGTTCCGAAGGTACAGTTTACTACAGGAGAAATGCGGACACATGAACTTATATTTACTTCCACTTTTATATAACTAATGAAAATAACCTAAGTAAATACCATCATATAGAATGAAAATTTTTCTTATGAATATTTTTCATACTAAAATCAATTTTGTAAGTTTATCGTCTATTACTAATTAACGCGTAAAGTCTACATAGCCGTGATAATTTTCCTTTTAAATTCATTATATTTGCTAGTTATTATAATTTGTTTCATGTAACCACCCTCCACCATTTTCCTGTTCGAGGGGGGGGACACTTGACTCTAACAAAATTTATCACTTTAAAGTTAAATATTTCGCACACGGATCCCTAAATCAAAAAATGTTCTATAGACACTCAGAATATTTTTAAAAGACCTATCAAATGATACCCCACACGATGGTATAATCGAGAGAAAAAAAAATCATCCCCACTTTAGGTGTAGGGGAGGCCCCCTAAAAAAAATATTTTTCTTAATTTTATTCTACAGTTCGCTCCGCGTAATAAATATGTATATATCTACCAAATTACAGCTTTCTAGTACTAGTAGTCTCTGAGATTAGCCGCAGACAGACGGACGGACGGACGGACGGACGGACAGACATGACGAAACTATAAGGGTTCCTTGTTTACTTCGGAACCTTAAAAAGAACATACAAAGAAGTGACAAAAAGTAAATACATATAAATTAGTAAACTTCTCAATAAACTGGACCTTTGAAAAACTACCTACATCCATTATTTTGAAACAATGCTAGCACAAAACTCAAAAGCCCCAGTTTTTTAATCTAAATAAAGCAATTAATTAAGCTTTTCAACTTAATTGAGAATAAAACGACAAATGGCTAACAATAACCAACCGAAACCGAAGGAATCCCTAATTACTGGTAAATCGGGTTATTTGGGTTATTTATTACCACATTTACCAAATGGTTTGCAAAATATGGCATATTTTGCGATAGAGGATTTAGTGAGAGTAATATTACTCACAAAGGAATCTCATTTATTTCAATGAGCATTGTGTGTTTTGGTGGTATTCTCTACTACGGTGTGATTGATTGAAGATTTTAATATTGGGTTAATCCTAACTGAGTGAGTTTGTTTGTTTGTGCAGCTCTCAGACTTAGACTAGACGCTAATTTAGTGGGCTTGCATTATTTTTCTGTAGCTGATATCTCCCAATGCTCTGCAAGGGCCCCCCCCTTTATGTCTCTAACTAGTTCTATCGCTCGCTTGCAATATATTTTTTAATTCAAGATGGGTATGCTCTCGACCACAATCTTGCCCGAGGAAATTTAAATAGTTAAGGAAATTCTAAGATTCACTACGATATATGTAAAATATTGCTACTCTGAAGTGGCAGGTCACATATGCCGCAGGGACGACGACCGTGGATGGGACGCAGAAAACAAAGCAAACCAGCTGCCCGTTGGAGTAACGACAGCGCCAAAGTTCTCGCCAAAGGCTCACTGTGAAAAAGAAGAAGGCACAAGACCGAGAAGCTTGGCGTGCATTAGAGGAGGCCGAGGAGGCTTGTGCCCTGCAGTGGATAAATTAAACTACAAAAGAAAAAGAAAAAAGAGATACGTAAAATATAGTCATTATTCTTACGATACACATAACAAAATATCGAAGCTTTTCGAGTCTTAACCTAA
This sequence comes from Ephestia elutella, assembly GCA_018467065.1. Taxonomy (NCBI): domain Eukaryota; kingdom Metazoa; phylum Arthropoda; class Insecta; order Lepidoptera; family Pyralidae; genus Ephestia; species Ephestia elutella. The sequence goes on along the minus strand of CM031573.1, from coordinate 4,766,162 downwards.
CGAAATCAGTAGCTGTAAATACAGCAATGATATTGCTGTTACACAACATCAAACAACTTGATGTTGATGTGTATTGACGCATTTGGCGCTCGCCTAATGGCCTATTAGCCGACAGCCGCACCTTGAAACCGTTTCTTATCCACCACGAAAATTTATACCGTAAAAGCTCTGCCAAGTAATATATCTTATCCACCTACCCCATAGTAAGGGTGGTTTCACACCGGCGAGGCTAGAATTGAATTGTCACCCCTCAACGCCAGCGAGACCAAGATATATAAGTAAATATAGATCCAAATATAGACAGCAACTGCACTGATGGCCCTCGTTGCAATTTAACTAAAGTAATTCTACTGACGATGATTCATATCATAACGTGATTATCGGTATACACAGATTTTACTTAATGAAAATACGTAAAATTTTTAGAATGTCTCGAGGATTCCATCAGATTTTTAAAAATGCAATAGGTAAGTAAAATATTTTTAAACATTTTAACAGGAAAAGTTTGATTGACAAATAACAATATCTTTAGCATTACGTGTTTGCCTTTGTAAATTCACTAAGCTACTATCCAGGCCTAAGGCCCAACACTATTATAATACTTAACGCTGACTGCGCTGAGAATGGGAACTTGAAACAGAAGATACCTAACTTAATTACACACTTTTCGTTGCTTAGCCAAGACATTGGAAAATCGCTGTAATAGACGTAAACTATATAAAAGGACTGATATGTACTCTTTACTAAAGTTAATTTCTACTATTAATTAATTAAAGAAGTCTTAACAAAGATAAGAAAAAAGCAGAGGTATTCTAACGAAAATGTGTAGTATTTTCTTCTGAGGCAAACTTAATCTTGGTTAAGGATATTTGTTTTTGCTTAGCAACTAATCTCTTCTCTCTCAAAAAGGTAATATAAGGTCCCTTTAAATTGCGAGTAAATAAAAGTCCATTAAAGTGTTTTACGCTCAAACAAATCGTAGGCTACGATAAAACGGCCGGGGATTTCGTCCTTTTGGAATTTCTAAGTGCCACAACTTTTGAACAACTTCATTGCTTACATGACACTTTCACAAAAACTGTATTCATCACAGAAATCTTAATAGTATAATAGAACTACAAATGGCATAGGCTGTATTTTATATGAAAATCTAAATGTAGTTCTCACGCTCACTATTTTATTTATTTATTTATTAATTTTTGTACACAACAAACACATACAAAGGAAACATAAAACATAGGAAAACTAAGTACAAAGGTTCTACTTATTTCTATAGAAATTTCTTCCAGTAGACCCGCGAAAGAAAAAAGGGAAAAAAGAGGCATTGGCGTGTACTAAAAAGAAAAGAAAATAGCTAATAGAGATAAATAACAGATAAAAACAACACATATAATATAAGAAGAAAAATATACTACATATAATACATATAGACAGTAGTATACTATACATACAATGTATAGTATAATATTGAGTGATGAGTGTAGAGGAAGCAAGAGAGATCTGTAAAGATCGTAGCAAGTGGAAATCGCTAGTCTCTGCCTACCCCCACGGGAAAAAGGCGTGATAATATGTATGTATGTATATGTATACAATGTATAACAAAAATATATATGAATATAAATAAATAAATTATACAAAATATATACTAGGATGAGAGAGAGAGGTAGTGTTCCTTCACTCTTTTCTTAAAAATAGAAATAGTTTTAGAGTCACGTATATCAACAGGGAGGAGATTCCATAACCTGGCTGCTTCTGACTGCTGCACTATAATACAAGTGTATGGTACTATTAACTACTAATACTATACAGCAAGACGTAATTGAAGTAAGTTTCAATGAGTGAAGGAATGAAGGAACTTCAGAGTCCTATGCAGCTGTCAAGCCGAGGCAAAATAAAGTGTTTCTGTACCTATTCTGTATCAGATTTCTCTGGTATTCGTAGAATTTCGTTTTATTTACCATCAATATGAATTCAAGATGTGGCGAACCTCCGTGGCGCAGTGGTAAAGACCTTGCCTCTGAACCAAGAGGTTCCAGGTTCGATCCCCGGTCGGGTCAAGATGGAAAATGGTCTTTTTCAAATTGACCTGGGTCTTGGATGTTTATCTATATATCGTTGAGTTAGTTCCCATAACAAAGCCTCGAACTTATTTTGAGACCAGCTCAATCTATGTGATTATAAAAATAAACTGCGGATCTCAAAGAAAAACTAGCGAACAAGACAAAATGCAGACATTTACATTCAAAGCCGGCTGACGCAAAAAATAACATACTCACGACACGACTGAGTACGACTACGTAATGTAGCGACTGACGTCAAATGTATTTAGTATTGTATAATGGATGAATCACAATAACAATATTGGTTTAAACAATATGGAGGCGTTGATATCACTGCAAAACGATATACATCTTACTATACTCTAATTCCTAAATCAAATTAAATTTGGTCCCTTGAAAGCCGCCGCGCCATTGGAATTTGGGTTGGCATTAATTTTAATCGTAACAAAGAAGGCCTATCGACGGCTCTGAAAGGTTTTAAATTCATGGCAAGTAATGAAATAATAGCCCTCATCGTAGAATATGACGTCAGGAAGAGAGTAGAACGCACTGATGACGTCACGCTAATTTTAATTAAGGCTAATTGAACCGATCACCATGGGGCCGCGGTTGCCCACTCATTACCTTTGTGTTGAATTAATAACCAACAATACATAGCAACAGTAATGATAATAACAGGGATCAACATTTCATGCGGTAAAGCTGGGAACATGACAGGCCTTTCAGCTTTGTTCATATTGGATAGAAACCATAATAGGGGCAAACCTATTGTGGTTCTCTGCCTGATAGGTGCCGGTATTATTAGTTATACCCTACATAACACCTCTGTCAAGTAATCAGATTATTTTCAATTTTGAATTAGTCTCTTTCTATATTAATAACACTCAATGGTTGGTTAAACAATAGAATACTACAAATTACATCAAAACCAGCTCACAAGGGTATATTTTAGATTGTCGAGGATTCGATTAAACGTGAACCAAAGCATAGCTAAACTCAATTAAAGAATGTCTCAACTCAATTTATGTCGTCTAGACTGCATGATACCAAAGTCATTAGAGTTTGAGAAACGCTTTCTAATCTTTTTACAAACGTCTTTATGTCTTCCATGCTGGTCTGGGAGCGAAGAAAAAAACATAGAATGTGCCTGCTGCTTCTCTTCCCGTGCAGATTGTAAAAGTCAATCGAGGGATCGGTGTTCCCGAACCGATACGACATTGGAACCTTCAAAAAACGAGTCTACATCTTTTTGAAAGGCCGGCAACACTCTTGTCAACACTTACCATCAGGTGACCCGACTGCTCGTTTGCCGCCCTATGTTTAAAAAAAAAAAAAGGTAAGGCAACCTGTCACTATATCTGAATCTCCATTCCATCAGTAAGTCCACTATTCTGCTAAGCGTGGCCTTCGAGTCTCACGAATCTTGGCTCTGTCTACCCCGTAGGGATAAAGACGTGATTCTGTATCTGTATCTTAAAGACAATAATGAACAACAAAATTCCATGTTTTATGGGCTCGTATGGTATCGACTGCTTGCCATAGTATTTCTATTCCCGCATCTCCGTTGAGCAGTGATAAAAACGCTAGCTTTGAGCGAAATCGAATAGATCAATCGTCGGTTGAACAAATCGGTCCTCGTGTAGGTAATGTCATTATACCTTTCGCTTGTCACCCTCACCTCGCCTTCGACCTTGATCGGCATGCTCTGCTCACCCTACCGTGAGACCGTTTGCCCTATGCATCAAAATGTCACTTGACCCAGCATTATTAGACACTATACATACTGCCGAGAAAGCCTGAGATTTCACGACTGTTGCAACTTCGCAGACAAGTTTTGCAAATAAGTAATGCATCTCGAACAAAGCGAGCTTATTAAACTTTCCATGCTTGATGTTAGATTGTTGGAATTTTCATTACAAGTTTGTGTGACGATAAGATTAATGTTTTTATTTTAAAAAAGTATTGGATTTTTGGTCTCTCCCGTGGTCCTGACGATTCACGATTACTTCCGAAGTTGTCCGAACTCGTATCTATACATATAGACAAGTTTACGGGAATGTAAAGTTGAATCGAATGGCTTCTTTAAGCATGTAAGTTTGTTCATCAATACTACGCGGACCATTGAATCGATCGTTATTGCATTATTCAGAGGAATAGTTCGAAACAAATGGGTACATATAGAATAGAAATGCTAAACAAATATTTTCAACCAAACTGATCCTAAACCTAAGGAAATAAAAAGTGTGTAAAATAAAGAATGATAAGTTCTTCCAATTAATCTTTTCTTCTGAACTTAGCGCCGCTTGGGGCCAATAAAATCAATTACATAGTTTCTAATATAAGAACGAAAACATAAGCTATTGAATATTACCGTAAAACAAAAAATAGGTGAACCGGTAGTGGTGTCACCGAATAAAACGAAATTCTAGTTGGATTTCCAATGGAGTGTTGCAACGTCGCGTCGACAGATTCCGGATCAGGTGGAGATTGATTCAGACCCGTTCGATGTGGGTGGATTTTAAAGCAGTATCGTAGGTGTGTACGAATAAAAACTCGCTTTCTAAACAGAACTCTTTGGGGTAAACAATGAAGTTCGATACATGTTGATATTTTATTTTCAATCGCCTCATCTTCATAATGTAGGCACTTCTGGGTAGATCAGGTATGGGCAGAATAGGGAGTCTGTGCCCCACAGCACAAAAACAAAATAAAATTGAGATAAGCAGTCGACCCACCAGGGTCTTACCGGGTGGGACCACAACTGTGTAAAGCAAACTAACGATTTACCTACTATATTACTAGATCCATCTTTGACTATCAAACTAACTAGGTATAAGCAGTTCTGTGTGAATTGGTGTTGTTTGAAAATGAATAGCAACCATTTTTACTGAAAGTCTGGCAATACTGAACGAAAATGTAATGTTACAATAGGAGCATCGTTAGCATACGAAATGAGGTTTAACGAAGTGACAAATTAATAATATAGTTCGAGCTTCAGTTGGCATCATACAGCCTTGGTATTCTCTGTATAGGCCCAGGGGGGCGATGTAGCGGAATAAATAGCGTGTTCTGTGCAGCGGGACGGAATACTCCAATGCAAAACCGGTAAGAAAGGAGACCTGGTGTGATCAGGATCACGCAACACAAACTAAGGAGGGTACGGTACAGTCCAGATTAGTCTTATTTCACACCACGCGCGCATTTTGTGTCATATGACCAATATGACTACGACGACAGTTTACGACGACATGCGACACAGTAATTTGCGGACGCTCTTATTAGATACTCATTTTAGTTAGCTTTAGCCGACCACTCCATTGGCGTTATTTTTTCCTTCGAAAAGTAAAATATACCCCTCATTATGATCTGTCTGATGTTAAAACAAGAACTTACGACCAGGGATAGGTTTACGTCCCGGGAGGAAACGGTTACTGCCGGTTAAATTCCCGGGCGTAGGCCCATCTAAAGTTGGGTTTTAAGTTTCATTTTCTTGAGAGCTCTCTGTCTTGTTAAAAAGGGTAATGGTATACAATATGCGCTTTCTTTACCTTGTAAGTATTACACTTCTTTAAACTTTTTCTTTTTACACGCCTAGTTTAACCGCACGTCTCGCCTGCGGGATACCATACAGTAATTTACTATTCTCGCTTTGAATAACGACAAATAATATCTTTGTTATCCTTTGATATGAAGAGAATTTATTTTTATACACGTGATTTTCAGAAAAATGAAAATAGACATGTAAGAAACGAGCACAACATCTTGCTAACAAAGAAAGAAAAATGTTTTTCTAAATATTTTCCCACGTTGGAAATCTATTCCAGGAACTTCAACCCTGGATGGATTTCTATGCTGTGACAATACCGAATTTATTATGAATTTGGGTAAGTTGATTTGCTGTTGACTGTACATTTGACACAGATTCAATTAGTTTTACAACAATAGGTTGCTAATTCTCGGTTCACCCACAAGAGCATAGTTCTTAAGTCTTAAATAAGAAGAAGGTCTCATTAGCACCGATTCTAAATGTTGTTTGTCAACACCAATGTTTAGGCAATATAAACCAAAATAATCTAACAGGTATTACCGCCGTTTCATCAGAAGCAATCAGCAACACAAAATACCAGCAACCCGTGAGCCCTACTCTTAAATTGCCGACACCTTATTACATTTCAACAATAGAGCTGAGAAACGCCAAAATTGCCTTATTTGCGCGGATCCACGTAAACGTGTCGAAAATTAAGAAGGCAGATTTTCTTTTTTATTTCTACGTGGAAAGAAGGCAAACGTCTTGGTGTGACATTTTTCACGTGAAACGTTTATAATACTTAGCTGAGCGAAGCAGTGACAGGTTTCCAAATGGAAAATATTAAAAAAGCCAAAAAAATTACTTCGCTTAGCCAGGAAATCGAACAAAAGGATTTTTTTATTTCTCTTTATTGTTAAGTGAAAATAAATAAAATACATCAATAGGAAAATCTCTTTCAGTATCAGTGAGCTAAATTGTATTTCAACAAATCGTATGATAAACCTACAGATTTAGAGGAAAACCTATCGGTTCCACGTAAAACGGCCACCTAATTTGTATTTTATTTACGTAAATGGTCCAAGTTTGTGAAAATTTGCAGGTAAAAAGTTTGTGATGGACAGTTGTGGGGAGTGCGGATTTATCGGTCTGTTCCGGTTGTTGTCTCCTAGGGGTTGGGTTAGACCGCATCAGCTCGAATTAGATTATTAAGACAAACATGTTTTACATCAGTTTACATAATTTTACTAAAAAGTTATCTTAATATATGTTATATATATATGTGAGTATCATAAGTTATTTAGATGTACATAGTAGTTAGGTATGTTTGTTTTTAGTAACAATGTGTGAATTTTCATATTTCTCTACTCTATTCTTGACTGATTTAAAAACATGTTTCTTTTTTCGTTGAAGTAGAAATTACGAAGAGTTGTCATTCAGCGAAGTTGACTATAGGAGATCGAAGTCAACCAGTAGAAGCCAAGCCATTATTATTTAGACATTGGTAAAAATCCAAGTTTCATGAACCAGGGCAACGGATGGAAATTTTACTTTTTTCCTGATGTGGACCTCAGTGGACAGATCCTGAGGGACAGCTGAAATCTGTTTGAAATAATAAATCAAAGCGAGATTTCTGCACAACCATTTCTTGGTACGGGAATCTGTATTGCAGAAACCTCGCCTTAATTATTTTAGGTACACGAAACGCTTTGAATCTGACATTCGCCTTGAGGGCCCGTGATTCTAACAGCCGCAATGTTAATGTTATCTCTTAAGTTCTAAGAACCTATCCAGACTGGAATGATAGTGGCTCTGATGAAATGATTGACGAAGGTCGTCGATTCATAAACCGGCGGCATAATCATGGAATCTTGGAATGTTAATACATATAATTATATACCTAAGTATTTCTTATGTTTTCAAATTTATAAACTTTTATGTTTTAAAATAACCCTTGAGACGGTTTAATGGCAATATTACATTTCGTCATTGAAATGAAATTCAGATCATAAAACCGTTTTTTTTAACATAGGGCGGAAAACCAGCCTGCGGATCACCTGATGGTAAGCGATCACCGCTGCCGATGGACTACTGCAATACCATCACAATAGTGCTGCCGGCCTTTTAAGAAGAAAATACATCACACTAAATTGGGATGTGTGCATGTTTGTTGCTCAAACACGTAATTTTACGGAATGGGTTTTGAACAGGCCAAAGGGGATTTTTTTTATAAAAAAAATTATTATAAAAAATATTATAACCTATTGACATAACTGTCAATAGGTTTAAATATATTTTGTATTTATTGATTGATGAACAAACTTTTCTACGCACACAAATGCAAAAAAGCAACGCAGTAAAGAAAAACATGCAGTTTAGGTAGGTACCTAAACTTTATCTCGTAATTGCCATTGGTTGGTTAGGTACCTATACATAACACAAAAAATACCTAAATGCGAAAGTTTTATTGTGAGCGAGAATGCAAGTTTGTGTGTTGTTGCGCTTTGGAGGCTGTGGTAAACTTAGCTTTAAGTAATTTTATGACGTCAACTAACTAAAAAACAAGAAAGTGACGATTTATAAGTGCTATTTACCCTGAATTCGATACCGTCAAGTATACTTCCCATTCAATGAAAAAAATCTACGTCAAAAATACGTTCTATTTATATGGACCTTAGTGCTGTAGTCGTATCCTGTACTATCAAATTATGTTGTCAAAAATCAGCAACGTGACCTCATTGACGGGTCGCGCGCAGTCGTCGTCGAGATGGCGGGGAGGCGAGACACCCTGCGCGGGCTCTCGGTAAGTCGCATTTTATTCGTTGTTTGATGATTTATTTTTACGTAACTTCGTTGAAAACCAAATATTAGGTATTTTTGAATCTACTCATAATGTTTCAATTGACTTACTTTGATTTAGTTAGTTTTTATAACGCCCAAAACTTGCATGTCCATTAATCTTCCCACCGCCAAATCACTAGAAAAGTAACTGCTAAATAGTATGTCCAGTATTCTTCCCTTTATCGAAGTAATAGAAAACAAAATACAAAATTGTACGTCTAGTATTCTTCCCGCTGCCTTATTGTCAGAGAATTAACTCTTGTATTGTTATCGTAATAAAATTTAGGGATTCTCAGATAAATACTTTTTTATACCCGACAAAAATAACACATATTATAAGTTTCACATAACTTTGTATGTTTGTATGTTCTGTACGACTGAACGGATATAATCCCCTTTTTATTGCCCCAGAAAGTAATTTTTTTAGTATTGTTTTTTCGATTTATTTCGTCAAAGTCGGCATGTTACGCTTTTCATACCTTACTACTTTCTAACCGACTTAAAGAAAGGAAGAGGTTCTGTCATTGACTACATACATCTTTTTGTATTCCAGATCTTCAAATCTAGAGGACATCGCTTAGTAGCATTGGTACCACCTGAAAATGCTAATTCAGATATAGATAGTAGTTCAGAACCTGAGAATGAAGAAGATATTGCTCTTAATAGTACTGAAGAATTGTCCTCCTCACCTTGCCCTTCCATCGATTCAGACATTGAGCGTATGAATATATTAGATAACTCCGAAAATGATACTCAAGATAATACCTCAGTCGACAGCGATGAGACTTACATTGATGTTGATACGCTCATGGAAGCAGGTAATAAAAATCTCCAAACAGAGGACCGTCCTAACGTAAGTGGTAGTGAGCACAACTCCGCATTATATGTTGAAGAAAACTTAAACCATGAACAAACTCCGTTGACTCCTGTTATTAACAACGTGCTTCCACCGACTGGTGAAGTTAATTACAATGCTTTACCTAGTTTGGCTTCATTACTGTCAATTCCATCATCAAATGCTAGTCCATCTAGTGCAAGTCCATCTACATTACCATCAAGAACAACCAGGCGAAAGAGGAAACAACAAGTACGTGCTGAGCCAAATGTTCAGGCAAAAAAGACCAAGAAAACACTTGTTGTGAACTATAAATGGAAGAAGGGACAATTTCGACATAAGGCTGACATTCCGTCAAATGATTTTTTGTTTGATTTACCGGATACTGATTCTCCATTGGATTTCTTTTATCTCTTTTTTTCTCCAGACATACTCAACGATATTGTTAACAACACAAATTTATATTCAACCCAGAGAACTGGCAAATGTATACAGTTGACAGTCGAAGAGTTGAAAGACTTTCTCATGATTCTTCTTATAATGGGTATTGTAAGAATGCCATTTTATGTCGACTATTGGTCCACAGATTTCAGATATGATCAAGTGGCCGCCGTGATGAGTTTAAAAAGATTCGAACAGATTCGACGGAACATTCATTTTGTTGACAACGTTAATTCAGATGAGGACAGATATTGCAAAATAAGACCATTTATTGAAAAAATAAGGAGAAACTGCCTTGCGACGGAAGAAGAAACTAAATTTAGCATAGATGAGATGACTATACCCTATAAAGGTACTAAAGCAGGAAACCGGCGACAGTATAATTCTATGAAACCCAATAAATGGGGATTCAAAAATATTATAAATATTTATGTCTTTGAAGTTCCTATTATTGTTTTAAGTGTAAACCAATGTAACTACGAGACTGATTATCCGTAATTGATAATAAATGAATATTTTTCTACGAAATCACTTGTTTCTTTTTAGTTTTTCTCTTTGACAATGGGAAGTATACTGCACATAGTTTGATTGCATCAGTCTCTTACGAACTTGATAACGTCCAGTATAATGGACGTAAATTTTCCGGGAAATTAAAATAGGTAGATTTTTTTATATATTTTTCTTAGGGTCTCTGGTAAGCTAATAATCGATATCCGTTACAATTTTACAAATTAAACAACAAATTGAAATCCGTCGAATTAAGGGTTAAGCCAATATGAATAAAATAATTGACTTTGACTTTGTAACTCAATCACGCAAAAACTACTGGACAGATTTAGATGAAATTTGGTATACGGGTAGATAAATACCGGGAATAGCACACAGGGTACTTCATATCGCGAAATTCCACGAGAGCGGAGCCCCGGGCTGTAGAGAAACCCGTCTACACGTTTGCGTTATGCTGTATGTACCTACTTAAGTCGGCCATTGATTTAATGATGAGACATGACACAGTAAGATGACGCATCACATCACGCAGAACTAACTAGGTACGGACGAAATCACATTCTTCACGTTTTTGCGGCATCATGAGTAAGAGGTCAGAAGGCGATCTAAACAGACAGCAAACACGAATTTACAAAATTTTGAGCTTAAGTCAGCTAGGCTAGGCGCTCTGCTTGCCATAGTACATAATATCTCGTTGGCTTGCAACTGCTTTTTATTAACATAGTGCTCAACAAGCGGGAAAGGTATACAAAGAATTAAAAATCAGCTTGTGAATTAATGGAAATTGACTGGCAATAAAAATAAAACTACATATTCCTCCTTTAGTCTATTCCTCACGACTGAGGGTTGTGGTCATTATATGGAATGAAACACACACAACGACTATCTCGGCAATGTTAATGGACTACATATTAGACTGCTCAAAATAATATGTACTATTTATGTAGCATTTAGTTAGCATAGCATAGATTAGATAGCATTATTTATGTTTTAGTTAAATGCCCTAAGGTGTCTATAAAAATCTCAGTTAGAAGGTATTTGCACTTCGCTGTCTGTGTGCAATTTTATTTAATAGTTAGCCACTGTTAGGAAACAAAATAGTACAGCCTGTCTGAATTTGATACACAGGCATTGTATTCATATCTTTATTCATGGTGCAATAAAGAGTTACTTACTTACATAAGGTAAAGCACCAATAAGGGGACATTATTTCAATGATGTAAACAAGTTTTAACACCATTTATTCCATAATAAAGCCTACAAAGGCTGAGCTCTGGAGTGGGGCTGACCACTGGGTGCTTAACCCTAATCTGGGCTAAGCCGAAATGATATAATACATGTATGTACCTATATATACATAAGTACAGCAAATAGTGTGTCATCTCACTGATAGTACAAGAGGAAAAAGTCTTAAAATATTGTTTCCTCATTCAATATGGAAATAGCAACGAAATATCTGGTCTTTTTAAGTGGGATGGTACAGATGGTACTTTATTTTGCACTTAAGTGAATTAAGAAGTATCCTAGCCAAGGTGATATTGGGGAATATCCAACTAAATTTAACTTAAATCAATGTAATAATACGTAGATTATTACATTGATTTAAGTTGAAGATACTAGGTAAGTATTTAACCCTTTAATCACGGCGTTTTAAATAACAATTGATTAACAACAGATAAAACACTGCATGTGGTCTCTTCGATGTTGAAGGATTAAATCCCCCACAGCAAGTACAAGCAGTTGGTATGTAGCAAAAATATGTTCCTATTGTAAATTACATAAAAATGATTTTCCCGTTTATGACCCATACCAACCGTTTACTCAGTTGATTTCTTTATCAAAGCATGTCAATAAAACAATTATAATCTATTAGATAGCATACTGATAAGAGTTGCACCTGAATATTATCAAGTTTGAGTGCTTTGCTTAAAATTTTGTATTTTTTTATTTAACCAATAAGTCCCACTGCTGGGCAAAGGCCTCCCCCTTATCTCTCCAACTACTTCTATGTTCGCTAGCTGTTTTAATACACATTTAAAAAAATCTTGAATCACACGCACTTAGAGAAATGTTGATGATTTTATCTGTCCAATGACTTACTAAAAAAGTTAGCATCATGACTCCTTCATTCATGATGCCTGCAGCTTTAGCCAAAGTTTCATTTGATTCGTAGCGAAGCGATATCTAAGTTCGTAATCGTTTCGACAGATGACAAAAACAATTTTCTTCCATCATCAAAGCGAAAGCGAACGTCAAATGTATGGAAGTAAGCGATAAAACGTTCGTTACTCTATGGTTTCGAATCGTTATCTCTATGAACTTGCGATGACGATGGCGATCGACCACGTGATTTAGCGTTACCTTATGTCATCCCATACATTTTAGCGTTTGCGAACTTCGATTTCGATATTAAAATCTGACTTCGTCTAAGGGTGCTGACTTGATTGAAGATAAATGGTGATCACCTATCAAACTATGAGCCACAAACTACTATAAATTTATTTGTACCCATTGACATACAACTACCTAAACTAAGTACCTACATAATATCTTTATGCTTGTACCCATTATGAACACTCTAAAACTTACACACTAACGGATACTTAAAACCGCTCAAAACAAAACAGGAAAAATACCTAATTTAACATTTATTACAGTAGCACTTTATTGAATCATGTTCAGTTACAATATAACTTTGTTTATGTTATAATTTACTATAAATCTTACAAATTCTGTATTTACTATGATGGCTAGCATTTTGTTATTACATTAAATTGGTGAAAAAGATAAATATCAGTCAGCATTTTGCATGCTAATGCTTACAAAACCTCACCAAAGCCTTTGTTTATATAGCTAGATACTTACACAACCATGCCATAGGCTCCTTCTCCAATGTATTGTAGGTTTGTGTATCTTGGGCCTACTTCGAACACCTGTCCACGAACGATCTCCGCATTGGGATTGGTGCTCGCGGCACCAGCAGCCTCAGCCATCGTGTTGCTTGGAACTCTGGATAACACACTGTTTACAGCACCCAGGCAATCCGAATCCAATACAAATTCTCACACGCGACACTGGACTTTTCAGTCCCCAATTCACAAGAAATATGTAATAATTAACCAAAACAAACTACTTAAATCCGACCTACATTATCCATCCACTATGCGTACAAATTGTCCACTTGTCACTCGCTTATCATCATCCTCATTCGCTCGCCACTTTGCCCGACAACAGTTGGTGGACACTCCCGTCCCGCACGCAGTACCGTTACAAAAATGCACAGGCCACAGATAATAATGAATGAGATACGATTCTAGCACGAAGGAGTGAGCAAAGCCGACTATATTTCTATCCTTTTTGGATTGAACGTTTGGATACAAAGAGAACGTACAAAAACCGTACAAATTTTTATTTATGTGATTACTTAAGCTTCACTATGTAAAACCTAGATTTCATCAGTTTGAGATAAATATGTAAACTTATGTTTTCAAAAGTTTAGTTATTTTCTTTTCTATTAAAAATTATCGATTATCGATTCTACAACCAAAGCAATTTACATCACTATTTTCTTAACATAGACAAGATTTATTTTTTCAAAGATTTCAGAATTTGACAGTGACATTTGAATGACGTCTGTCTATCTGACTTTGACAAAGTAAGTAGACGATTCGGTACCTAGTATCGAGAACGCGAGAAATTGTATTTTTTAGTTATTATAAGGTTCAAATCAAAATATATAGGTAGTTGAATAAAGTTACACTTTCACAATTTCCCTAGGACACCAAAGTTATTCCATGGAGTGCAAAATTTGTAAGCTGACTGCTAAGTGACCTCGTACCACAGAAATCGACGAAGGACTATCGTGTACAATTTGTTTAGGTATGTCGGTTTGGTCTGCCAGTACGGTTGGAAATAATTACCGCTTGCAACAAGGCAGTCGTTACGATCCATCCAATAGTTGGTGCCCAAAACTGAGCAAGGTAATACTTGTGTTTGAAGCACTAAATAAAACTTGTTATCAAGTTCTCTGAGTGCCACATTCAAATCTGAAATCATGGAGTGAATCATTGTTGTTATTTTACTTTGAAGTGCATGAACACAGAGCTGATATTTTTTTCTAAATTTATTTTTATTTGTTGCTATTTGCTAATAATTTATTTGTGCAACTATTTTGACAATTTAATATCATTGCCTTATTATTTTATCAACTAAATTAACAATTTTTGAAGCAAGTCATTATATTAAATCAAATATGCAATTAATCAAATCTTGCAAATCAATATTTTACCTTTTATCTGCTCATAAGTTATCTTGGGACATAGACAATGCCCAAGGGGAGTCCTGTTTTCAGCAGGGGTTTGCTGAAATCTTGAGTTTCAAGTTGATTGAGACCGAATGATCATTCTTTTTTGGAACCTTCCTCCTTTCTTTATGTATTAGTGATATTCTTAAGTCATACTAGAAGTCTCCCTTATGTTCAATATGGAAGAATTTCATACTTATTTTATTGGAGTGCCTACCTAATATATTTTTTATGAAACCCCATGTCAAATGATTGCACATTAAAGACACTGTAATTTAAAGAATTAAACATTTTTTTTAGTTAAACAAGTTAAATACCTACTTTATTTACCTTAATTTTTAATTAGAGAATGAAATTGTTTCACTTTTTTATCAATGTAGTAAATGATTTTACGTAACCCTCGTAACTTTTCTACAGAACCCACATTAGGAATTGCTGGTCTATATTAGGTACAGATTTATTTCTCAAATATTACGCACCAAATCTAGTCCAGTTTCTCTATTCCCAAGTAGTTGCATAAGATTGTACCATCTGTAAACCTTAATGTGGCTTGCGGCCTGCGTCATGCGTCACTTGCGGCCCATGCGACCATGCGACTGTACTTTGATGTACTGTACAGGAATGTATGGAACCCTTTCCGAGCGATACGCCACATGCCGCATGCGGCCGTGACGCATCGCTCGGAAAGGGTTTCATACTCTCCTGTAATATAAAGTACAGCCGCATGACCGCATGGGCCGCAAGTGACGCATGAGGCAGGCCGCAGGCCGCAAGCCGCATTGCTCCTAAGTCTACCTTTACACAAACACTACAGTGTACCTTAACACTAATTAAACAAGCATGTGTGTGTTATTCTCAATAACAACATAATCGTTGTTTTTTATCTATATTCTATTTTCATATTCTGTCTATTCAAAGTCTGTTATACATAAAATGTTTAATTTCTGATAAAAATCCATATCAATAAGTGCTCAATAACATTGTTATTCATAGAAGAATTTAAGATTAAAGCTAATATTAACTTACTATGCTTATATTGGTTTTCAGGGCTGGTTAAGTAATATATATGACAACATTTTATACACTATACAGCATTTTTTATGTTGATTGTATTTTTTTTTACTATAGTGTGATTGACAACAGGTATAGACTTTGAGGTAGCTTGGTGCTGCGGCTCTTCGATATTGTGTAAATAGCACAGTGAGTTATCATAAATATCTTAAATGTTAAGGGATTTGGGATGCATCATGCTGTTTCATTTAGTTGTTCATTACTGGTAAACGGATACATTTGCTTGGACATTTTTAATGGGTATTTTTAAATCATTGTCAGCAACTTATCAGCTGCTCTGTGAAATGGCCAAATAGTATTATAAATAATTTACTTTAAAAGTTAGCTGCTAGACTTTAATTATTAATCAGTCCATCCATTACTGAAAACCATAACATTCGTTCAGTAGTTTATTGCATTAAGATATACAGACAGACTCAGAAGGAGATAAAGATCATTATGAAAACTAAATAATTTCTCAACTTTCAATGATTGTTACATGAAAGCTTGCTTTAATTTATGTTTTTATTAACCACGTAACATTGCTCATTGTTACTAAATTCACTAACTGATGATTAATTTTGCAAGGTAAAGTTTTTTGGGGTTGATTGATGATTAGAATATATATTCAACTCATCATCTAATTATTTTTATTTTGTCAATTTATAAGTAAATACATGGACCAAATAGACTATTGTATTTCCAGGTTAAAAATTAGCGCCATCTAGTTTTAATACAGGATTTTTAACGATTTCTAATGTAAACTCCATTTTTTCTTAATTGTCCTATTATGTAAACAATCTTCACAGTACTTTTTGTTGAATTTTGTTGAAATTAAATCAAATATTAGTTCAAACCTAAACATTCTAAAGTAAAACATTAACCACGAAAGTAATTTCCTAAAAAGTCTATTTTAATATATATTGTTGTAAAATCATAAAAAGACATGGTAAGATTGTTTACATAATAGGACTATTATGAATAAATGGACTTTACGTTTAATTGTTTAACTCTGTCAGTCTCCTCCAGTCTATTTGGTACAGGGTACATATTTACTTTATGAAATGGACTTACGGTTCTCTTTTTTTCTATAGAATATAATCTAATATCATTGGACAAAACACTTTATCTTGTGAATAATGCTTTCGTGTTATGGCATCCAACATTGTTATAGCATAATTACCATGAGCTATTGTTTGTTTTGCGCCCTTGGTCATTTGTGATTTGATTGTACACCTAAAAAGATCCAATTTGCAATTACACTAATAACAAAAATTAGTTGGACATATAAATGATTTTACTTCTTTGTACTAGGTTTTGTAATTTCCTGATTTTTAACTTTATATGTTTTTGAAAATGCACTTTAAATACTGAGGCGGATTTAGGGGAGGGTGTCATCGTGGTGGTCGTTACACTCATTACCTTTCTCTGGGACCTTCTAGGTATATAATTTTTTCTATACTCAAAATAATCCCGCCACGGTTCCCAGGCTTATTTTGGGTATAAACCACTCACTCAACCATCTGACCCTCCCTGACGCGCAGGCTGGATCCGCCCTTGACGACAACTCGTAGACTATTCTATTACTAAACTCTTATTAATTAGTATTATAAAGAGCAAAACTCACATTTTCCTCCTGCTTCTATGATTTATTGTCTGCAATCATTATGATCTTGTCTAAAGATTATTTAAACTGGAATTGTAGTTGTAAATGCTTAAGGCCACCCATTTACGACAGCGCCATTGGGTTCACGGCAGCATTTATGTCATGAGCAAAACGAAATTGAGACTTTCGTAGACATTAGTCGATGGCAGAACATCTGGGGGCCGATTCTACTTATTACGAACGTAGACGTCGTGTTTCAATTGTGTCTCACGATCCAGAGAAATTGAACTATAGCGACAAGTTCTCT
This sequence comes from Ephestia elutella, assembly GCA_018467065.1. Classification (NCBI taxonomy): domain Eukaryota; kingdom Metazoa; phylum Arthropoda; class Insecta; order Lepidoptera; family Pyralidae; genus Ephestia; species Ephestia elutella. Next base: position 4,748,686 of record CM031573.1, on the reverse strand, counting down.
GTAAGATTTCTATGCTTTATTACGATTTCTTTGGCTTTTGAGGCACGATATAATACGTTTGTAACTTGTAGAATCAAGGGCCTCTGAAGTGCAACCACGATCTTTTGGCGCACATGTTTTAAATAAGAAATTTAAATAGCTTAGACACTAGGCCCCGCCACGAGACCCGAAACCGTAGAATATAAGTACATCATGATCTTACTATTTCTTCCTGGCAGCTGCTATAGGTGTAACATAGCGACCCTTGAACTCGGACGTGAAATGTATAAGGAAATGATTCATTTTGTCAACTTAGTATATCACGTCCGTAGTCTTACGTGCCTGTCAGGGGCAATTAATTACGTAGATTTAGTTTAGTATATAAGTTGTTGTTAGGTACTTCAAATAAATTATCATTAGTCCCTGGGTCTACTGGATATTATTTCCTTATACATTTCACGTCAGAGTCCAAGGGTCGCTAGGTATATGTAGCATGTACCTATTACTTACTTACATGAGGGTAGGTACCAAGAAAGAAAGATACGATTTTTTATTGGATGAACTTTTACATTATGAATGAAAAACATTTCATTTACTAGGCCTAGGCTCTAGGCCTTTAGTTCGCTTTCCTACCACACGCCAAAAGCTCGAGGTCGCACTGTCAGTGGAATTATGATTATTAAACTTGATATGCTCATTACTTGATTTTTACTTGATTTGCTCTTACATCGTATTTTTATAAACTTGTGTGTTGTTTGCCAGTTTGCGAACCAAATAAATAAAATAAAAAATGTTTGGCAGCACAAGTGCGTGATGTCGGGCGAGACCCCGATCCAGTCTGCCGAGGGGCTCCACACTCCGGCGTACCTGTCATGGAGGAAGCTGCAGCTCAGCCGCGCCAAACTCAAGGCTTCCAGTAAAACCTCTGCTCTGCTCTCTGGGTTTGCTATGGTAAGTGATTGTCGCTTTATGACTAGCGGATCCAGGATTTTTTTTCTAGGGGCACAAGGGCACTGGTGGACTATGCAAGCTAAGGGGGTGCAACATATCGACATCCGCCCGTTCCCCCTTTAAATCCGCTACTGCTACTAAGAAGTAGTCACAAGACTTCTTTCTTTCCAACATCAGCAGTGGTGAATGACTACCTAAAAACATCGCTGACTTAAGGATTGGCATTATATGGAGTGAAGAATAAGTTAGGTCCTGGCTGTCATCTACATAATAGCCCGGACTGTTAACTTGTCTTGTACCTAGAAGTTTGTGAAAACATACCTACTATTAGTTTAACTTCGACGTCTGACGTCATTTTGTAGGATGTGAAAGTCTTTTAATTACACCAAAATTAATAGATTCGCTATCACATTTGTAGTACCTACAACAAAATTCCTCGTTGTCCGCAGGTAGCTATGGTTGAAGTGCAGCTAAACCAGCCGAGCGAGACCAAGGTACCCACAGAGATGCTAGTAGCCTTCACAGTTTGCACCACCCTACTTGTAGCCGTACACATGCTAGCCCTGATGATAAGCACATGCATCCTCCCCAACATCGAAGCTGTAGGCAACCTCCACAGCATATCTCTCGTCCACGAGTCGCCCCACGAACGACTACACTGGTACATCGAAATCGCGTGGGCCTTCTCAACCCTACTAGGTCTCATTCTGTTCCTAATAGAAATTGCTATACTCTGCTGGGTTAAGTTCTACGATCTAAGCGCTACAGCCGCCTGGTCAGCATGTGTGGTGCTCATACCAGTCATGATAGTGTTCCTAGCGTTCGCCATACATTTCTACATGTCGCTGGCGACGCACAAATATGAGGTGACTGTAACAGGTATAAAGGAATTGGAGTTGCTGAAGCAACAGATAGAATTGGGGGATCAGGATGCACGCATGAACAATCTCACGCTGCTGGATCAGAGTCACATAGTGTGATGTTTTTGTTTAAGTTAAGATGTGGTGTTGCAGTTTACGCGATAGGTTTGTTAATTAAGGTTAATGGACAAATGTTTGGGACTAACGCCTGGGTATTAAAAAGCTTTTTAAGCAAACACGCCCTATTTTATTGCTATCATTGCAATGTAATTGTCTAGCTCAGTGTTTTTCAATCTGTGGGTCGCGGCCAAGGTGAAGCAGGTAAAAAAATATAAACAAAAAAGTTATGAGTCATTTGGAGTGCTCAAAATCTGATCGGTATACTACTTGCAGTTCTCGGGATTACTTTGCACAGTTAAAATGAAGTTATGTATGATAGATATTGTTTTTCGATCATTTTTGGTCACTGCGCCGCAGTTGACTGATTTTCAAAATAACCACAATTAAATACATACGTAGTCTTTAATGTCAAAAGATTTAAAAACACTAGTCTAGATAGAGTAAGAGAGAGAGTGGGGATGTGTTTGCCTAAAATGTTTTTTATATATTTGCACGTGTGCCTTGGGTGCTCTATACATGATAAAATTGCGACACCAATCTGTTTTAATATTAATATTTACCCTTATAAATATTATTTTATACACTGTACTTAGTTATTACTAAAAGTACTTATTTTAAGTGCCAATATGAAACATTTATTACGTGGGAGGTTCGTTTTGTAAATGTTATGAGGGTTATCATTTCTTCCTGGCGAGTGGTCTGTCAGATGGTATAATATACTTCCCATCACGTGAAAAGGCCGCTGGGAGGGTGAGGAGGGGGTGAAACTTGCGCACTACTGACGAACCAATCGCGCGCGCCGGGTGAGACCCGCCCGACCCCCGCATAGACCGATATCTCGCCTACTGCGCAGCTTAACCGCCATCGGCCAAATTACGTGACGGCAACTATACTACATCACTCCCATACTAAAGCAAAAATTGTATCGTCTCCGATACGCGAAGCCGGTAGGCTAGGCATATAACGCGTGGCCTTGCGCGAGTGACGGACGCCTGACAATACTGTCATTTGAATTTGACAACTGATGACAGTATTGTACTATCTGACAGACCTCACTCGCCAGTAGCGCCAACTAGTGAGCGGAAAAACAATAATCCTACTTGTTTAGGAACGCAAGTAAACAGACAAGTCACGAATATCGTGAACATGACAGCTGAATCTCTTAAAAAAAAACGCAGTTCTGTACGACAGTTGTTTGCAGACTTTGCAGATGGGGTGTTGAGTAAAGGGTTGTTTATTAAAAATAGTAGAAGTTAAAAATGTAATGTATGTGCGTATGCGCAAATGGCAAAAGTAATAGCTACTTAATTCGTATTTCAATTACATACAGATTTGGCCTTTTATTCATTAAAAAATTGGCTGCGTGAAACCTATTTTGGTTAAAATATGTTTAGTTTCTATCTCACTTTTAAATATTTTAAACAAAGAGACAAAACACATTTTAACTAAAATAGGCTTAGTTATTTTTTTTTAATGAATAAGAGGGTTGAAACTTTTTGATGAAGTTTATTTTACTACTTACAGGGTTTTTGATTTTATCCATTATTCACGTGTTTCCCAAAGATTGTTTATATATTACATAAGCGAAAGCGGAGTAGACACTGCGCCTATTAAAGTCAATTAGAAACTGACGTTAATTAAAAAAAGTACTCTAAAATTAAAATACCTACCTGTCAATCATTTTAGAAAAATATTATTTCTGCCCTTTCTTTTCGACCGTCTCTTTTCTCTTGCATATCCTTCAGGTAGCTGAGTAACTATTAGTTCAAATATTAATATTTATTCATATTTTTAGTTCTAATTATATTTAATAGTAATATTATTGTATAATATTAGTGTCTTAAAATTGCGCTCAAATTATAAAGACATGTTATTTCCGGAGCCATACCGTGTGTAATGTATCGAACGTAAGATCAATAGTTCTTAAAAAGTTGTGTTGATCAAAAGAAGTGCCATGTGCACAAGCAAGATGGGTCTTACCTTGAGAAGTTTCGGACTACAGTTATTTCAACCGCTCAAATATTATATTTCGCTAACGTTAGAAGATTTTTTCGACCATAGACTTCGATCACTTAGAAATAGATAAACTTTTTGTAAATACATTATTTTTTAAACAACTAAAAAAGTTAATACCTAGTTAACGAACATATTAAACTTATTTTAGTTAAAATATGTACGACAAATATTGGAAAGAGATAGGGACAAATCTCTATTTCTCTTTCAAATATTTGTCATTGAAAGAACGAGACAAACATATTTTAACTAAAATAGGCTGTTCGACAGAAACTTTGATTTTGACTGCAAAACTTTTATTTCAGTTGTTCATTTTTATATAAGCCTAGCTATGTTGTCCTACGGGCAAACGCAATAAAAGCTCTTATAGAAAAAAAATATCGCAATATCCGTACATACAGAGCGGTTTGAGTTGTATTTCGCGACTTCACAGGGTCCTTAACTAATAAATTTTAAGCAACGTCTTCAACTTTCGTGCTGTCACTGTCTCGCTAAGCGTGGCAGGTATGATTAGACAGAAATAGCATGAATTAAAGCGGTTTGCTTAAAATTACATTGACAAAAGACAAGCAGTCTTATTCATAAACAAGTTAACGAGCACTTTAAACCTATTTTAGTTAAACTATGTTTTGTCCCTGTCTCTCTTTCCAATATTTGACATTAAAAGTACGAGACTTCAATAACTTTTTTATGAATAAGATAGCAGGTATGTTATCAAAGCAATAACTGGATATTGACTGTATATGTTACTTAATTATCCAATAAGGACTGTGATATACTATTTGACCGTTTAGGCGCAGATTGCCCATTTCGCAAAATGTCCAGCGGTCGCAAAATGCCCAGCTTGCGTAATGTCCAGTTCGCAGAATAGCAATGATGAATACTGGACATTCTGAAAATGTGACTTTTTGCGAACTGGACACTCGGCTAAATGGACATTTTGCGACCGCTGGGCATATTGCGAAATGGACATTCTGCGCCTAAACGTATTTGACATGTATTGAGAATATTAGCTATTAGGATTTATTGTGCATATAAAAATGTAAATGAAATTTTGTATAGGAACATGCTGCGATTATGTACAGCGGTGGTTTTATGATCTGTTTTAATCTAATACATTTGATCGATACAATATCTGAGTTGTTTGTCTATTTCGCCCATCTTCTGTTTCAGCCAAAATTCGCTCTTCTCCAAAATTTGCCTGGCGTCTTGCAATCGCTCCTGGAAAAAGTGTTACACATATTATTAAAAAATAAAGTTACATCGCGTCTACCTGTCTGTTTCATCGCTGGAACTCTGTCTGGTCACTTTCGCAGAATGAACCCCTAATTTTCGCAATATGTCACTTTCGCTAGTGAGAGTAATACTTAGTAGTATCAGTCACGGCTCTTTTACCATATCTCTAACGATATTCTGTTTCTTTATGGTTAGATACGTACGATACAAGCTGTGAATGACGCGAGAATTGGCTCCCTGTGAGAAAAAGACATATTGAGAAAAAGTTCGAAAGTGGCGACTTGGAAAAAATTTACCAATTTTCCAGCGATACTGCGACACAACCGAAAACTCAAAATTTTATGCGATAGAATTTTAAATTAGAAAAAGAGAAACAATAATTTTCAAACACTATGTACTGTTTCTATTGCAATAAAGTTTGTGTCATGTCATGTAGGTCCTATGCTACGCTTGACCGGTGGCCCTGTGTACCATTATCACAATAGTGTGATTTTTGTAATTTGATTTAATGGCTATTAGCTTGATAATTCGGTGTGATGTCTTGTTTTTATGAAACTGTTCCGTAATATTTGTTTTTTGTTTACAATTTTATACTTTCAAATGTCAAATTAGCTGAACATTCAATGGCGAGAATCAGTCTGCAATCGTAAGAAAAAATACTCATGTGCCTGTAATTATTTTCAAAACTGGATTAGCTACCACCAAGCATATTTCGGAATAATAAAAAAAGATGATCTCGAATATTAACTAGCGCCCCGCCACGGCCGGGAGTTATACTACCCTTTTTAACTACTTACTCATGTGGTTATACGCAAAAATTTTAGCCTCAGGTATAATGAAGATTTCTATTGAAAGAATTTTTAAAATCGGTTCAGTAGTTCCGAATAGTTGATTGAGAAAAAAAATCTGGTGCGGCTTTCTTTTCTTAGTACTTAGGTACCTACGCTTAGATGAAAGTCGATAAAGAACACCAATCTAAGCTAATATCACAGAATTAATATAAGTACTACGTACTAATATGCCAGTTGGGCATTGTATAATTGCCTTATTATCTTGTCTTGGGTTTCGAGATGAGCGAGTAATTAGCACAAAAGGTGACTGAATTCTAATATCATTATCAATGAGATAAGATGTCTATCATATCGAGGCTAAACCGCTAAACATATCTAAAGTCCTTTATCCTGTCCTGACTGAGTCAGAAACTATCATTTGTTGTTGTTGTTGTAACACTGTTACTCAACCATAAAAAATTGAAATGTAATGTAACAGATTGTGATGTACCTACACTTTGCAACTATTTTCGCAATGAGTAACACTGAATAACAGGAATACTGTAGGCCCGTTGAGCAACAGTTTCAGTTTTCAGAGAGTGTGAACCTTCCTGTGTAATAGGATATTCTGTGGGGAAATCGCAGAACTGCCTGATGTCGTCGACCCACAGCCCTCCTGCAGCTGCCCCGTGTGCATGTGGTAGAACCGCCTCAGTCCATTTTTCATGGGCACAAACACGAAATCGAACCCAGGACCTCCAGACAGCGGAACTACGCCACGGAGGTCATTATAATTTAATAGAGTGGTGAAGTTACCTGTGGAATGGGATATTCTGTGGGGAAATCGCAGAACTGCCTGATGATGATGTCAGACATCTTGGACTTGACGCAGATGTCGTCGATCCAGCAGCCTTCCTGCAGCTGCCCCGTGTGCATGTGGTAGAACCGCCCAAGGCCATTCTTCATATTGTTCTCCCAGTGCCCTTCGTAACGGTTGCCGTTCACTGCCGATGTCAAAGTTATCTTGATGCCTTGTACGATCTGGGGCTGATAAACTGACCCAACTATTTGTGGTCCCCTTTGTCAGGGGGCTCAGGCTTATACGCCTCCAAAGGCGGATCCAGCCTTCGCGTCAGGGGGGGTCACACGGTCTCGAGTGCGTCAAAATAACCCCAGGAACACCATAAATGTTGGGAGAAATCAATAAATCCATGAATTAAAAGACAATTTCCAGTCGATACGACCTTGTGACAATGCGGTTTGAATTGCCAATTAGCCTGATTAGCGACTGATTTGCACAATGCCGTCAATAAACCATTAATGCTGAGGTCACAGGACCAATTTGCATTTTGAATCGATTATGATTATTTCAGTTTCAATATAGGATACAAGGTTTAAATCACTTATCGACGACGTCCATAATTTACTTAGGTATACAAAAACTGAATTTCAATGTATGAAAATAAATAAATATCTATATACAGACAAATCACACAGATTGAGTTAGCCTCAATGTAAGTTCGAGACTTGTGTTATGGCATACTACTCAATATTTTATAACAAATACATATATAGATAAACATTCAAGACACAGGCCAATCTGAAAAATATCATTTTCTATCTTGACCCGACCGGGGATCGAACCCGGGACCTCCTGTGTCCTCTCGGTCATCACCTCCGCGGGATGACCGTTTGGCCACGGAGGTCGCCAAGACGAAATGAGACTGAAAATATAAATATGGTCAAAACAAGCTTAGAAACATACTTTACCACTACCGTGTTGAATATCTCAAGTTCTAATAAATTCTTCCGAAATACATGGATTTTAAAAAAACTTACCATATAATAGTACGTTAAGTCATTTCGGAGGCCAAGATCCATTTTGGGGTCACTGAGCCAGCGGAGTAAGTATACTTACACCGCTGGCTACCATTGTACTATTATATACGTATATAATAGTACAATGGGAGGCATATTCATTTTTTATCATCGTCAAAAGCATGACTCATGTAAACAACATGAATGTGAACTTGCCGTCTAGTACAGTCGGGGGCAGATAAAACTGACAACTCCACCTCGCTAAATCCTATCTCATGAGGGTCAGGTTTTTCTGCTCCCGGCTGTACATTAGATGTTAATAAGCTACCTATCTATATGCGTTGCTTCAGGCTTTAGGTAGGTCCAAGCAATTTTACAGACATCATCATTATCTCGCGACTCTTGACTCTATCTACCCCGTTAGGAATAAAGGCGTAATATTGTACCTGTCGGCAAACTTTGCAGGAACTCGTGTGATTATGTGTTGTATTAAAGCTATCTACTCGTAAAAAAGATAAGTGATCGTTGACTGATAGTGCCATCACTGCAGTACGTAGTCACAGCCGATTTTGCAGACATAATTTTTATATACTTAGCTCACTTGAGCTTAGTAAGGAATTTTAGAAATTCCAAACATAAAATACACGCAGGCGAACTTGGGCAAAGCAAAATAGATTCACTGACTCTGAAGTTGTATCCACTGTAAAATTTGCGTTCGTTCTTATGTACCTAGTTAAGCAAGCTGTCTTGGGCACAATCTGATTCGTCAATCTCAGTTCACCTCGACCCCATCCCATATGAACTTGTATCTAAGTAATATAATGGTTGCATGGATTTTTAAATACAATCCAAATTAAAAAGTTATACTGACCTTGCACAAACATACCCAAGCCTTCTCTCAGACTCATATTCCAATATCCAACGTAAAAAGTGCCATCCTTGTACCACATCTTGCCGTACCCGTGGCGTTTGCCCTTTACAAAAAAACCGAAGTACACATCCCCGTTGTCGTAGTACCACCAGCCCACCCCCTCTGGCTTCCCCCGAACCCACTCCCCTCGGTATTCCAAACTGTACGTGCCATTTTCTTGCAATTTACTCAACGCACCGAAACCATGCCTAAATGGTAAAACTTTTTAAAAGGAGGATCCATACTCTAATATTATAGGTACCTAAATGCTAAACTCTGCACGCTTTCAAGGTTAGGTTAGACCGCTGGGCCGATTTTGATGAAATTAAATATGGATATAGTCAAAGACCCCAGGTCAACCATAGACTACTTTTTTCGAAAAACAACATCAAGGCGCTGTAATGGGGAGTGGAAGTTCGTATAAAAACACGCAAGACACTTTTGCCCCCGGCGGAGCCAGGGGAAACAACTAGTATTATATGAAATGTGATTAAAATGAGAACAAATAAAATTCTCACCTGAATCCTAAATGCCAATCGCCTTCGTATAATTTTCCAGTTACTGTTTTAAATAGTCCTTTCCCTTAAAATTAAGACTATTTTAAGAAGAAAAAGTAAATTAAACAGATTTTATATGTAGGTACTAGCTGTCGCCCGCGGCTTCGCCCGCGTGAGTTTCGCTTAGATGAAAAATTTCTCTTGGAGCTTTTCATCAGATGTTCCAGATCTTCAATTTTTATATGTCAGCAGAAAATGCTCATCAGGTTAAACGACTTTTACTAAGCCGCCATTTCCATATTATGTTATAGTGTAGCTGGTCTTTGGGAGTTATTCATCAGAAGTTTCCAGATCTTCAATTTTTATACGTCAGCAGAAAAAGCTTATCAGGTTGAACGACTTTTGTTTAGGCACCATTTCCATATATCTTATAGATTAACTGTTCTGTTTTGGTTCTTCACTAAGTGCTCCAGTTTTCAAAATCAATTATAGCCTAAATGTTGCCTAGGCTTAATAGCTATAAAACAAAAAAGTTTCATTCAAATCGGTTCACTACTTTCGGAGATTTGCGTGATCATACATACAGACAGACAAAAAAATAAAAAAAAAATTGCTTTCTTTTATTCTTTTTATAAGTGTCCCTCTATCCATTTCAGTCAAAAATACCAAATGTACAAAATATTTTTACTGTTTTATTATATGTATAGATATAGATTAGTAAGTAGAATTTAAATAAATTCAGGCGTTTTTGAGCTCTTACGATTTCGACTGCAAGCAACTATTCACACTACTTCTTGTTAGAATCAATGGCGGATCCAGTTTTCGCCTCAGGAGGGGTCACATGATCGAGTGTGTAGTCTATACTCAAAATTAGCCCAGGAACAGTCCTGGGCTTATTTTAAGCATAAACAAAAAATATACTTAGAAGGACCCATGGGGATGACTCCTATGACCTCCCTCCTAAATCTATCCCTGGTTAGAACTAGATTTTATCAAGCTTATGAATCTAGGAGCATATTATCCATGCTGGTCATATGTTCCATGCTGGTCTGGGAGCGAAGAAAAAACATAGAATGTGCCAGCTGCTTCTATTCCGTGGCAGATTGTAAAAGTCATCGAGGGAAAGGGCTTTAAACTGGGGATTCCTCCACTCATAGGCGATGGGCTAGCGACCTGTCACTATATCTGAATCTTCATTCCATCAAAAAGCCCACTATTCAGCTAAGCGTGGCCTTCAAGTCTCACGACTCTTGGCTCTGTCTACCCCGTAAGGGATAAAGTCGTGATTCTATGTATATTGTTATGTGCGTACCTTCCTTTAAATCTTGTTTCCAATCGCCAACATATCTATCGAATCTAGATGTAAATATAGAATGGTGCAGTCCATTTTTTACAGCTTTCTTTTCGGCCGCTATAAGCAAAGGCGTAAAGGTTTTCGGTTTTCTGTAGAATGGCATTTTATATCACCCAGAAAAATGATTTGGTAATTTATTTACATTAATATAACGAATTTCATATCAAACTTGAAACATTGCATGTGTTTCATTAGTATGACACTGACATTATTTTTTTTACTAAATCTCCAAGAGTCGTTTAAAAATATTTTTTATTATGTTCGAATCTCAGCAGAATCTCAATCAATCAATCAATCAATCAATTTAAGAACTTCGTTCTTCTCGGTGTTGTAATTTCCATGTATGCCTGTATTCTGCCATCGATTTGACCTCTCTACACGACAGGAGAATCTCAGTAATCCAAAAATTAACTTTGCTAAAAAAAATATTTTTGTGATTTTTCTTAAAAATTGTTCTCAGAAACATATTAGGGATTGGCCTCAATTTAAATTAAGCTATTATTTAGTTACTTACAACTATTTTGTAAATGACTAAAAAGACTAATAAAACTTAACAAAAAAACATGTTACACATGTGGTCTTACCATTTTGTCCCACTGGTAGGACCACAGGATACCACTATGTGCCTGTGTCCTACTGCATGTACTGGTAGGACCACAGGATATCATCATGCCAATATATTGTACCCGTGGTCCTACCAATATTTCCTACTGGTAGGACCACGGGTACCACCATGTGCCTGTGCTCCTATAAATATACTTACTATATTTATCTACTTAGTATTAGCTATTAGTGAAAGTCAATATTTCAGTTAATATTTTACTTATACCAAACAATCTAATAAACTAAACATCTCTTCAAACATTTCCATGAGCTATCTGGACACCCCGGCTCAATTCCACCAGTTGCTGGTAGTACTCCCTGAAGCCCTGTAAAGCCAGTTCCTGCTGGCTCTTTATCGAGGAGTTGCCAACGATGTATCTCTCTATACACTCTACACACTTGGTGTCCAGCTGAATATCCTCTTCAGTGAGATGCTCCTGCTTCCCAAGTTGCACCGGAGTTGGGAGAATCTGAGGGAAGCCATTTTTATGTTTTACATTTTTAGAAAAATACCGAGAATAGACATAGGAATTCAATTCCCGAATTTCGGGATAAAATGATTCCCGGTATTTTTCTACCTGTGTACCAACTTTCGCAGTTATATAATTGGTGATTTATTTGATAACTATGCAAAATGTTTTCATGAGCCCATGTTCAGATATAGCTTTCTTTTTCAATTCTATTTTCTGTAACATGCTGTGCTTTATAGACATTACATACTTCATCTTTGTTCATATTTAAAGTAATTATAACTATTTGTGTAAAGTTTTGATTCAAATTAATATTGATTATTCATATGTTAATAATTTAATATTTATTATTATACTAGCTTGCGGCTTGCCTGCATGAATTTCCCACGGGAACAGTGCTTTTTTCCGGGATGAAAGGTACCCTATGTCCTTTTCAATACTTCAAAGTCACATAGTTTGAATGCGAAATTTAAGGAATATTGGTTCAAAAGATAAGAAGAACAAAGAAGCAAACTCACTTTCGCATTTATAATAATAGTTAGGATAGCAATCTAGGCAAAATAATCGTAAAAGATATTTTTATTATATCTTACTTGTTGTGACAGTGCTTTCGCGAGGTCGCCATTGGCCACGTCTCCATGTATTTCCTGCCGGAGCGCCGTCAGCAGCACGGCCTCCCGCACGACGCCTGATTGAAGCAGTTCCAGCATTAGATTGTCGATGGTTTGGTGCCAGGTCAGGTAGAACGTCAATGGACCAAAGTGCCTTGTTGATCTGGAAAAGTAAACATTTCTTTGTTAAACGATGCACTCCTGGAGAGTAAACTCACTAGACATTTAATTTTATTTAAACACTAGCTTTCGCCCGCATGAATTTCCCACGGGAACAGAGCTTTTTCCCAGGATGAAAGGTACCCTATGTCCTTCTCCGTACTTCCAGCTATGTGTATGGGAAATTCCAGGAAGATTGGTTCAGTACATAAAGCGTGAAGAGGTAAAACAAACAAACAAACTCACTTTCGCATTTATAATATTAGTTAGGATTGTCAATTTTATTTTTAACTTCCATGCACCTTTATACCCTTTAATATTGATAAACTGGATACTACTGACCAGGGCTTATTACCGGTATCAAATTTTCCATATACATAAAATCACGTCTTTATCCCTTACGGGGTAGACAGAGCCAAGATTCGTGAGATTCGAAGGCCATGCTTAGCTGAATTTTCCATTTAAACTCCAGGAAAGTACTTTCCAGTACTTTATATGAAAATTTAGTACAGGTACCAACAAGTGACAAGCCCTGCTACTGACTGATTGTGACGAAACTGCTGACAAAGAAACTTGAAATTTTGCACACAGGAGCTTTATACTGCGTAAGTTAGCTAGCACTAAGACAGAAATTTTAAAATTCCACCCCTAAGGTGGCAAGAGGGGTGACAAATGACATTCACCTTGGCAAAGCGGTGAGCAAAAGGTAAATAATAAAATAATACACACCTTAACAAATCATACTTAGTTCTTGAATCAACATGTTGATAGGTTATGCTGGTTATCTTCTGGTACATATGCTCATCTGGTTCATACTGCACACACGCTCGGTTCAAAACAAATTCATATTGGTCTCTATCCAGTAAACTGTTGAATTTCTCTTCATCAGTGAACATCAGTGGTTCTTTCAACTTTCGCCCATTCAAAGGGAAATATACTTGATTCAGCCTCTTCCTTACATCATGGTCGCAGCTGCGAAGTGTGCCATCTGGGTCTCTGAAATTTTAATTTTTGATTGCAATTAGAAGGAAAAATCGTATTTGAAGAAGAACCTAAATATGGACTACAAAATATGTAAAGCAGTAAGAATATTATTATTAGGTATCTATCAGATTATAGAAGGGGAGAATTAAATTAAACGTCAGTGCTTGGGTGGGAGCGGTCAAACCAATACTATTTAAAATCCCAATTTCTCTACACTATTTGTTTACATTATAATTTTAGGGCTGTGACACAGGCACAGCTATCACCTTAGCTTTTCTTACTATACTATGTGTGACCAAAAGCTCTGCTAAAACAATAAATACCCTGTTCTATTCAATTCCATCAACATTTCCGCAATGGTTCAAGTATAATTGACAACGAACTAATATACCATAGAACTCTAACAACGTCAAAAAAATGGTTCCACCAAATAGGAACCTCGGTGGGCGGGGCGTAAAAAAGACACCTCACTTCGCCTCAGTTCGCCGTGGCGCAGCGTGTTCAACGGTTGTACTTGTACCAAACGCATAAGTGTCAGTACGTATCATCGAGTAATTTCGCAAGTTTAATTAGCAAAAATAGGCCATCATGTGTCGTAAAGTGGTGTAGAAATCACACAGATATGAAGAACAGCGGAATTACCTTTCTTTCCTTTGCCGAGACTATGTAGTACTTAAATTCCTTCTGTGCCGAGACTTCAAATGCCAAGCGGCTGGCCTTTTGTTTGAACGGTAGCCGGCTGCCGCGGTGTGTTGACCCCGCCCCATGACCTTGACGCGCCCAATCGTGTACTAGCTTTTTCTATGAGAATGTGTGAGTGTCTTGTTGTATTTAAGTACATTTGTTTGCGTAAATGGAACCAAGATTTGAGCGTTCGTTGTATGAGAGTTCCACTTCCATATTTATTTATAATTCAATGATAATTGAGTAATAAAAATCTATTGGAACATTCACATTTGTATTATTAAACACAATTACCTTTCCACAATAATCCGCTTTTCATTAGCCACACCAAAAGTAATGTCAGTGAACAGATACTTGGAAGTGTCATAGCCAATCAATGCTGGGTCTTGGGACAGTACATCATTTATAGGTTGGAGAACCTGCAATCAAAATTTGTTGTCGTTTTGATTTTCTACATAACTACTATTTTATAAATAGAAATTATTGGATTTATTATAAGTAGAAATTATTATAAATATAAATTATTAGATTTAGTTTTATGTTGCAGTCATAGTCATCTGGTTCTGTAACATACCTTTACAACAGGCGGCATTTGCAGTAGCCTATCTGCCTTTTCGTTTGTATTCTTCATTTCAATTTCTAGCTCTTCATCAGTCAAAAACTTGTATTTGGGTGCTCTAAGTACGGGAAATTCACGAGTGGTTCGTTTACGGAATACTTTGGCAAAGTCTGGTCGCGTTAACCTTTTTAGTAATACTTGAACATTACGAGAGAAGAATTTCGGTGCGGGGTCTTGTTCTCCATCTGCAATAAGCATATTAAATATATGTAGTAAAGAAAATCTAGTTTTATAAGAACTTTATAGTAGGTAATTAAAAATACACACCGTACAATGATGGAACAATATTTAGTTTCCTGTTTGAAATAACTAGTATTTGTGCATCATTTTGTCTGTTCAGGACGTGTTTGAAATTTTGCTGTGCTACTTTTCTTATAAGCAACGACATGTTATTAGTTTATTACCGAACAAAAATGTTTAATTTAATTTTGTTAAACACTTCATAACCTCAAAATGTTGTTTTTATTTTATCGATCAGTCAGGCTTGACATTGACATGTCTTGTTCTATTATTTTTGGATACAAGGGCAAGGGTTGTAGAGTTTCAAATATAATCGACTAAATCAGTTTTAGACAGACTTTATAAGCTTTACGTGGTCTATGCTTCGCCTTTGCCTTCTTTCCTCACGGATAAAGAAACGAAAAAAAAAAGGTCTATGCTTCGCTTCAACAAATGTCATTCATTCTTGTGGTGGTGTCATTTACAAAAAAAAATCATTTTGCTGTCAAAATAATCTTATTTCGACAAAACCGTGGTTTCCTTTTTACATTAAAATAATTGTATATTACAGAGGGTATAATTGATTGAAAACTAACTGAACTTCCATATTAATGAGGAGTTTATATCATAATGTCGAAAAGGAAGGCAGGTGTGAACGATATCATTTACGAATTGGACAATGATGACATAGAAATTAGTAGTGAAGATGAAATTAAAGATCCAAAAATTACTCGTATTGACCCAAAAAGTCCAGTAAATGACATGAAAAGCTTTTTAACTAATGAAGATGATGATAATAATAGTGATAAAAAGATAATTGTCGATTCTTCTGAAGAAAACACTGAAAAAAATGTATCGCCTTTACTTGAACAGAATGGAGGGAAAACTTCGCCCGCCAGCATTTCTGTAGATGAGAAAAATATTGTTAATAACGGCGTAATTTCCCAACACGTGGAAAACAGCGTGTATATTGATGAAAAATCTAATACAGACTGCACAAAAACAATGATTTTTAATGAAGATATTGTTGTAGATTCACCAGCTTCAAATAGTGACCTAGGTGTTGTTGGATGTGAAAATAGGACACCCTTAGTGAGTGTTAAGTTTAAGGACAAGAAATTAGCTAAGGGTTATAAAGAAAAAATAAAGGCTTTTATGTTGAAATTAATTAAGCTGCATGATGTAGATAGCTCGGATACGGAAACTGATTTGGAACTAGATATTTGGCCAGAGGACTTGATAGAAGACGATTTTAATTTAATAGAGGAAAAGGAACCAGAAGACAACTTGTTCTTTATTGACACTGCTCCATGCGATGTGCCTGTGGAAGTACCCAGATATAGTCAGGTAATAAACTTTTGGTTACTTTATTTTGGCAGTACCCACCAACAGTCTGTGAATAAGGAGGCATTTTCCGGCTTATTTATTAAAAACATATAATATTTTTAAAATGGCAAAATACAATAAAGGAAATAATAATATCCTTTAGGACAAGGTACCAAAAACAAGCAGTTCTTTTCCAATTTACCTACTTGAATGCCAGTGTTTTTAATTTCCAGGTATCTACAATAATATCAAATGCACCCAACCGAGAACCCACTCCTCCACCAACATTGAGAAGAGGTCCAACATGCTTCAACTGTGACGGGAGCCATCGGTTGCAAGACTGCCTGGCTCCAAAGAATAAAGCAAGGATAGCAGAGAATAGAAAAAATATGACCTCTAGAGTTGGGTTAGTCTTTTATTTACCAATGTTTAGGCCTGAAAAGGAAACATCTACACTGAAATCCTGTTAGCATATGTTTCCAACTAAAGGTTACTTTAATAAATTGACAAAATTGAAATTTATCATCTTCCTCCTGTTATCACACTTCATGAAACTTTTCCCATAGTTTGTCTCTTATCCTAACTAATATTATAAGTGGTGAGTTTGTTGGTATGTTTGTTTATTAACTTGTTTGTTTGTTACCTCTTCACGCTTTATCTACTGAACCAATCTTCCTGAAATTTCAAAAACACATAGAAGTACTGAGAAGGACATAGGGTACCTTTAATTCCAGGAAAAACTATTCCCGTGGCAAATTATAATATGGGCGAAGCCGCTGGCAAAAGCTAGTTGTTTTGTAAATTCAATTTAATGTCTTTATTTGCTCAAATGTGTTTACATCAGTTGATATTCACATTACATTGTCCAAAATAAGTTAAATATCCAATAAAATATTTATGATCTCAGTCGTTACCATGTGGAAGACGAACAGAAGTACGGCCACCTGATTCCGGGCAGGATATCTGGGCAGCTTCGGCACGCATTGAACCTCAAGAGGCACGAGCTCCCTATCCACATCTACCGCATGCGTCTCCTAGGCTACCCGCCCGGCTGGCTGGAAGAGGCCCGGATATCGCACTCTGGGATCACCATGTTTGACTCATCGGTAATTATTTTTGACTAGCTCTATTCTTTGTTCCTAATTAGCATGCACCATCTGTTGTACTTGAACTGCTTTTGTGGAAAAAAACAATAAAGAATTTATTGTTATTATTACAAACTCTACCTGGGACTTTGTCTGCCTGGAATTTTGTTTATCTATCTCAGATTCGATTTTCTTAATTTATTTTAGACTAGCTGTCGCCCGCGGCTTCGCCCGCGTGAGTTTAGCTTAGATGAAAAATCTCTCTTGGAGCTTTTCATCAGATGTTCCAGATCTTCAATTTTTATACGTCAGCAGAAAATGCTCATCAGGTTGAACGACTTTTAATAAGGCGCCATTTCCATATATGTTATAATGTATCTGGTCTCCTGCAGTTCTTCATCAGATGTTCCAGATCTTCAATTTTTATACATCATCAGAAAATGCTCATCAGGTTGAACGACTTTTGTTAAGGCACCATTTCCATATTTCTTATAGTTTAGCTGTTCTGTTAAGGTTCTTCATCAGGTGTTCCAGTTTTCAAAATAAATGATAGCCTATATGTTGCCCAGGCTTAATAGCTATACAACAAAAAAAGTTTCATTCAAATCCGTCCAGTAGTTTTTGCGTGAAACGCGTACATACATACAGAGAGACAAGAAATTCCAAAAAAAATTTTTTGCTTTCTATTATTCTTTTTAAGTGTCCCTCTATCCATTTCAGTCAAAAATACTAAATGTACAGACAAAATATTTTTACTGTTTTAGTATATGTATAGATTCTTCAGCAATAAAAATTAGAAAACAATCAAGCAAGCATAATAGAGAAACCATGTTATGCACATTTTTCACCATGAATTTAATTCCAAAAATGCCATACAGTGACAGCTGTAAATTTTTCAAGGTAAAGTAAGAAATTAAATGATCAAATTTACTAATAATTATTAAGATTATTAGGATTAATTTGATCATTTAATTTCTTACTATTACCTTGGAATGTTTAAATTATAATTTAAACATTTCAGGGCACTGCCATACAAGACCCGGAGGAGGAAGATGGCGAGGTGTGCGAGCCCGGCTCCAAGGATAAGTTCGACATCAAGAAGATTTGGGATTTCCCTGGTTTTAACGTGAAAGCTAGTTCTCGATACAAAGAGGTAATTTTTCAGGGTTTTTTAACTTCCAAGACATGTATAGAAGTATCAAATTAAACTCCATTGAATCAGTTGGACCTCTAACCAAATTCTCCATATAAACTTCGTGAGAGTAACTGTAGGCGACACCGGTAGGTCAGTCAGCGAAGGTATTTAAAAATAAACACGGATAAATCAATAAAATAACAGTGAAAAATAAACCATTAGGTTCACTGCGCGGACCAAGCGAGAAAAAAGACAAAACACAATCGTATTCTAATTTTTTGAATTCCGCGGCAGCAGACACGGCCAGTATTTTACTTCATAAAAACTGATAAATGAATGCATGTCATACTGCCTAATATACAAAAAATCCAATAATAGCCTATTTACAATAAAGAGGAGTGAGCGCGTCGCTAACAGTAACGGTACCTTCTGTTACTTTATTTGAGACTTTGGTACTGGTATCAACCAGTAACAAGCCCTGCCCTTAACATTATCAGGTGAAACTGCAAGGACCTGCAAGTGGTCAACCACTGGCCTTTCCTTAATGGGTATGTGGCGTGGCGACATCTATTGCGTCACAAGAACGACGCGATAAATCCTAATCCTAATATTATAAATGCGAAAGTGCTCTTCACGCTTTATCTACTGATCCAATCTTCTTTAAATTTAGTTCGAAGTACTGAGAAGGACATAGGGTACCATTAATCCCGGGAAAAAGCAACGTACACGTGGGAAATTCAGGCGTTCGAAGCCGCGAGCAAAAGTTAGTAGTCTATAATCCTCAAGACAGATGGCGCTGTTCTAACAAGACATAGTCGGAACCGCGGTTTCCGGCATTACTCAGGCGGGAAGTTCTTTTGAGGCGGTTGAACATCACACTTTGCTTTCGCTACAGATATAATTGCTCCGTTTCAGATTGACCAAAAATGCTTTGGTATATCTGTGCGTTCTCTAGAGGTTGCATTTCTTAACAGATTCCCGTGAAATTTGGGGAGTGGTTTCGATAAACATATGAAAACCGATAATAGAGCCATTTTTTGGAAACTTTTGAAAATGGCGGAGTTGCCACAAGGGGCCTAAGCGCCTTTGGATTTTACGGCTATTACGACTATTTTGTGTTTATGTTTATGTGACCACAGACAGAGCCACTAGTATAAAGGGTTCTTATTAATGCCACTATTTCCCCCGCAGGAAGCCCACTTATACAAGCTGCCGCCGATGTCAGAGCAGGACAGCAAGATCGCGATGCTGCAAATGTTGGCGCCCAACGCTATGAAGGCCTACAAACGTAAAAAGCTGACATTTTTCCCCTCCGCCGCCGCCGCCGCCAGCCAGGAGGGGCAGGCCGAGATGGAGCTGGACAGCGGAGATGGTCAGATCTTTTGTCTCTTTTCAACTATAAAAAAAAGCTAATTTATCCTAATATTATTAATGCAAAGTTTGTTTGATTATTTTAATGAATGAAAAATTTATTTGAAAAAGCTTTGCACACACATGCTTATAAGTAGGTACTTTTCAGGGTTCATCTAAAGTCCATTTATTCATAATTGTCCTATCAAGTAAACAATCTTACCATGTCTTTATGATTTTACAACAATATAATTTATAATAGACTTTTTAGGACATTACTTTCGTGGTTAATAAATTCAACAAAATTCTAACAAAAATAATGTGAAGATTGTTTACATAATAGGACTATTATGAATTAATGGACCATATGCAAGTTATACATGACAAAAATAAGAACTGGAGTTATGACACGGTGTGAACCACATGCTATTTGAACGCATGGTTTGAGTCATATAGATAGGTATTCAAATACTTTTCATGCCAAAGTTTATGGTCAGAATTATAACAATGTTACAGTTTTCTTGAAAAGATTTCAATGGAATTTGC
This sequence comes from Ephestia elutella, assembly GCA_018467065.1. NCBI lineage: Eukaryota > Metazoa > Arthropoda > Insecta > Lepidoptera > Pyralidae > Ephestia > Ephestia elutella. The sequence continues at coordinate 4,728,387 of CM031573.1, read as the reverse complement.
TGGGCTCTATTATTACTAGTAAAGCCTTTTACTACTTTGTGCTTTTCTATATCTTCTTCCTTTAGTTGTATTTCTCATGACTGAGGGTCGTGGTCATTATATTGAATGAAACACGATCTTGGCAAAGTTAATGGAGTGATTTGCCATTTCCTTCTCCATATTACACACTAGCTGATAATCATCAACCAGAGTGCAGGTTTCCTCACGATGTTTTCCTTCACCGGAAGCAAGTGGTGGTCGATGAAAACTACCACACATGAGTCAGATTGGTATACAAACTCATATAGCACGGGTAGGATTCGAACCCAGGACCTTTGCAGCCACAGGCGCCCTACCACTCTGCCACCACCGCTTCTCTATATAAATGTTGCAATTTTAATCTATCTTCCAGAAAATGTGGAGTTCCCATCGAACCCGCCACTACCGGACGAGGCGCCACCACAAGCGCCGCAGCCCCCCCCTCCCCCTCCGCAGTCCCCGCCCCCTCCCCCGCCCGAACCCGAGCCGACACCCGCCGCCGATGACGTCATCACGATCGACGACGATAAGACTGACTTGGACGATTCAGCTGATGACCTCCTGCTCATCGAACAGGATATCAGCATTGTCACTGTGGATGATTCGATGGTCGTTGATGACGCTGACGAAGTAAGTTTAATTTATTTATATACTTACCGCGCCTCGGGGCTTCGCTCCAGTGGGTATTCCGGGATGAAAAGTACCCTATTCAAATTCAAAATTCTTTATTTTTCTCCACAATCTAAATTTAACAAACAAGGTAGTTACTAATGTAAACCCTATGTGCTGTATGTATGTATATTTCCGGTATTTCTCTACCCGTGTACCAGATTGCATTGATTTCCGTTCAGTAGATTTTGCGTGTTTGAGTAACAAACATCCTCACAAATTCACATCTAAACTTTCGAATTTTTAATATCTGTAGGATTAAAGATAGGATTCTCCTTTTTAAAAGCTTTTTTATCTTCAAGTTAGGCAATGCACTTTTGTGGAAAAATAGGTTGACCTTAATATTGATATCATCGTTTGTTTTGATTATGTACCTATATCTTTAAAAGCCTATTTACATTTTCAGAAGGACGTTGAAGTGGTAAAGGAACGCAGCAGTCCGACATTAGACGACCTTGAAGAGAAGAAGCGGAAACTATTGAACGCTCTAGAAGGCGACGTAACGATAGAATCAGATATTGAAGTTTATGAAAGTACACAAAACAATCAAGATCAACCGGAAATTACAATAGATACAGAAGGCACTAAAACAACAGACGCTGAAGTGACCGATGTCGCAAATGACAAAGAAATTGTTGAAAATGAAGTTAAAACAGACGAAACGACGCCTGTGACTACAATTACAAATGAAAATACTCCAGTTAAAGTTATAACCCCAAATACTCCAGTTAAAGTAGTATCACCAAAGGCACCAACTGAACCCAAAGCTTCAATGTCCGACAGCGATTCAGAACGGTCAGAACTAAGGGCCGGTTGTGTAAAAACTACCGCATATGGGACTCCAGTCATAAATGAAGCATCTCCGTATGTAAAATTACCGAGTGACGACAAATTCGCCAAAGATATATGTGACGTCATAAACTTCGAGAACCTTCCCAATTCGACGGGCAAGTACAAACAGATCAGCAACTTGTTGAAAAAAGTGAAAAGCGAAGTCGACAGGATACAAGACTCATGATCCAAGGACCCCGCCTGTCCGTAGGCGGAATTTTTACAAATGAAGTACCATATCTGCAATATATATAGTATTTTTGTACTGCCGTCGTCGTCGTGGACATAAAAATTGTAGTTTTGAGTAGTGTTGCAGCAATAGTGTTGAATATCGATAGTATTGTGACCTTGAAAAATAGTCACACTATCGATAGGCTTATCGACACGTGTCAATACTATCGATGGCCAATAGTTTGCAATACTATTGATGATAACCAAAACTATCGATAATACAATTGATGATAACCAAAACTATCGTAGTATTGACACTTATATTTCAATAAACAATGGATACTATTGCACTATCGATAGCTTGTAAAAATTCAATAGTATTGTAATTCAATAGTACCGATACTATCGATAGTATTGAAAAGTATCGATAGTTTTGGTTATCATCAACATCAACAATTGTATTGCAAACTATGGGCTATCGATAGTATTGACACGTGTCAATGCTATTGATAAGCCTATCGATAGTGTGACTATTTTGTCAAGGTCAACTATCGATAGTCCTGCAACGCTAGTTTTGAGGATTATGAGCAACATTTTTGTTAAATTTCAATTCTGATACAAAACCATCAAAGGAACGTACGTATGGATAACGTTATGTGTGAAGTAAAATTCAAGCTGGGTACATACATTTTGGATTTTAATGCTGACGAAAGACTGCCGCCATTCGAATAGTCTAGTTAGGGAGTTGTGAAAAAAGATAATGAAATAATTTTGCAAAGTCGTTGCATGATGATGCGGATAAGTAGTTGACCCGACAGACCCTGTCCTGGCTTAGCTATGATCAGGTTAATCGTTACGTTTTCCTTTTTTTTTTCAATTTTCCTTTAGTATTTTTTTTTATTGGATACAAAAACAGATGAATTAAAATCGTTCTCAAATTATGGCGTGTGCAAGGGAGGTAGGGATTAATCTTTATATACTTACTTTATATAGATTTGACTGAAATTTTTAGACATTTGTCATTCCAGGTAATAGATGATTCATTGTACGACAATGCTCAATAAATCGTGTTGAAGGTTGACAATGTTACATTATGTATTCCTGTATAAAAACCTATTCCTTCCTGTAAAAAATAACAAAGTATATATATACTTTGTTATTAATAAATAACGCCAAATAAGTAGTCCTTGGTAAACTGACACCATATCATACTACCTAATTTAGCTTCAAGTTGCGAAAATAAAGTACAAGTACATACATGCTGATTGCCTATACTGGCGATTCGTACAGAATTTTACAAATGGTATATTATGTACTTGCAAAGTTCCCATCTAACCAATATTCATAAAAATCGGCGTCAAAAGATAATTTTCTCAAAAAATTCATATATATTTTACCTAGTTACCTACTGTAATAATTTTTCATATTGTCAACAATGCATTTTTAAATAAAAAGTACATAAATTTATTATATACACATTTTTATTTATTATCTTTAATGAAACAATAAGAGTCAGTAATTTTGTTTAATTGTCTGCACATACATATAAACACCCTATTATTAAATGTCAAACTATGATTGCACTGGATGTTTATTTAAATTTTGATTAATAGTCCAAACAAAAGTATTAAATAAAGTAAATGATATTTTAAAATAAAAAAAATCATGACTTCTAAAGTATTTTTCATGTTTAGTTTACATTATTCATCCTAAATGGTAATTTCTAATATGGATGGTCAAAAAAAGACAACTTTCCAACAATTTAAAACATAATTGTGATAATAATACAGAAACCCAACCCAATATGCTATTGTGAAACTAACCATAATTTATATCCACGGTCATTACTTATAATGGCTTTCAATTAAAATGTATGTCATAAAAATAGACGAATGGCTAATTTTACCACGTACAAAATAAATAAGTGTTGTTTTTGAAAAGTGCTTTTTCATGCAATTTCTTTTTGAAACAACGAAAGTAACTTGTTACTTACTCATGTCTGAAAACGATTTTTTTAATTCTTTGATCATGATATTACACATAATAAAAGTTTACCATATATATTTTTCTGTTCTTTTTAATAATCAACAAAATAAACTTTTTCGTTGTGACCGTGTTTATGATATAATCCAGTGAATAGAAGCAAAAAAAAATAGTGCTCTTAGTATTTTAAAATAATCTCTAATAAAAATAAAATTGCAACTAAACTAAAAAGGATCACAGCGATTTGCTATGTTGAACAAAAAAGAATTATAAAACTATATTCATATATACTTACACGTAAATTGTGACAATTATATTATTTATTTTCTTATGTTATACTTCAGATCTCGGTTTTTAGATGATATAATATTGCACTTGTGATGAAATTCAGACATTATATATTTTATCAAGATTTGTCAATGGTTAAAATGTATTTTTAAAATTATAGCACCAGTTATGTAAAATAATGTTACAAGACCAAACTTCCACTTTTGAATGGATTGGAAGCCGTGGATTACAATTTATTGGGATTTTATAAATCGCAAAAAAACATTCATCACTTATTTAATATGTATACATACATACATATTCGAATTTAAAGTTTCAATAATAATTTTCAGTTTGCGAGTTCTCGGTAAACTGTAAACAAGGAGTAAGTAGGTATAACTTCCCATCACGTAAAAAGACCGATGGTAGGGTGAGGAGGGGGTGATACTTGCGCATGGGTACGTCTGACGAACCAATCGCGCGCGCCGGATGAGACCCGCCCGACCCCCTCACTGCATAGACCGATATATCGCCTACTGCGCAGCTTAACAGCCAGCGACCTTTTTACGTGACGGCAACTTATAAGTTGGCACCAAATTATTTTGTAAAATTTGAATGAATAAATCTATACAATACATACATTGGAATAGTACTCGAATAAAATAAAATTTGCCGCAAATATTCATCACCTTAAGCCAATATACCCTGGTACGATGATGGCGCCAAGGTGCGTACCTAACGTCATGGTCATCAACGCGGTATATTATATAATCTCCACTTAAGGTAAGTTAAATCTAAACAAGGTCTTAAAATTGCGTCCCAACGTGAACCTACGTGGGCGCAATGTGTAATACTTTATTATAATACAATTTACTGGAATCCTTTTGCACCTGAGCGTCGACATACGTCATGGTTCTTCATATTAGATCCGCGGCGGAGTGGGCGGGGCGCCGTCACGGTCCTGAAAATGATAATTATCTGTAGGTATTCATGCATGCATATAGATAGGTACTTATAATCCTACTATCCTACTAATCTAAACATATAATAAAACAGTAAAAATATTTCGTCTGTACATTTTGTATTTTTGACTGAAATGGATAGAGGGACACTTAAAAATAATAATAGAAAGCAAAAAATTTTTTTTTTATTTTTTGTCTGTCTCTCTGTATGTATGATCACGCTAATCTCCGAAAGTACTGAACCGATTTGAATGAAACTTATTTTGTTGTATAGCTAAGCTATTAAGCCTGGGCAACATTTAGGCTATAATTTATTTTGAAAACTGGAAAACCTGATGAAGAATCTTACAGAACAGAACTATAAGAAATATGGAAATGGTGCCTTAACAAAAGTCGTTCAACCAGATGAGCATTTTCTGATGACGCATAAAAATTGAAGATCTGGAAAATCTGATAAAAACTGCAAGAGACCAGCTACCAACATATATGGAAATGGCGCCTTATTAAAAGTCGTTCAACCTGATGAGAATTTTCTGCTGACGTATAAAAATTGAAGATCTGGAACATCTGATGAAAAGCTCCAAGAGAGATTTTTCATCTAAGCGAAACTCACGCGGGCGACAGCTAGTAATATTATAAATGCGAAAGTTTGGACGTGAGTTTGTGAGGATGTATGTTACTCAATCACGCAAAATCTACTGGACAGATTTTGGTATAAGTACGGGTAGAAAAATACCAGGAATAGCACATATGGTACTTTTTATACCCAAATTCCTACGGGAGCGAAGCTCCGGGGCGTGTCTAGTTATAAATAAACTAGCTGTCGCCCGCGGCTTTGCCCGCGTGAGTTTCGCTTAGATGATTTTTGTGTTCCAAACTGTTTCAGATGTTTCGGATTTTCGTTTTTTATACGTCTACAGAAAATGTTCATCAGATTAATCAAGTTTTGCTAAGACACCATTTCCATATATGTTTTAGTGTAGCTGGTCTTTTGGAGTTCTTCATCAGATGTTCCAGATCTTCAATTTTTATACGTCAGCAGAAAATGCTCATCAGGTTGAACGACTTTTACTAAGGCGCCATTTCCATATATATGTTATAGTGTAGCTGGTCTCTTGCAGTTCTTCATCACATGTTCCAGATCTTCAATTTTTATACGTCAGCAGAAAATGCTCATCAGGTTGAACGACTTTTGTTAAGGCACCATTTCCATATTTCTTATAGTTTAGCTGTTCTGTTATGGTTCTTCATCAGGTGTTCCAGTTTTCAAAATCAATTATAGCCTATATGTTGCCCAGACTTTATAGCTATACAACAAAAAAAGTTTCATTCAAATCCGTCCAGTAGTTTTTGCGTGAAACGCGTACATACATACAGACAGACAAGAAATTCCAAAAAATTTTTTTTGCTTTCTAATATTCTTTTTAAGTGTCCCTCTATCCATTTTAGTCAAAAATACTAAATGTACAGACAAAATATTTTTACTGTTTTATTATATGTATAGATGACAATTTGATAGATGTGAGATAATAACTATAATTAGTAAGATTATGGCTTATCAATATAGGGTAGTAGGCGCTGGAGCCTGGGTGAAATGATGCATTGTAACCAAATTGTATCTAATAGGCGCTCAATCTTGAAAAGTTTATTCTTGTTACAAGTTGTATTTTACAATTATCGCGAGTGTCTCGTAAGTGAGCAAGGGAAGTTGAATCGCCAGTGATTTGGCTGTTTCCATCGCCACCACCGCCACGAATCGAATCGCTCCGCATCCGATTCGGTGTTGCCAGCATGATATTTAATTTTTCTAGATCCACCGAAAAGTAATAATATTGCTAGAGCTGTGTAGGTAGGTAATAAAGAGTACCTTATTAACCAATCAAGCCTCTTAATGCCAAAATAATTATCCCACGAAACCTGTTTATCAGGTGTGATAAGTTATCCATTATCACAATGCAGAACCTGCTCAGTAATTTGCAAAAATATTTTTGAAAGATCCCAAAACATCCCACTGCGACATTATACAGATTGAGTGATATTTACATAAACAAACACAACAGTTTGTTCCGTGGATGCGTGGACGAATGTGTATGCGAAAATCATGTTATTATTTGTTACGTTATCAATATGTACAGTCACGAGCATCAATATGTAAACAATTCGGTCCGTAAGACAATGAGATAAGGTCTAAAATTGAATACATATGACTGTACACATGTTCAGTTTCTCTTTAAAATTGAAGGGGGAAAATGTTACGAAAATCCATTGTTATCAAGCTGTGCAGCTGAGGAAACCATAAATATGGCGATTACGATTTTGCAATGACCAATGTATGACCTTGAACTAGAGTAGAAATCATTTCTGCAAAAAAATATGCTTATTATTTTTGTATATGAAACCACTCTGTTTCTGTGATTATACCCAAATTCATAGTACTTATTAGCCTTGGCAAAGCAACAGTTATTATACGGGTCACTTCACTTTTTATTTCTCGACTCCATTCATTCTGCCAATTGGTTAAAAACACTGAAAACGCTAGCTTTGTAACCTGTTTGTATGCAGGGAACTGAGTGAAATGATCCTAGTATGAGGACTGATCACCCGGTTGCGCGCGTCTCCAAATAGTAATGTATACATATAATAAGACAGTAAAAATATTTTGTCTGTACATTTTGTATTTTTGACTGAAATGGATAGAGGGACACTTAAAAAGAATAATAGAAAGATAATTTTTTTTTTTTAATTTTTTGTCTGTCTGTATGTATGATCACGCTAATCTCCGAAAGTACTGAACCGATTTGAATGAAACTTGTTTTGTTGTATAGCTATTAAGCCTGGACAACATTTAGGCTATAAGTTATTTTGAAAACTGGAACACCTGACTGGAAAACCTTAACAGAACAGCTAAACTATAAGAAATATGTAAATGGTGCCTTAACAAAAGTCGTTCAACCTGATGAGCATTTTCTGATGACGTATAAAAATTGAAGATCTGGAACATCTGATGAAGAACTGCAAGAGACCAGCTACACTATAACATATATGGAAATGGCGCGTTATTAAAAGTCGTTTAACCTGATGTGCAGTTTCTGCTGACGTATAAAAATTGAAGATCTGGAACATCTGATGAAAAGCTCCAAGAGAGATTTTTCATCTAAGCGAAACTCACGCGGGCGAAGCCGCGGGCGACAGCTAGTAAAAAATATAGCCTTAGCTACTTACAGTCAGATGCAGAGAAAATGAAACCTCCTGACCTTATCAATCCAGAATTTCCCGCCCATGGCCGTAAAATACGAGCCACTTTGTAATTTGAAGGCTCCAAGGTAAAGTTCTCTAACCTGCGTGTTGCGGTCTGGTTTGGCAACATCCTGTATCTGGTTACGCTGCGGGCGCATCATGTACATAGCGACGGCGAGGGCCATCATCAGAAACATAACCAGGAAGCTGTTCCCAGCAGATTGTGGAGCTGGCAACCCTGGTAACTGCTCCAGGCATTCGCTGTCTGTGCAGTACGACTGGCCTTGACGGAGCTGTAACAAATACCACAGATTTGAATTGAGTATCACCAAATCCATTATTATTATTTACTATTTGGGGACGCCAGCGCAAGCACCAGACGGGTGTTCAGTCCTTTTATCCTTGACCATTTCACCCAGATTCCCGAGACCTGTATAGGGTTTTGAGTTAAGTTCTGTTAGGGTTGGGTGGATCACCAAATCAATACTACCTAGTATTATAAATGCGGAAGTCTGTCGGTTATACTTTCATGGCTAAACCACAGTATCAATTCGTATTTTTAGGGTTCCGTACCTCAAAAGGCAAAAACGGAACCCTTATAGATTACTTTGCTGTCCGTCTGTCTGTCAAACTTTTTGTTCTCAGGAACGCTTAAAGGTATCAAGTTGAAATTAATATCGAATACTCGGATCCATGGTCTCTTTCAGCAAAAAAATAATCAAAATCATACGTCAACGTGAGCAAGAGATATTACCGTAAATGTTTCAAATTTTCGCATATTTTGCGATTTCAGGCAGCAATCAAAACCTATGGGGTTCTTCCCGTTGACCTAAAATTATGTTTGGCAAAAAGCAAGGTCTAACAGTACTTATACAGGAATAAATCTGAAAATTGTAAATATGTTGTTGGAAGTCTAAAAAAAGTATTACAAACATATTTTTGCGCTGGATTCAGTATGAATCTTAGGGATCTGTTTTTGTTAAGTTAAAAAAAAAAGTTGGTCTTAAGTTAGAGCTATAAACGAGATGCTTTGCGTGTACGGAACCCTTGGTGAGTGAGTTTGACTCGCACTTGGCTGGTTTTTTTTTACAAAAGAGACTTTGTTATTATTTACAAAGTCTTGTAACTTTATGGTACTTCTGTATTAAAATACTAGCTGCTGCCCGCGGCTTTGCCCGCGTGAGTTTCCTTAGATGAAAAATCTTTTTGTGTTCCAAACTGTAGTAACCTAAACTCCAGTACTCAAAATTTCAGCTATTTGGTTATCCCGTGTCCCGCGGGAATATATTAGATACTCGTATATATTCATTCAATAAACGATCTTCGTCTGCTCATTATCTACAATTTCCCGTGTACCACCACTCCCACCCCGAGTCCTATCCCGTGTCCTGTCTATTTATACGTCAGTAGAAAATGCTCATCAGGTTGAACGACTTTTGCTAAGGCCCCATTTCCATTTTTTATAGAGTAGCTGGTCTCTTGGAGTTCTTCATCAGATGTTGCATAAACTTAAATTTTTATACGTCAGCAAATGCTCATCAGGTTAAACGATTTCCATATATGTAATAGTGTAGCTGGTCCCTTGGAATTCTTCATCAGATGATCCTGATCTTCGATTTTTATACGTCAACAGAAAATGCTCGTCAGATTGATAAACTTTTCCAAAGGTACCATTTCCATATTTCTTATAGTTTAGCTGTTCTGTTAAGGTTCTTCATCAGGTGTTCCAGTTTTCAAAATCACTTATAGCCTATATGTTGCCCAGGCTTAATAGCTATACAACAAAAAAAGTTTCATTCAAATCCGTCCAGCAGATATTGCGTGAAACGCGTACATACATATACAGATGGACAGACAGACAGACAGACAAAAAATACAAAAAAAATGTTTTTGCTTTCTGTTATTCTTTTTAAGTGTCCCTCTATCCATTTCAGTCAAAAATACTAAATGTACTGTACAGACAAAATATCTTTACTGTTTTATTATTATACCCACGACCCCTTTATGCTGTTAAATAAGCGCGAAGTAGAAATCACCAAAATTGCGCAGCGCCATCTATTGAAAATATTGAGAAATAATTTTAGCTTACATTTCTCATTTTATCAACGCCATCTATTGGATATTTTTCTTGGCACAATCAGTAGATGACCGGAAATAAATTTGCAAATGAATTTATTAGTTTCTTTTCACAATTAAAAAAAAGTAAGAAATTAATTCTAGAAAACAAATAAAAAACGAAAACAGAAAATTATTGTTAGTGGCAGGATTCGATCCAGCTACTTCCAGCAACTTTCTTGAAATATTTTTTTACTAAAATATTTAAAAAAATATAGAATTCTACAAAACTAATACAAAACGCAAAAAAAATTGGAAAAAAAAGTCACATCTGGCAGGATTCGAACCCTGTACTTAAAAAAATAATCCGCGGCCTCTACCGATAGGCCAACATGCATTGCTTATGACTGGCGAAATTTCAAATGGGATTTGTCTAAAGGTACGCAAATTCAACCCCTTTTTTTTGGATTATAAGGGTTGAAATTGTGAACAACCCTTTCTTATGTGGGCAGTATATTGTATAATGAAGACACTAACCAAATTTCACGTTTATAGCTTTTATAGTTTCGGTTTTGTGATGATAAATTAGTTTACCTCCCCTTTTTTACCCCTTTAGAGGTTGAATTTCAAAAAACGCTGAAACACGCCATTGGTTATTTTTGTTGAGAAGCATTCTTGCCAAGTTTCAAGTAAATCAGTGAAGATTTTAAATTTTTTTCATACAAACTTTGCCCTCAATTTTCTTATCTGAGCACTACGTATTAACATAAAACTTCGGTCCAAATTTCAAGTTTATAGCTTTTATGGTTTAGGCTGGGCGTTGATTTATCAGACACCCTTGTTCTTTTATATATATAGATAATTTTGAAAAATCCTTTCTTATCTGAGCACTACGTATTAACATAAAACTTCGGTCCAAATTTCAAGTTTATAGCTTTTATGGTTTAGGCTGGGCGTTGATTTATCAGACACCCTTGTTCTTTTATATATATAGATGATGTAAAAAATTAAATAGACAATTACAAAGTAACATAAACTCAATTTATTCCTAATTGTCCTATTATGTAAATAATATTACCATATATTTTTATGATTTCACAACAATATAAATAAAATAGACTTTAGAAAATTACTTTCGTGGTTAATAAATGTTTTACTTTAGAATGTTTAAGTTTGAACTAATATTTGATTTATTTTCAACAAAATTTAACAAAAAGTACTGTTAAGATTGTTTACATTATTATGTAACAACATTAACATTAACATTATTTGTGGACAAGTAAGAAAAAATGGAGCTTAGATATTTCTGTGCATGATAGTTGGAATTTTTATTGTTGATGGGAACAATATTCTAGTATCTGTGAGTCCATGAATAAACATTATTTTAGTCAAGTTGTGTATATACCTAGTAGGAATTCTTGTTGGTTGAGCTATTTATTTTCTAGCTGTCTCACAACTTGACTAAAATAATGTTTATTTATTTATTTAAAACTTTATTGCACAATAATACAAAAACTATGTACAATTGGCGGACTTAACGCATGGCATTCCCTATCAGTCAAGCATTAGACCAAACAGAAATTAGTAAGGTGGTGCGGTAATGTTCAAAAGCTGTATTTATTCTAAACTGTGCCACACATCACACAAAACACGAATGCATGATCCGTCCAGCCCTTCTAAATATTAAAATACAAAATTGATAAATATTGACTTTGAAAAGTTTTATTTCATTGTTGGTATTGAGTGAAGATTTCTTAAAATTTCCATAGCAAAATACAGAACTAAATATAATTTACAAACAGAGATAACAAGTATGTAATATTACAGTATCTGACAAAGCATGTACGTACGGCCCTGTTCTAGATAAGATGTGTTGAGAACAGACTATTTTGCAACAACTGATTAAATTATTTAAAAACATGATTGTGATTTTTCAATACACAGATAAAGTCTCGAAATCACACATTTAAAACGTAGATTAATCACTTTCATTATATGAGGCTACTGGATTTACCAATCATATCCTGGAATGAAAGGTGCATGGGTAAAAATACCAGGAATAGCACATAATGTACTTTTTATCCCAAAATAACCAACAGAAGCAAAGACCCAGGGCGCAACTAGTATCACATAAAAAACAGACAGGCAGATATGGGGAAATCCAGTATTGAATTTTTCAGTTTAAAAATTCAGCATCTCTTCCGGATTACGTAGCAGGAAATAAAATAAATAAAATTTGATTGTTCACCGTTATCGGTCGGTGTTGCTGCATATACAATTAAGGTAATTGTGTATGCAGCAACTGATAACAGATTTCAACGCAGTAGCGAATGCTAAAAAATATGCAGAGGAAAGTATAGAATGTATATTATGAATAATTAACATAAGCAACAGATTTGTTGTGACTAATGATGATTCCAATGTAGAACTATAGAGTAATCTTTAAAAGGCTAAATTCTATTGTTTTTTTTTCACAAACAATGCTAGATTACATGACATGCAGTGAAGAACATACATAAAATATTTTGTCTATATTGTTATCAAGGTTAGGTAGCTTAGGTGTATTGTTTTTATCGAGGGAAAGGGCTTAAAACTGGGGATTCCTCCACTTATAGGCGATGGGCTAGCAACTTGTAAATATAGTGCTATATCTGAATCTCCATTCCATCAGAAAGCCACTATTCAGCTAAGCGTGGCCTTCGAGTCTCACGATTCTTGGCTCTGTCTACCCCGTAAGGGATAAAGACGTGATTATATGTATGTATATTGTTATCATTTTAACTTATCTAGTGTCGATGTGGAAAGTTATAATAAAGTGAGCCAAGGTCAGCTGATAACTTACCAGAGAGATCAGCCGTCGCATAGCCATCTCGTGGTTCCAGAGGCATTCACAAGGATCCACTTCGTCACCCATTTCTGTACAAAGAAACCACTTTCAATCAATCCCTATGTAATATATTTTTTATGGCACACCCAAATTGCTTTGATGCTGTAAAACTTTTGCCACTACTTAGAAATAAATAATTTGTTCGGCCACGTATCCAAAGTCAGCTGATTATGCAAATTTTAATAAAAAAGGCAAACGTAATACTTTGTTATTATTTACAAATTGTTAAAAACATTGGTTTACGACCATCTGTCACGAGAGAAAGTAACATTCCCAATTTTATGGACACAAACTCACCTATTATTTATATTATTTAGAAAATGGAAAGAAACTAACTAGAAGTCTACAACTGGAATAAAATATTTATCGAAACGATTGCGCCCGCGAAGAGAACCGGAAAATAAAGCTAAATTACACCAATAATTACACCTGCGAAGACATTTTTCCACTGTATGCTTGGAGCTTTCTGATTGGTCGGCAAAGAAAAATCATAACCTGTAACAGCCAATCGCGGTGTAATCTTATATTGGAGTTGCCAAGTTCTTCGTAAAATATATAAATTCAATGTTACCAGTTTGTAAATTTATGATATATCGTAGAAAACAAAGCAATGAAATAATCTTCATCAGTAGGAAATTCCATTGGACTTGGTAAATTGGTAAAAGTGAAAATGAAGGAGTTCTAGTTCTGATACTTTTAAATATAGTTGCATAGTACGGTACACCCTCATATTACAAATTATTATTTAAAAAACAATCATTTTATAAACAACGCTTGTAAAACTATACATTTGAAAAACATATGCTTTGTCAAACTCATTCTTTTAAAATTGGATCATTTTACAAACTAATTACTAGACAAATATTGTGTTTTTTCAAATTATCATTTTACAAACAAATTATTTTACTAAATTTTCAATTGGTAAAACAACGTTAGACAAAATATCTTATGGCAAATATACATCGTTTGATAAATATTATTTACCAAAACTAGAAGATATGAAGTTTCAAGTTTAAACTCACTGATCCCAAGATTTTCATCGTAGGGTTAGGTACAGAAGTCATTACTGGTCTTTTATTTGTAAATTAACTCACAAATCATATTGTGACATGATTTCAACATGCTTATACCTTTTATTGTGTCACACCGGGTGGGGGACCTGGTAACCTGCAACACAGGATCTTTGATACCTAGCGCGGGCGGGCACCAGATCTCCACAACGATACTGTCCTTTATGGTATTAAATTTAATTAATGTTTATCACATACCTATGTAATGTAGTCCAAGGCCATTTTTTGTGGAGTAAATAAACAATTTTTAGATTTTAATAAAAAAAAAGAAAGTTTGTCTCCAAACGATCTGATCTGTAAGTTAGGTTCAGGTTATTTTTTTATGACCACCCGAAAAGACTTTGAGGGTGGAAATGAAGTTAGGTTCAGATTATTTTTTTATGACCACCCGGAAAGACTTTGAGGGTGGAGAAGAAGTTAGGTTTAGGTTATTTTTTTATGACCACCCGGAAAGACTTTGAGGAAAAGAAGTTAGGTTCAGGTTATTTTTTTTATGACCACCCGGAAAGACTTTTAGGGCGTAAAAGAAGTTAGGTTCAGGTTATTTTTTTATGACCACCCGGAAAGACTTTGAGGGCGGAAAAGAAGTTAGGTTGAGGTTATTTTTTTTATGACCACCCGGAAAGACTTTTAGGGTGTAAAAGAAGTTAGGTTCAGGTTATTTTTTTTTATGACCACCCAGAAAGACTTTGAGGGCGGAAAAGAAGTTAGGTTCAGGTTTTTTTTATGACCATCCGGAAAGTCTTTTAGTGCGTAAAATAAGTTAGGTTCAGGTTTTTTTTATGACCACCCGGAAAGACTTTAAAGGCGGTAAAAAGTTAGGTCCAGGTTATTTTTTTATGACCACCCGGAAAGACATGAGTGCAGAAAATAAGTTGGGTTTAGGTTATTTTTTTTATGACCACCCGGAAAGACTTGGAGAGCGGAGAAGAAGTTAGGTTTAGGTTATTTTTTTTATGACCACTCGAAAGACTTTAAAGGCGGAAAAAAGTTAGGTTCAGGTTATTTTTTTATGACGAAACGGAAAGACTTTAAAGACGGAAAAAAGTTAGGTTCAGGTTATTTTTTTTATGACCACCCAGAAAGACTCGAGGGCGGAAAAGAAGTTAGGTTCAGTTTTTTTTATGACCACCCGGAAAGACTTTGAGGGTGGAAAAAACGTTAGGTTTAGGTTATTTTTGCCATTGGCATTGCTTAGCTTTTGGCCAAAGAAGCTGCCAGCCCTTGATTAATAATTTACCTATAGTAGGTTTGTAAAATGATGTTTTTGTCAAGAGAGTTATTTGATGAAATAAAACTTTATAAAATAAAAGTTTTATACTCGATACATTTGTAGAATAAAACATTTATATAAAAAAAGTTTGTAAAATGAAACGTTTTTAAAATAACAAGTTTGTAAAATGAAACATTTTTAAAAGGTATAGTTTTTTAAGTGATAGTTTATAAAGTGATGGTTTGTGAAAGGTTTTTTGGTGAAACATTAGTGAACCCATAGTACAATACCTACCTAATGGAACAAGTTAGCAGAAGGAAAAAAATCACTATGCTAGTAGGACTAGTGATGTGCCGTTTCCGAAATTTTCAAGAATTTTCGGAAACGGTCAGGAAACCTTCTCGGATATATTCCCTAAAACGGAAATTGTTGGAAAAGTACCTGAAATATTTAAAAAAAGGGAATTTTTTTTGCAGCTGTCTTTAAAATAAGAAGATTGACAATCACTAAAATTTTCAAGAAAATCGGATGATGGGAAATGCATATTTTCCGTATTCCGGGGAAATTTTCCCAAGAAATTTCCGAGAAATTTCTTGAGAATTTCATTCCCGAGAAAATTTCCAAGAAATTTCAGAGAACTTTCCAAGAAATTTCTTGAGAATTTAATTCCCGAGAAATTTTCCAAGAAAGGAAACAGGCGGAATCGTCCCCACCCATCAACAGAAATGAAACATAGGTCAATCGACATATCTTGGCAAGCTGATATTTTTTTACTATGGGGTCGTTGCCCAAATGCATGGGGTTTTCATGGTATCGAACGTTTTACAAATATTTATAGCATACATTTTTATATGGAGCCCAAATATTTTTTACAAGATGTTGTTTTTTTTTAATTAACCCCACTGATTTATGAAAGAAATAGGATTTTAATGAAATACTTAGTAGATACTTTAGGAATACTTTGGCATCAGTTTCATTTCTGTTAGTAGATCCCATACATTTTTGTATGGAGCCCAAATATTTTTGCGAAAATGTAATTTTTTTAATTAACCCCACTGATTTATGAAAGAAATAGGATTTTAATGAAATAGTCATAGAGCAACACGGACTCCTTCCGGGCCGCGCGCGGAAGTCCTTGTTGCTCGAAGGAAATAGTAGATACTTCAGGAATTTTTGGCATCAGTTTCATTTGTGTTGGTAGATCCCATACATTTTTATATGGAGCCCAATTATTTTTCCAAAACTTTTTTTTTTAATTAACCCCACAGATTTATGAAACAAAAGTATTTTAATGAAATAATAGACATTTTAGGAACACTTTGGCATCAGTCCCATTTGTGTTGGTGGGTGGGGACGGAGCCCATACATTGGTGCCCTATGTCCTTTCTTGAGAATTTCATTCCCGAGAAATTTTCCAAGAAATTTTAGAGAAATTTCAGAGAAATTTCAGAGAAATTTCAGAGAAATTTCTTGAGAATTTAATTCCTGAGAATTTTTCGAAGAACAATATTTTAGTACTAGCTGTTGCCCGCGGGTTCATTCGCGGCAAAAAGTCTTATGTTTTTCATAAAACCTTTGAAACGCCGTGAAATAGTAACAGACAGACTTTCGCAAAACTTTGGGAGAAAACGTTCCCGAAAACAGGAAAGTTTCGGAAATTTTCCATGAAAGAAATTTTCGGAAACCGAGAAATTCTCGGCGGCACATCGCTAGTAAGGACGAATCATCTGGATAGTGAGAATGATCCTATGCAAAGATTTAAATCATCCTATGATCCAATCAAAACCCAGGGCCCTTGACCGTGACACAGGGTTGTCATCATGATCTGCGTAGTTTTGTTTTCAATGGACAAAATATTGTTAAGAACTTCGATCAGTTTGCTACTATGTTTTTCTCTTTTTTTCCTAGCTACCTATTTGTGTCCCAGTGCTGAGTATAAGCTTCTCCTAACATCCTCCACATACCAATCTCTATAATTTTGGTCTTTTTCTTTCATTCACTGCCAAACGCTCTCGCAAGTCATCCGCACATTTCGTCTTTGGCCTTCTTCTTTTTCTCTTTCCATCGGTTGTATTGGAACTCATGTGGTTAATTTGAGTCCACTCTCCGGGTGCATCAACAGCAGGTACTTTGCCTTTAGGCAGAAATAAAAATACAACTTTAGGTGTGGTCAAAGAGGGTTAATTCCAGCCAGGCTCATTAATTTTAATAAAACTTTTTTCCAAAAAAGTGAACCGACTTCCATAATAAAACTTAAAATCATGAAATAACAATAAAGAAAAATGTATTAGCATGCTACCTACTGAATGAGGTGAAGTCGGTGCCAAGTGCAGGACTATGTAATTGTTTAGCTAGGCATTTTGTATATGTACCTACATGATTCTAATGTTAATTTATATTATTTAATATTAAATTTGGCACCGACTTCACCTCATTCAGTAGGTAGCATGCTAATACATTTTTCTTTATTGTTATTTCATGATTTTAAGTTTTATTATGGAAGTCGGTTCACTTTTTTGGAAAAAAGTTTTATTTTATCATTTTTAGTGCTTCTACACCTTTTCATTTTCTTTAATAAAAACTTAAACTTTTCTTTCACTGGTGGCCGAAAATAAAGAATTAAGAATTCGAAACTTTTTATGTCAGTTTGATTTGAAATGTCAGAACATGTCAAATTGTCTATTATTTTTGGCACATAAATAGACCGTGAGCACGCGACGACCAAACCTTCCTTATTTTAAAAATGCTGAATATTTCTCTGCGTGGTATATACGAGTAAAAAATATTAGCGACTAGGTATGAAGTTTGGATCTTAGTTGCTTATGCAGGTAATATGGATAGCAAGGATGATTTTTATAGGTATAAAAAGCACCCTTGGGGCCTTCCAAAGTAATACATAATAAATTCAGCTTTTATAATAAAACAAAAAATCAGCTTTTATAAATAACAAATTCAGCTTTTATGATAAAACAAATAATTTAGTAAAGTTACAATGTCTAGCAGGGGTTTATATCTGCACCAATTGCCTGGTAATGGATGGCGTGATTTCTTATATTATTAGGAATAAAATCTTTAAAAATCTTTACTTTAAGGAAATTGAGTTACCACTTTAAATGTTATTGCTACAAATAATCTGCCTAAGTAATCATGATCCAACTTTTATAGTCACTAAATGTTTGGAACATACACAGAAAATCTTTAGTTTTAATAAAATAAGGAAGGGCATGCTATCGCGGGCTTTTGCTCTATAATGCAATGTTGGTATTTTTATATTTTGTTAGGTATCTTTAAAATTACCGAACAGATTCTGACGTGGTCAAAATGGGACCAACTTGGGTATATATCATTACGAATAAAAAAACAATTTCGGAAATCAGTCCACTATAGGCGGAGAAATCGGCGAACATACATAAAAAAAAAACATACATACATCGAAACATATAACCTCCTCCTTTTTTGGGAAGTCGGTTGAAAATAGAACTAAATTTGGTACCTATCGG
The DNA here is from genome assembly GCA_018467065.1 of Ephestia elutella. Classification (NCBI taxonomy): domain Eukaryota; kingdom Metazoa; phylum Arthropoda; class Insecta; order Lepidoptera; family Pyralidae; genus Ephestia; species Ephestia elutella. The sequence continues at coordinate 4,709,524 of CM031573.1, read as the reverse complement.
CAAAGATAAAATAAGCTATCGGCAACGAACAGAGACGTACTCGGCCGTAGTGTATTTTTTCTTTGCCTGTTTGGTTGTTTATTTCTTTGTTTGTGTTACCTCTTCATGCTTTCTCTGTTGAGCCAATCTTCCAGAAATTTCGCTTACACATAATTAGAAGCAGTAGCGGATTTAGTGGGGAGGGAGGCACGGGGGCACGTGCCCCCCAGACTGCTTTTTTGTGTACCTACTGTGGAGAGAGATTCCATGACAGTGTGTATCAAATTAAGAAATAACAGAAACGTGCCCCCCCAGACTGTTTTTGTGTCTTTAGGATTTGTTTCAAGGCGGGCGGCAAAAGCATCAGGACGGATGTCGATTTATTGCACCCCCGGCCCTCTCCTAAGATGCATAGTTCACCACGGTCCTTGTGCCCCCCCAGGAAAAAATCCTGGATTCGCCGTTGGTTAGAAGTACTGAGATGGACTGTTCACAGGGCATACCTTTCGTTCGAAAGAGCACAGTTCCCGTAAGAAATTCACGCGGGCGAAGCCGCAGGCAAAAACTAGTGATTTACAAAAGTAATTTACCTACATACTATTATGTAGGTAGGTACTTATACTTAGCAAGTTGGGTTACAATCACAGAAATATTTTTTTTTTTATATATATTATTTTTTTTAATATTATTATATATCTGTGGTTACAATAGTCATATGTCATACTAACTACATAAGTTATTAGTCTTATATCAGAATCCAGAAATTTTCAGTACCTATACCGCCTTCTTTGCTAAATATCAAAAGACTTAGGAGTGGATTTTTTGTGTTCATTTTTGCATAAAAAATAGAATTTTTAAAACGCAATTATTTGTATGCGCTACTAATTGCTCTCACGTTTTTGCATTCCAGTTTTAGTTAACATTTTTTGTTTTTGAATTTTTATATTGACTAGCTAATATGGTATGAAGTTGCAGGCTTTGGCTCCAAAACCAATGAAAATTTACTGTGTATAGGTGTGTTGTTTTTCCAGCTATTTATAGCGGGTGTGTTTTTGGTTTTGGAGCCAAAGCCTGCAACTTCATACCATATTAGCTAGTCAATATAAAAATTCAAAAACAAAAAATGTTAACTAAAACTGGAATGCAAAAACTTGAGAGCAATTAGTAGCGCATGCAAAAGCCCTGTTTTTTTAATAGAGTTATATCAAAGAAACTTTATGCAGACACCTATTATAATTGAATCCTATTCTAACTGATATTATAAATTCGAAAGTGAGTTTCTTTGTTTCCCCTTACGCTTTATCTACTGAACCGATCTTCCTAAAATTTCGCATACACATAGTTAGAAGTACTGAGAAGTACATATACCTTCCGTCCCGGGAAAAGCATTTGTTCCTGCGGAAAATTCATTAAACCGCGGGCAAAAGCTAGTGGTTAATTAAACCCAATTAACTAGTCAAAATAAAAATTCCAAAACAAAAATGTTGCAAAACGTGAAAGCAATGAGGGATTTTCCGAGACACATTAAAAAAAAACAAATGACTACATAGATGGCGCTTAGTAAAAGGCGAGAGAAAAAGTTCCATACAAAAAGCAAAAAATTCACGGGATTGGCATTTAAAAAAATAAAACTTAGTAAAAAACAACTAAAAGTAGGGCCATTTTAATAGGTCAAATCAATATTGTGACTTGTGCAACTGTCAAACTGTTACGTGATTTCTTTTCTGCCTCTGGTTGACAAGAAAAAACGCACCTTATAGGTTCATCCATTATTACGACTCGGCTTTCATAAAACGCTATCTGTTGAAACTTTTTTATACTGATTTTTTTTTCTTAATTTAGCTGTCAGAAAATCGCTCATTAGTACCTACCTATTTAACCTTTATTATCCAAGAAATTTATGTTTTTAGACACTTAATTGAATAAAATATAATACAGTGACGCAAAATAGTATTGATTACCTTACATCTGCGCTGTAGTAATTGTCACGGCGATAAGGGCGTGGTCACACAAGCCCCGCCCAGTCCGGTGGGCGGGCCCCGCCCAACGCTAATTGATTACTTGCAAAAATACTTAGAACTGCGTATATTATTGAGGATGATGGATCAAACTCAATGGAGAAGGCAATGGCAATCCACTCTAAGAAAGTTGTTGCTTTGTCTTTTAATCCACGTTCGACCACCTTCAGCTATTCACATCCCTCTTCCTTTAGTAGTATTCCTCATGACTGAAAGTCGTGGTCACTATATGTAATGAAACACAACGACTATCTTGGCAACGTTAATGGAGTGGTTTGCCATTGCCTTCTAAGTTTCACACACTAGCTGATAATCATCAACCAGAGTGCAGGTTTTTTATTTTTTTTATTTAACCTTTATTGTAAAAACACAATGTATGGCACAATAGGTGGACTTAATGCAGAAGCATTATCTAACAGTCGACCTTTGGGGTAAACAGAGAACTTAAGTGGGTCTAATAAAGGGATTGTTGGAAACGAGACGGGGGGGGGAGACAAAATAAGAGTAGCATAAAATATGTAATAATACATAGTAATACATATATATAGCTAATATGACATATAAGAATATCATTACATATAATATAAATAAATAATACAGGTTTTCTCACGATGTTTTCCTTTACCGGAAGCAAGTGGTGGTCGATGAAAGAAAACTATCATACATGAGTCAGATTGGTATACAAACTCATAGCGCACGGGCAGGATTTAAACCTGGGAGCTTTGCAGCCAGAGGCGGGCGCAATACGCCACTTGACCACCACCGCTTCTATGAGGACATATACAGAGTGAATTCAAAATCATTGGCAAAATTTCTAATGGTGAAAGTATTCATGAATACGAGCAACATTTTGTATGGGACCGACTCTGAAATCTCAAAAAAATCTATGATTTTGTATTCATTCTGTATGATAATCTCTTCACCCTATACAGATAGAGAAGATAAAATTCTCAAATACTCCGAAAAAATTTAAAGTACATTTAAAGTATAAATTGAATTTCTGGAATTTGGTAAAAATATTGTTATAACAGTAAATAAACGAAATAAATAGAAGAAAATTTAGTTTGTTAAAGAAAAATTTAGTTTATTAAAGTTATTAAATACATAGTTAAAACAGCAAAACAGCAAAGACAGTCTCCCCCCCCACAGGGAGGTTAATGGCTTAAATAAAAAATAAATAAAAAAAAAAGTATAAAAGCTACGTGTCGACCAGGTTTACATCTAACTACGAGCTTACGAGCCTCGCTTCCAATACTCAGGAATGACCTTTATGATGGTCATTCAGGCACCGTTTCAATTTTCTATGAAACATTTGTCTTTTTAACAAAAGAGACCTGAGACTAGAATAGACTTTTTAATTTAATAGTAAGTAGTTAACTATAAAGTTTTGCTATTTGGGTCAAATACTTTTTACACTTTTCGATATATCAATCAAAAATTTTCAAATGCTTGTGAGCATATTTGTAAGTTTAGTAAAACTGATCTATGTCAGTAGTTTAGCATAACTAAATCTGTGCTAGTGAAGGTTTAATTTCTGATAAAACAGTCGCGTCGCGTCGGTAAAAGAAAAAGAAAGCAATTATCATGGACCATAAATGGTAATTTAGAAGGTCTTCCTGCGCGCGCGCAACTTCCTCTGATTAATCTGTGCAAATAAAAAAACTTAAATATATTTTTTCTATTTGAGATTTTCAGTGATTTAATCATTCCACAGCTTTCGAAATGGAACGTCACAAATTGTCGTAGCACTCGTAGCCAACTCGTAGCATGAGGAGTGGTCGCGTAGCGCCCGCCCCGCTACGCCGGCCACATCGACTACGGCCCACGCCCGCGCCGCGCTCACTCTGCCTCGGGCACCGCGCCGCGCGGACATGGCGCCTCTTCTCCGCCCGCCGACACCGTGAGTACTACGCTTTACTTTCGAACTTTTATTAAGTTATCCCATTTTTTTTACCTCCTTGTAGAAAAAAAAAGTGCGCCAAAATCAGTTCTTTTTTTTTAAAGACAAATTATGTTTGTTGCCGCATAACTCGTCAGTTTATGCAATAGAAACTTTTGCTATTTAACTTAAATAACTTCTAACTTTTTCTTTGGTAGTCTGAACACCGTCATCCCTAAAACTTTTTATTAAAACGCCGATTTAAAACGTAATTTTTTTGTATGATAGTCACATTCATGTTAGTGAATTGTTCATAATAATATGCTATCCCGTATCCCGATATTTCCGCGGGAGCGACGCTGCCTGGCACAGCTAGTGCATAATAATGCGTTGTAGAAATTAAGTATTATATTTTGTTTCCAATCTCTAAATTAAGCCACCTATACATTTTTTGACAAAATTTTTATTTATCGATATTTGTGTGATGCATCAGCTTTGCAGAACTTCTGATTTTATAATTTATGTCACACTGATGTTTATTAAATTTAAATAGGTAAGTACCTAACTACATTGCGAAGCTGTTATTACTGCCGTGTATCTTGGTTATAAATATACTGTCTTGTTCATGAAACGTAAAAAAAACTTTAAGCCTAGTTTTGTATAGTTATGCACAAAGTAAAGAGATATTAATATTGACATTATTATCAAACAATGAAAATCTATTTAATTTAAAAGACAGATTTTATCCAAAAGAAAACTTTTGGATACCTAATATCTGTCTTTTTAATTTAATTATACTTGATTAATTTGGAAAGCTACATAAAAATAATACCTAGATTAAATTGGTACCTACTTATGTCTAAAACTTGTTGTTACGAAAAATTGCTTATATTAAAAAATTTACACCATTGAAATGATGAGTTGCTTCAATATGTATTTTGTCAGCAACCAGCTAAAGCTAGTGGTGGAAAAACATTAAAAAATAATAAGAACTATGCTGAGTTATAGTACGGGGATATTATAGAAACAACCTTCAACTTTTGTGAACTTTTTGGTCTTTTTGGTCGCCGACTATACGTGTGACCTAGTTTTAAGATTTTATTTTATGTATTTTAGTTAAATTTTATAAGTATGGAGTACCTGTAACACAAGTTTTTATTACTTAGCACAGGACTCCAGCACTTATACTATATATTATAATAAATGATTTGAATGAGAAAGAGAATACCTAAATGATAAAGGCAATAATAAAAATAACAAAAAAAGAATAATAGATATTTATTTATCTATTATTCTTTTTTTGTTATTTTTATAACACTAACAAGTCTCAACACTCTGAGACTAACGTCTATTTCTTCAATTAACTTTAGACTTTACTTGAGTTTAAAGATGTATCGTCTGAGCTTTCTTTTTTCCGGATATCAATTGGCATTTCATGAACAGTAAAGGTGTAGAGTAGAAACGTATTTAGGGATGTTTGGATGAAGTGTGAAGGTAATCAGTGCAATTTACGAATATTTTCGTAAATTAATCCTACTGATTTCCTTATAGGTCCCGATTATTATCTCACTGAGAACATTAAAGCGTTATGTATTTTAATAAAATCAGACACCAGGTAAGTAATAACACACTTGATAAAAAGAAGAAGTAGTAAGGATTAAATGAATTAAACATAGTTAATTGAGTTTATAGAAGTAAAAATATATGAAAATAATGAAGTTGCAAATAAAGATTTTTATCTATCTATCTAATGGAGTGAAGCTAAGGGCGAAAGGTAGAAACTTGAAACATGATCGTAAAGGGGTTTGGGTAATTTTGCGTAAATATAAATGAATCATTAAAGTTTTTAGACGCATTTATATTTTTAATATAGTATAGTTTTGCATAATAGTATTTTGTGCCGCAAATAAGTACTTATAGAATTTCTATCTTTACATTAGATAAATAGACGATTGTTAAATTATTATGATCAAATAAATTATGAAATACATTATTGCACTGATAGCGAAACGAAGAACAATGCGCGGAATTGTATAATAGTACATTTTTGAGTGCATTAGGCCTTCTTAGTTGAAGAAAAATATAAGTAAGATAAATAAAACAAGCTGACATCATGTTGGTGTAGAAATTAGCTTTTTTAAACCAAAACTATTGAAGTAGACTTGGCATCGTTTTACTTTTAAAGTAAGAAGTTGTTACTTAGTGCATAAACTACAAGAAATTTTCTTGACTGTAACTAACTATTAAATATTTTCATCAATAAAAAACTATCTTATTTAACGAGGTTGCCAAGTAAAAATTCGAAATATCATGCAAAATCCGTAATATCCACAATTTTCAAGATAACAGGAAATTTTTCCGTAGATAATCTCTTCTTTGGGCAATGAATTACATACAAATAAATGCCACGGAACTTACGAAATCCCTATCTGGATGTAAAATCCATATCTTGCAGTTTCGTCGAATCAATTTATTAGTTTTCAATCAATGTTCTGAATGTCGCGTCGCACTGGCTCATTCGGTTCGTCACTCGAGTCGCCGAATTCCAAATTCAATTTGTGCTAGTGGTGGCCGTAGTGATGTGGAGGTTTTTCGGCTACCGGACGCTGGACATGACAGCCACTCCGGCGCGCAGTCGAGTGTCCTGGCCCGTAGGGTTGGCAAAAGTTTGAAATTAAATTGCGACAGTTTCCGTTGTTTCAATAATCCTCTCTGCTTCTTTGTCTTGTGATCTGGTCTTCGAGTTCAAATCTTACAGGAAACATTCTTTGTAAAGTTTTGTAAGAATTTGGGAGTAAGTATAATAAAGAATTAACTAAGCATTATCATTTAACGTTGCAATCTTCCATCCTTCTGGGAACGTTACCTCAAGGCTATTATTAGCTCGTCATTTTCAGGGCTTTCAGGATTTATAGCTACAAGAATACATAGCGTTTTTTTCAATAATTTATTCTAAATCTCAATGTTTGTTGTTATAGGTTTTTTGTTTACGGCAACTATGCCATTGCCAATTCATTGAAATAAACATATGTGTTAGTTGAATCAATGTCTCGTGTAGGGTTTAAAAACGCCTTTACCAATATAAGCTCATTTTTAAACCACAATGAAGAATCAGCGCCAGCCCTAGTCGCTAGCGGTCCGGCATGACATGGTCAAGGGCCGGCCCTCCGTCACGTTATAACATTTGTCACGTCATTATGCCAGCCGGATCCGGACCGTAATGGGAGCCGAGTGGACGCGATTATTTCTGGACGCTTAATTAACTGTCCGGATTAAAGGTCAAGTGCTAGTTCTTTGAGGTGACGTGTATGGGATGAATAGCGGTTGTTTGACCAGCTATGACTTGATTATGGAATAATTAATCGGTATACTAGAGATACTAAGTAATATAAAGACATGGAGAACTAAGAGAAAAGAAGCAGTATTTGTTTGTTTGAAAGCATTAATCTCTGAAATAACCGGTACAATTTGAAAAATTATTTCATAAAAATGAAGGGAAATTGCAACGATGAATTGATGATTTATTACTGCCAATCATTAAGTTCGTAAGGCTCGGTGCAATGATGCTTAGGTAATGATAAATAAATTAGCAAGTATGTGTTTAGGGTTGCGTTGCGTACCTCAATTGATAAAAACGGAACCCTTATCGGATCGGATCGGTACCCATTGGTCCTCTGAAATTCGCTTTTCCTCAAATTTCATGTTATTTGCGACGCCGCAGAAGGGAACCAAAACCTATGGCATACTTTCTCTGGGCCAAGTATTATGAAAGGATTTCTTAATGATGCTTACTTTTTTTGTACCCAGGGTGTGGCGACTTCGTGTGGGGTAACATGGCGCTGAAGACGCCGACGCCGGGCGCCGGCCAGCGCGAGACCTGGGGCAAGAAGGTCGACTTCTTGCTGTCAGTCATCGGGTTCGCGGTCGACCTCGCCAACGTGTGGCGCTTCCCGTATCTCTGCTACAAGAATGGCGGAGGTGAGTCGTCTCACAGCAGCGAAGATACAGGACTAGTGGCAAGAATGACTTCTTGCAGTCAGTCATCGGGTTCGCGGTCGACCTCGCCAACGTGTGGCGCTTCCCGTATCTCTGCTACAAGAATGGCGGAGGTGAGTCGTCTCACAGCAGCGAAGATACAGGACTGGGGCAAGAATTACTTCTTGCTGTCAGTCATCGGGTTCGCGGTCGACCTCGCCAACGTGTGGCGCTTCCCGTATCTCTGCTACAAGAATGGCGGAGGTGAGTCGTCTCACAGCATAGCGAAGATACAGGACTTGTGGCAAGAATTACTTCTTGCTGTCAGTCATCGGGTTCGCGGTCGACCTCGCCAACGTGTGGCGCTTCCCGTATCTCTGCTACAAGAATGGCGGAGGTGAGTCGTCTCACAGCAGCAAAAATGCAGGACTTGGGGCAAGAAGGTGAACTTCTTGCTGTCAGTCATCAAATTCGCGGTTGTCAGGAATGCCGAAAGTAAGTCGTCTTCAACACAGGAAAAAGAGAAGACACGCGGCTTGGGATAAGATAAGCCATAGACATAGAAAAAAAACTACTAACTATATGAGATAAGCCCACCATTGCAGTGAAGCGATACACCAATACCACGATGATACCACTTATTAACCTGGAAAGAAGCATCTACGCTTTATAGTGTCTCCGTATTTCTATTGTCAAAAAAATATTTTCACCCACAGAGTTCTAAACAAATCTCGGGGAATTTCCTTTTTTCGTCTTCACTAATCCATTTTCAAGATCATACAAGCTCTAACATCATATAGCGACGCCAGTCGGTAGCGCCTCATGAATAGCTGCCTCTAAGTGGCTCTTGCCGCGCTAATTGTCGCCCTCCTTAGCCTGAAAGACTCGTTTGTCTAGTGGCTGGGTGTGGGACACAGAATTTCGAAATGAGATGTAGAAGTGGCATAGACATGTTGGGAAGGCCGGGAATTTTATTTCCCCACCTTACGCAACGCAGAACAGGAAGGAGTGGAAGCTTTTGGTATCGGAGGCCAAGATCCTCTTTGGGTCGTCGAGCCATCGAAGTAAGTACCTTAACACTCGTGTGAAGGTGGGTCTGTCAGGGTTATTTCGTCGCCGCACCCGCACCCTCAGATTCCGATAGGAAGAAGCTCCTTAGCTAATTCACACACACACTCAATCGAATTTTAATGGCACTTCCCCGAGTAACTGAGGAAGATTCAGCCTGCGGCCTCAGTTTCTTGGGGGGAAGGGTGGGGTTTTGTACCTATCTACTTACATATAACTTACTTCTTTCAGGGATCTTATTAATAAAAAAAAAATAAGATATAACTAATTTGTTTTCTTTGAATGCGTTAATGTTGTTCCTGGAGGCCTTAACATTTTCCCGTTTACGATTTAATCATTGAGGAAGAATTTACTGGAATATCAGCGGTGTCCCGAGTTTTTATTGAATTGAAAGTAGAAAAAAGAAAGTGTTTAATGAACTTGAAAAGTTGATTGTGAAACTGTTCACAGCTGTACACATAACCACAGTATTAATATAGTTAGACCTAACTGTTTAGAATTTTACCGAGAGCGGGCGAACGGTAGATTTCCTCGATACAATTTAGATTGGAATGGATTGAAATACAGATATATCCATTCAAAATATAGGTCTCTCAGATCCCGCATATAGGCATTCCGGCAGTTCATTAGAGCCGCCCCTGATTCTAACTCTCCAGGCCTCTTGAGGAATAATAGTCGGTTAACAATCCTACGCCTTGCAATAGACTGTAGTGCTTCGCCTTATAGTGTAGAGGCTCGCCTCACCTTTAGTGCCTCGCCTCGCACGTTAAGAGAGCTTACACCTTCTAATTGAACGCTTCATGCGGTTAAAAGCTCGTCTATGGTTTAATCAACTTATGTGTTTATCGCACAATACATCTATGATAGAGAATGCATTGTAAGCATACTATGTAAGTATAGAACTTTTCTCTCACGTACTTATTTTGTTTCTATTAGAAATGCGCCAAAATATTGTGATGATATTACGTCAATTGGACAACACATAAATAACTAAGCAGAATTACGTTTTAATTCTATCAAATACTATAGTAACTCTAAAATAGTTTTTGTTTCTATGTATAGACTCTCTGTGTACTTTATTTTGTGGATATTGAATAAGACTGAGGTACATGTATAACGGTCGGCTGTGTAACGTCCGTTTGAGTCAACGAAGAAACTTGATGAATTTTTACCTCCTCAACGGTTAACTGCACGTTCATGAAATTTTTTGAAATATTTATTGTCATCAGGGCGGATGAATGAATGAATGGATGAAAATGTTTATTTGAAAAAGCTTAGCACACACATTCTTATATTATAAGTATCCAAACACATGCTTGTAAGTTGTAAGCATATCCTTATATTATAAAGTAGGTAGGTAGTGATTAGTACAATAATGCCCTAGGTAGGTAGGATGGTGTATCTATAAATGTAATTTCTTGTTTATATATATATCCATACTAATATTATAAATGCGAATGTTTGGATGTGAGTTTGTGAGTTTGTGAATTTGTGAGTTTGTGAATTTGTGAGTTTGTGAACTCACATCCAAACTTTCGCATTTATAATATTAGTATGGATGGATAACTCAAAGGTGACTGACTGACATAGTGATCTATCAACGCACAGCCCAAATCACTGGACGGATCGGGCTGAAATTTGGCATGCAGGTAGATGTAATGACGTAGGCATCCGCTAAGAAAGGATTAACGCGAGCGAAGCCGCAGGCGCCAGCTAGTGTGCTAATAAAGTATTCTTGTTGTTGTTGTTTGTGACAATAAAAGCTAGTACCAAAAAAACTTATATAAACTTGTATAAATTAAAGATGTAGCCTGCTTATGACGGCGCGGGAAAGAGCAAAAAGCTCCGTGAGCCTGCGGAAATGAGGCGGTCGGGTCTCGGCACAATCCGGAACTTGGAAAATGAGATTTGCCTTTGTTTTTCTTAAACTGGCCAAATGCGTGTTGGTGCCTGGTCACGTGCATGATAGGGTTCCGAAGATATATTTGTACTTAGCTAGAATCTACCATCTAAAAATTTATAGTTATATATTTCGCAAATGGATCCCCAATAAAAAATTTCTTCGTCTTAGTTACTGTGGCAAAACTGTTCTAAATTCAACTGATTAGGCGATTCCCTTTGGCCACTTTCGAAACCAAAATGTCGAAATGATCAATCGTCGTAAAATAAAAAGTTTCTTATGAGTAAATACATTTAATAAAATAAAGCTTACGGTAAAATAAACTTCAACAATAACAATTACAAAAGTGAATAATAATTGTCAAAATAAGTACGAATATTTAAAATAAACTACAAAAAATATAAATAATTAAAAATAACTTAAAAATGTGAATATTCAAAAATAACATTTAAAACAGTATAAAAATAAAGATAATCTATTATTTCTTTCCCTTTTTCATTGCGGGCGGCGGCGGCGGCGGCTCGGCAATCTCCTCCGGCGTGGGCGGCACCGTCGTGTCAGGCCATAACCTCTTCACGAAGTCACACAAACTCGCTAAGTTCACTGCCTTCGCCCCCTTCTTCGCAGGGGACGGAAACACATTACACAATTCTTCCAGTAAATCCCCGTCCAAAGGCACATTTTCCGCGCGCACCGCATCTTGAAGCTCCTTGCTCTGAAGAGATGAACCATACTGCTTCTTTAGCTGTAAGAAGAACAATGGTATATCTACTTGGCGCTTCTTGAGACTAGTACCAAGATATGCAGCTCTTCGTAATATAACTTCTCTCGCATCAGGGCCACTTAGGACCCAATCATTTAAGACGTGACCGTACGTGATGTAGAAGTTCGTGCGAGATTTCATATTTCTCACTTTGTTCAGAGTGACTACGAACTCTTTTGAGACATCTACGTTTTCAAGGAGCAAATTTTGCAATTTGACACTGGGCTTTCTCATCTTGTCTATCAAGATTTGCGCATCGTCTGCAGTCATAGGATTACGAGAAAAGTCAAGAGTGATTAGTTTTTTCGCTTTGAATAAATTACTGGCTATAGTTGATATGTCCGCTCCGCGAAATCTATTATTACTTAAGTCTAGTACTGCCAATGAAGGGATCAACAGGATGTTTTTGATAGCATCTGCTAGTTTTTCTCCTTCCATTGAATTCCAGGATATATTAAGGCTCCGGAGGACTCTACTCTGTGACAAAACATTCAGTAATTTCGCTATTGGAGCTACTTGAAAAAAGCAGTTTTTTGATAAATCAAGTTCTTTTATTTTATCAACGTTAAAATCCAAAACTTCCACTAATGCTAATGCAGTGAGTCTGCCTAGTTGGTTGTTACTCAGATTAACATTTGGAACAGCTACTCCATCATTAAGCTGCTGTGCAAAGTATACTCCACCGTCCTCACCTAGTAGATTTCTTGACAGATCGAGAGTGGTCAAGCTTCGATTGATTTTTAAATTAACCATCAGAGAAGCTAATCCCGATGGCCCAATGCGACACCCCGTAAGTATCAATTCTTTTAAAGTGACATTGGACTGCAACATTTTTCCTAAATGGTAACAAGCATCATCGTTCAGGAAATTGTCAGTGAAATCAAGGCGCTTGACATGTTTGTTATATTGTAATGCCATGGCCATTGCGCGTACACTAAAAGGGTCAACACAGTAGTATTTTAAGTTAATTTCATTAGAGAGTAAGTTCTTGTGAAAAAGTCTGACTGGACATTTGTTCATTTCCTGACATAGAGATAAGTACAAATCTTTACCATCACTGGGGTATATTACAGGTTTTTCAGGCTCCAGAAGGGCAGCTTCGATTCCAGGATCAGTAACAGCAGGGTAGCTGTAATAGACGTGCCTGAATACAGAGCTGTCAGATTGTTTTATATACTTTGCACATAATTCTCCACTTCCTGGGGAGTACAAACCTTTGGACTGAAGTACTTTTTTCCTGTTTTGCACAAACCTGATAGATTCGAGCGAAGACCACTCGCTCATCGGCGGGTCCTCGCTGGAGACATATTCTGCCACTACTTCTTGTATAACCTCTATTGCTTTTTCATCGCCGCTGCCGCTACCGCTCGACATTTTAGAAAAGTTAATATAATAAGATTATATAAAAAGTAAAAAAATATTAAAGAAAGGACAAAAAAAAATCATATGTAGTCATTGAAATGTCATTTTAAGGGATTGTCTGATTTTGTCTGTCTCTATGATTTTGTATTTTTTTTTTGTAAAATTCAATGTTTAGGACATAGAAACATTAACAGCATTGTTATTTTACAGTATTCAATAATATTTTTATTTATTATGTACAAATGGTGGACTTAACGCCATATGGTATAGTATTATATTCCGTATAATATAATTTTTGCAATTTCGATTCGAAATGATGATGATTCAGTATTGCTAAAATCTTGGAACTAACAAGTAACTACTTAAAAACTTCGTTGTTCCCTTAGAAATATACCATATCTTTCTGCCACAAATCTTAAAAGAACACCAAGTTGTAATACTATTCAGATTTCTATATTAAGGGCAGAAAGTGCGGTGTAACTAAGAGTTAGGTACATCCTGAGCTTTATGGGTGTAACAAGAGCAGAGCAAGGCTTGCATGCCGGCCGCAAAGTTTCTTCCACACGGTAATTGCATCCTGGTCTTTGCTTTGAGCCCCCTTTGCCGTCCGCGAGCCAGTAATTGACAATCAAACGCGCCCTTTACACGAGAAACTTAGTTAACTCCTCGATGTGCAGGAAAATTAGTAACGCAATAATGGCAGTAATAAGCTAATGGAGCAGGGTCATTGCAAAGGCGATTGGAGTAAAAATTATGGAAAGTTGGAATTGATACCCTTTATAAACCTACTTATGAAAACCAACTACAACCCGTTCTGGACTAGAATCTATAAAAATTTTGATAAACGATGACTATTTTTATTTCCCAAAAAATGAACCAACTTCCGTTATACTAGGTTGATCAATAAGTTCGTGGAATAGGGTATTTGACTGTTTTTTAAATCCTATCTAAAATTGTTCATTACGTTATCAGAAAACTAACGATGTATATATTTTTGATTAATTTTCAGTATTTACATTTAAAATTGATGAAAAAGTTCAAAATAATCATATTACCGCTTAAAAGCTCAATACGTTACAATGAAAACCCCGTGACGTATTATGGGCACTCGTCACTAAAAGCCGTTCTGTTTTACGTACACTAATATCACTTCCTTGTTTTCATAACAAGATTTTCAATACAATACGATGTAATTGAAATGTTAATGTGAGCGACAAAACTTAAGTTGCTAATGGCAATGGCGTAAAAGGTCTAGATTAGTCTCACACTTTTTCTAAAATTACGGTGCTACTTTTACAGTGCGAAACGGAACATGGAATTGACACTTGACTGATTTGACCACCTAAATTACGTCATTGAAAATGGCGGAGCGTTTCATATCACGTTGTCAAAGGCTTAAAATAAATAACAAAAAAAAAAAAAAACTTTATAATAAGTTTATTAACATAATCGTTGCTTCTTTTGACATTTTAAAATATCCAAAAATTAAAGAAAAATATTGTCTTTAAGGATATTTATAGAATTACTCATATTTTTAATACTGTCAAATACCCTATAGGACACTTATCAATGAGTTATAGGAATGAGATCTCCTTTTTTCAAATCTTATATTCCTTAGTAGCGAAGGCCAGAAAAAAACTAAATCAAAAACTTCACCAAATTTTTTTTTAACTTTTCATTGTGGCGGGAATTTCACTCGTATGCAAAATGCATCAATTCGAACTTCGTGCAGTTATTAAATATTCCTGCCTCGAAATTTTTTCTACAAAAAGTGTTTTTGTAAAAATGTAGTCTAATTGGGCAGACGATGCTCCGTCTTATTCTTCAGTGGCATACTGCTGCGCTGAATTTAAACATGGTAGAGCTGCCTACAATGAAGACCCATGCTCCATGCGTCCAACAACAACCACATAATTGCAACTGTTTTCAGGAACGCGGAAGGTACATAATTGATTGACTATTTAAATAAAGGAGAGACAATAACCGAAAAAGTTTTACGCATCACTGATGAAAAAACTATGCGAAGAACTAAAAAAAAAACGTCGAGGAAAATTGAGTACTAGAATGTTTTTCATCATGAAATGCGCTTGCCCACCGATCTGATGTCGCAGGCGCTGCCATTCGATCTGCTGGATTTAAATTGATGCAGCACCCACCATATTCTCTAAGAGAATAAGATTTTTATCTTTCCACTGTGACGATGAGGTGATATGTGATGTAGAGCCCTTTTTTGAGTCCCAAGATCAAGTCTCTTTTCCAAGGGAATTAACCACTTGTGAAACACTATTCAAGGTGTATTAGCTAAAAAGGCAATCACTTTGAAAAATAAAAACGATTTACATATACTTATCCTAGAGTTTTATTGCATTTCCAAAAAATTATTGATCAACCTAGTAAAACTTAAAATCATGAAATATAGGCAGATTAATCAAAAAGAAAAATGTATTAGTAACCACCTACTGATTGAGGCGAAGTCGTTGCCAAGTGCAGGCAGGGCTATAAAATATTAATTTGTTTGTATTATGACTTATTTATTATCTTTGCATTTCATGAATATCCAGAGTTTTAAAGTAGGTACGTTAATATATAAAAGAAATATTTATACCATTTATAAATTAATCATACCATCTGCGCGTAAATTGACCTTCCATTATTGACCGTAACCAATAAATTTTTATTTTATTCTCTTTCATTTCATTCCTGATTGTGTGAGCTACTTTTTCATACTCTGTTTAATTTGCGATGGGAGTCTAAAGCTGATGCAATTAAATGGCAATTCTCGGACGGTTCAAAGGCGATCTTGACTTCCCAGCGTCGACGAGGCAAGGCAATTTGTTAGCTATCCTGGAAAATGCTACAGGGAATTTATTTTCGCTCGTAGCATCGTAAAAATTATGTGTAACTTGTATGTATGAATCGAATCTACATAGTTTCAATTGCATATCTAGGGCTTAAGATCCTCTTACCTTATTTATTCATGTGTATATGTGCACACGCAAATATATGGACATTTTCACACCTTTATTGTTTTTCATTCAGACTAAATTTATCAAAGTAAAAATGGTCTTCTACTAGTACTAAAAATTGCTAAAAAATAATTTCAAAACTGACGGACTACACTTATTTGACACTGTCTAATTTTTATATTTATTTTGATATTTTTATAAATGTGATAATTTTTTATATTATTAAATATTTTTTTATGAAAATTTTCCGGAATGTCTTACGATAGCAGTAGCAGCTTCTGTGGTGAAGAACAAACCGAAGAAGTCTCAAATGTGGAGCAGGAAATCATATACAGTAGTGAGGAACCACCAATGAGCCAATGGTCTTCACTTGACTCAGAGTACTTTGAAGAAAACGTGAAAAAGCAACTCTATTCTAAAGGTCTTTATTCTCCAGGAAGTGGTGAAATATGTGCGAAAAGTATAGGTATGTCCGACAGCGAGGTATTGGCACACTCCTATTATAACTACCCTTCTGTGACTGACCCTGGCATCAAGGAAGCACTATGTGCTCCTAATGTACCAACCGCTTACTCCGATAACGGTCAAGATTTATACTTAAGTTTATGTGAGGAAATGAACAAATGTCCCGTCAGACTTTTCCATAAGAACTTAGTCTCTAATGACATTAACTTAAGGTACTACTGTGTTGACCCTTTTAGTGTTCGAGCAATGGCGATGGCATTACAATATAACAAACATGTCAAGCGCCTTGATTTCACTGACAACTTCTTGAATGATGATGCTTGTTACCATTTAGGAAGAATGCTATTGTCCAACGTCACTTTAAATGAATTGATACTTTCGGGATGTCGCATTGGGCCTTCGGGATTAGCTGCTCTTATGGGTAGCTTAAAAATCAATCGAAGCTTGACAACTCTTGATTTGTCAAGAAATCAACTAGGTGACGACGGAGGGGTATATTTCGCAAAACAATTAGAAACTTACAGAGTGTTTGTCACAAATGTAAATTTGAGCAAGAACCAATTAGGTCAAATCACTGCACTGGCGTTAGCTAGAGGTCTTGAATTTGGAAATCGCCTGAAACATCTTGATCTATCTTTAAACAACTTCTTTGATGTTAAATCTACAGTAAAACTGTTAAATATCATAGCATATAGTGAATTCATGGAAAATTTGAATTTGGCTTGGAATGCACTGGAAGGTATAAAAATAGCAGAAGCTTTAAGTTATATTTTAGAGGTTCCAACCCTTAAAGTACTCAATTTAAATAATAATAGATTTTTTGGACAAGATGTATCGATCATAGCAAGTAGTTTGCACTTGGCCAAAAAACTAAAAACTCTTGATTTTTCTGGTAATCCTTTGACTACAAACGATGCGCAGCTCCTTATAGAGAAGATGAGAAGACCCAGGGTTAAACTGCATAACTTGCTTCTCGAGCACGTGCCTGTTACAAGAGATTTTGTAGAGACTTTAAATAGAGTAAAAAGAATGAAATCACGTCAAAACTTCTTCACCACTTACGGTCATGTCGATGACAGGGTCTCAGCTGATCTCGATGCGAAAAAATTGATATTGCAAAGAGTTGCGTATTTAAATGCTCGAGACAAAAGACGTAATAAGGTGGATGTACTATTGTTCTTTTGGAAACTTAATAAGATTTATGGAAAACTCATTCCGTCTAAGGACCTTCTGAATGTGGTGTCCTCAGTGAATCTGCCTTTGGACGAAGATTTGTTGACGGAAATATGTGATCTTTTTCCTGGGGGTAAAGGTAAGACAAAGGGGCTGAACTTGGAGAGTGTGTGTGATTACATCAAAAGGCTGTGGCCGGACAAGACGTTGCCTCCGACGCAAGAGGGCGAGCCTGAGCCTGAGCTGCTGCTGCTGCCTCAAGGTCAAGGGAAAAAGAGCAAAGGAAAGCAGAAAAACCGCTGACCATTTTGTATTCTTTGGATTACTTACTTCAAAAAATATCTTTTTTTTTTTTTCTGCTGGTGGTAATTTATTACCATACTCCAAGCCGCCAGATACCCTATTGAAGTGTATTATGAAAGTAGGATTATTTTTTTTACTTTTGTATTTTTATTTTATTTTTGATAGATATTTGTTATTTTTTTTAGATTTTCTTATACGTTTTTTTAATAAAACTAATACATTTTAAATATAATAATTAATTCTTTACTTCCTCTTCGTATTGAGTAAGTAGGTCAACACTAATCATAGTGATCATAAGTAGGTAAGTAAAAAAATATGCAATAAATATTTAAATATACCTAGTTTTGCACTATTTTTAACTAACCAAGGTAAAAGATTATATCAACTTTCTACCAGGAGACGCGGCGGTAGGTGCTTTAAAATTGACATTTCGCTTCTTGCCCCAATAGGTAGTTGTGATTTTCCCATTTAAATTTTGTCTATATAGTTAGGGTCCTTAACGAGAAATATGGTCCTATAAGTCCTATTAACATACATCCAATTGCAATATTATAGAGAATTTAATGAAGAACATATTGGTCTTTGACAGTTTTTGCGTAGCTTTTACCGTTTTCATAAAAAAATGAGAAAAACCACGATTTGAGACATAAAAGGGGGAAACATTAATTTCTCGGAGTGTTTCTATATCAATATTAAAGTACATATATGAAAACTACATTCATGCCAAGTTTCATGCTTTCTTCCGGATGGGACCATAAAATCGATTTTGTAAGGACAACGAGCCCTACTAATAGATGTCTTCTGAAATTTAAACCAGATGGCAAAGTGAGCACTCGTGTAAGTCACCATTTTACGCACAATCATCTCTATAATAGAGAAAACTTGAAGATCAAAAGAGCGCATCTTGCCCGGCGTCCGGGAGCCAAGTTCCGCTTAATTTCCGCGATTTAATCGCGCATGTGGACTTGCCCTATGTCTGTGTCACACGCAGGGATTAGTTTATAAACTTCATAATATAGTTTATAAAAAAGACCAATCGGGTTTGGATTCAATGCGCACATATAAAGCTAGCCAGCCGGCCCCGACTTTACTCGGGAGGTGCATACATAAATTGTAGCCATCAACAAAAGTACATATGATTATCAGCAACACGCTTCGTCAAAAATCTTCACAAATATTTATCAGAACGAACTTCATAGAAATATATCCATTTATAACACGCTTGCAATTGTAGCCTATGTCGCTCAGGTATAATGTAGCTTTCTATTGGTAAATGAATGTATGAATGAACATTTTTATTATTATTTGAAAGATTTTTTTAAATCGGTTCAGTAGTTCCAAAAGATTACCCCCTCTACAAACAAACTTACAAACGCATCCTCTTCATATTAGTATGATATCTCAAAGTTACGTATTTATACCTACTTAACTTTACCTTAACCACAGAATTAATATTAGTACTACGTACAGAAAGGAAACTCCCTGCCCCTCCCGCAATATGGCAACCCCCGCTTCTTCCGCACTTCTCCCCGTTCTTGTGTAACTGTGGGACGTTCGACTATGAAAACGCACACATTGACGTGTTACTGACGTGTTCACGGATATACAGTTTCATTTGTAGTAGTAGTAGGCATATTTAACGCGCCTTTTCTATAAAGCGCCCGCCCTGTGCCTTAACTCCTAAAACCTCGAAGAACCGTCCTTATACAAAATCAAAGGGTCAGTTGACTATACCAATACTATTGCTATAACTTAACACCACTGCCACATTAATAAAAGAAAAGCAGTTCGCTACATAGTACACTAATTGATAATAACGATACTTCATACTGGACCCTCGTAATCCATCAACCACGCGACATTTTGGCTAGATTTGACCGGTCATTAGTCATTATTATTTCATTTTCATGTCAAATATATAATTAACGTAGTTTATGTATAGATTCTGACTGATGCAACGATCGCGACGAATATAGAAAGTAAAACTTTTAAAGAGCAACTGAAATAATTTAAAATCTTGAAATTAATAGTGCTAATTATTATAATTACTAAAATCAGTGGCTTATTATGCTACTCACTTTCAATATATCGTTGGGCTTTATCAACTTTTTTTGTATTTATATACAGTTTCTTAAATACGGTTAAAAATACTTATTATTTTATACTTATCATATCGCCTAATTTATTTTTTAATATTTTAAGCTATCACGCAATGCTACAAAACCAATGTATTTTTTTAATATCGATGCTAAAATATTGAATTTACAGAAATCTAAATGTAGTTTTATTGAATTTTGAACAGCAAATTCTATACAACCTACGAGCACGTAGCAGTTGCTACGAAGTCCTGTAGCAGCCGCTACGAATGTCTACGAGGCTCTACGATTTAAAATATTTGTTATTTTTAAGATCTTGGAGTTAAAAATTAATTTAATAAAATGTTTCCATATTGCTATTGTAAAAATTAATGTGCACTATACATATATAGGCATTAATACCTACAAAAGTTACGTGTATAACATGGATATTTAGATATCTGTACCATTTTCCGATGGTTTTTAAATGTTAAAATGTTTTCTAATCATCTGTGTGTTGCATCTATACATCATTTTATATTATCTAAGTATAAGTTATACCTCCATGTACCACCATCTATGTTCTATACATCAAAACAATCCATAACTTAGCGAAACCGGATCAAGTCACAATTAAAATAGCGTCCCAGCAGTTCATCATAATAGACACATTTCCGGTCCGAACCCTACAAGATCTGTTCCTTGGATGATTTAATACGTGCCTGCAGATAAATCTGATAATACCCAATCATCCGGGTGTCCCTGGAGCCATTCGATTACCGTCCGTCGCAGGACATCGGAAAATGTAAATTCTATTACATTCCTGCAAAGAGGATTACTGTAATTGTTCTAAAGTTAAGCTAATTGAAATATCTGTACCGGATTTGTGATTTATTGTGGAGTATTATTTCATTTCTTTTGTCTTCATCTTTTTTTTATTCGACGCTCAGGTATGTGAGTACCTGAGGGGGATTAAAATGTGCAAATCATTACAAATCAATCGTTGTGTTATTAATTAAATGGATTTATGACTGTCATTGGCAGATAGTGTCAGAGGGAATTCCCGGGTTCGATCATGATATTTTTCAGGTTGACCTGGGTCTTGGATATTTATCTATACATATATTTGTTACTAGCTGTCGCCCGCGGCTTCGCCCGCGTGAGTTTCGCTTAGATGAAAAATCTCTCTTGGAGCTTTTTATCAGATGTTCCAGATCTTTAATTTTTATACGTCAGCAGAAAATGCTCATCAGGTTGAACGATTTTTGCTAAGGCGCCATTTCCATATATGTTATAGTGTAGCTGGTCTCTTGGAGCTTTTCATCAGATGTTCCAGATCTTCAATTTTTATACGTCGGCAGAAAATGCTCATCAGGTTGAACGATTTTTGTTAAGGCACCATTTCCATATTACTTATAGTTTAGCTGTTCCGTTATGGTTCTTCATCAGGTGTTCCAGTTTTCAAAATGAATTATAGCCTATATGTTGCCCAGGCTTATAAGCTATACAACAAAAAAAGTTTCATTCAAATCCGTCCAGTAGTTTTTGCGTGAAAAGCGTACATACATACAGACAGACAGACAGACAGACAGACAAGAAATTCCAAAAAAATTTTTTGCTTTCTATTGTTCTTTTTAGGTCTCCCTCTATCCATTTTAGTCAAAAATATTAAATGTACAGACAAAATATTTTTACTGTTTTATTATATGTATAGATAAAATATAGTATCGTAGAGTTAGTATCCCATAACACAAGTCTCGACTTACTTTGGGGCTAACTCAATCTGTGTGATTTGTCTTTGTCTGTATATATTTATATTTATTTATAAATGTTAAGTCTGCCACTTTCACGGCTAAACCGCTGAATTGATTTTAATCAATTGGCATTCTGACATTGAGATAGTATATACGAGATAGAAAATACGAGATCAAAAATAACGACTACTATTATACTATACACATAAATCAACCCCCAAGGGGCAGAAATAGGGAACGAAAGATTATGAAAAAATGTTTTGGCCACGAGCATAACCGCGTTCAACAACTAGTTGTGATTTACGACAAAGTAATACAATCATCCCTCAAGTTCGGGTAACGGGGGTGGGGGAGTATTATCCAAAGTTCGCCGTCTTACAGACGGCTCTGTGATCCGACCTGTTGCATCCGCCGGCAATAAAGTGGATCCCTTGAAAGCTTAAAAGCTCGCCCGATGCATTATACCGCAAGGCCGGAGCTTTTCCGTGAACTGAATAAATGTGGGTCATATTTATGACAGACTATCTACGCCTCGGGGCTTCGCCTCCGCGGGAATTTCGGGACAAAAAGTAGCCTATGTGCTATTCTACCCGTGTGTGTACCAAATTACATCGAAATCCGTCCAGTACATTTTGCGTGATTGAGTAACAAACATACTTCCTCATAGATATCCAAACTTTCGCATAAATATAGTAAGAATTGGTATTAGTAGGATTACTAGTAATTCCTAGTATTTTAAAACTGTAAAGTAAACAAGTCAATTATTAAAAATAAAAAACACGACTGACAAGTTTTTACTCAAATAGTACATACAAACAAGTTATATATAATTTTGAAATCGTCTTTTAAAGCCCTTCAATTTGATACCCCACTCGAAAAGATTGATCAAATTTTTTTTTTTGGTGTGATATTTATCGCATATATATGACGTCATATAGCCTATTTCACTCGGAGGAATGCAAGGAATCTAAAAATACCTCTCACATCAAAATCTGTTAAGCCATTCAGGACTTATAGTGGAATAAAGAACTTACATACATACATGAACCCTGAAAACATAAAACTCCTTTTTTGGTCAGTCGTGTAAAAAATGAGTGAAAAGCGAGTCATGAAAATCAATTCTTGTCTGGTTACTTACTCTCCCGTATTGAAATCTTTTGACAAACATGATAGTTACAAACATACTATCGCTACCGTATATCTAAGAGGTTTTCTATTTAATTAACTCACTCAAAAATCATTCGCTAAGTATTTGTTATTTTTAAACACATTTCACAAGACTTTCACACTTTTAAAATAGTATTTTCTAATGAATCTGTGCTTGCGTAGGCGCAAACTATTACTGAATTAACGTCACTGTCGGAAGTCGCTCGTTGAACAATTGTGAATGTAATTTGTTAATCGCTTACGACACTTCTCGGAAATCAAGAGATACCTACCTAGTCATTGTCATAAAAAGGGGCCTATTTAGATTTTATTTCGTTTTAAGAAAAAATCTCTATGTACCTATTCAGAGCGCACTTTAGCTAATGCGCATACCTAACTCGTGAATTACTAGACCAATTTAGCAAATTATCTTTTTAATATTAATTGAAATATAACATTCAAACAAGGTTATTGTGATAATGGAAATACTGACTGGACTAATAACTGGTACCTACTTATTAAAATTTTGTACCTTTGATTGACGTATAATTATTTAAAACTAGCTGGGCGACGGGGCTCCGCCCCGCAAGGATTTAGGGACAAAAAGTAAGTGAAATTATTCAAGGTTCTTTAACCTCAAATATCTTTACTTACGTTTCATTCTACACGACCAAATTTTATTAACGTCCGTTCAGTAGTTTTTGCGTGAAGAGACAAACCAAATTCACTAATATTCTAAATTGTAGGATTAACTACTTACTTCATATCTTTGGTCTGTCGAGAATATTAGCTCGATTCGCATAGAACAAGTGCTCCGAAGTATTAACTACCGAAACATTTCAACAAAACAGTCGCGAATCTCAACTTTCTTAAAAGCGAGTCGCAAGTAAATGGGACGCCTTAAAAGGCCAATTAGGACACAATTTGCGTCGCTGCCTTACCCCCCTCTTATTCCCCACCCGGCCGATATGAAATTATTGCCCGACCAACCTATGATCTGAAATTGCGATACTCTTCGGGGGCAATCGAGTGAAAACTTTTTATAAAAGATATTGCTTCAGCGCAGTGCAATTCATTTATTTGTATTCACTGGAGTACAACCATCTTGTCTTTTACACTACTAAATTGGGGGGAAATAGACAATATCGAGAAAGTGTCATGATGTGTAATGTAAACGAATGAGGTATCCTAATTATCCATCCCAAATTAATAACCATAAAGCTAATTAACTCTATGACCTACCTATGAGTTTACCTATGAGGTATTCTACTGTGGGGTGAGTACAAATGTTTGCGAGTACGTAATCGTATCGTCACGTCAAAAAGGAAAATGGCTGTTTATTTACACCTTGTTTTTCTTCATCTGCAGGATGGAAAGTAAATAGTTACTTTTACGCACGATAGAGGCGCTTTTCATTTTGCTTATTTACTTGATGATCCGATTACGTTCTCGAATGTATTCGTGCATCTTATCTTATCTTAACACGCGGGGTCCGAGGTCTGGAAGTACTTCAAACCTTGGGTTTTTTGTACTTACCCCAATGCCTTACTCACCCGCATCGGGAATTCTGAAGAAGGACTGCATGATCTTCAGAATATCACCTGTTGCGAAGTGCCTATAGTCCTCCAGGTCCGGATATGCTGATCCCAGGAGGTCCAGTCGCCTGTTTGCCAACGAGTCACAATAACACAAAATGTGCTTCATGGACTCTGCTTTCGCACAACGCACAAGCCCTGCATAGAGGGCTGTTGACAAGTTTCAATCTGTTGACAAGTAAAAATTTCAATCAGACTGCGATTTTCAAAGTGTCCAGTCAAGGCCCCAATCAGAAATCTTGTCTGTATTCTGCTATACTTGTAGATTTCTTTGAGCCACCTGGTGTTGCCTTCACCATAAGCATTGCCTTTGAATGTGTAAGTCCATCCTGTGCATTCCATTCGGAATTGTGTTTATCTTTGACATATGCATTAATTGCCGGAGTTACCATCCCACATCGTGCATACCCCACTGTCTTTCTATTATAAAATTGTAATTCTTTCTTAGGTGCGTTTCTGGTGCCGTACTGCATCATGCTGGTGGTGGGCGGCATCCCGCTGTTCTACATGGAGCTGGCCCTGGGCCAGTTCCACCGGAAGGGCGCCATCACCTGCTGGGGGCGACTCGTCCCACTCTTCAAAGGTAAACTCCAGTCATCACTGCTTCAATCTGGTGCTGCAAAAAAAAAACAAAAATTTAATATCCGTTAAGTAATCCGTAAGCTGTAATACGTTTTCATGGTTTTCATCTTGAAGTGTCAAACAAGAGTTTTCATCATCGAATAAGCTAGTTGAATTGATTATCTTAATTTTGATATTGTTAATTTAGCATTAATTATGATCTTTTATATATCTGTAGGCTATGAAAAAATATGTAAAAGTAAATTATTCACCATAATAGAATCTGGAAGCTCTCACCATAATCACTCGAACAGGAATTCAGAATTGAGAGCGGCACGTAGCGCGATGAAATCAGTCGGAATGGCGCCGCAATGTAGCGGCCGCAATCTTGACTTATTGCCTGCACTTAGCCCGCAGACAGTTATTACGGACTTAAGCTTTATTGTAACCTCCGATAGCACTTCGGATAAAAGTCACACGTTTTATATTTGAGAGAAATCTTCGCGATCGCTTACCCCGATCGTTAACTGAATGGTTGGCAGCGACTCCTTTAAACAGAAGGTATCAGCGAGTGAGCCGTGATCCGCGGCCCCCTCGCACTTAAAACCCATAATTGACACCATTTCCCCGGCTCCCCCTAAGTGCTGGGCCGGGCTCAAAAGCCTGCAGATTTGCGGGCCGGCTTATGTCGCTGATTTCATTTCACCCGATTGTCACGTCGCCCCATGAGTGCGGCCCTGCCGATATGATTTTCGAGAGGAATAAAATTGGTAATGGACTGGAAAGGTGTCGGGAAACGCTCAGTGAATTCACTTTTCTTTCATATGTCCATTTGTTGTTTATCGTCCGCGGAGATAGTTTTATTTTTACTTTTGAAATCTGGAAAACCTTGATAGATGAGGGCTCAGACTAACTATATTTTTCGAATATAATAAAATAAAAGACAGCGGCAGCCATTCTTTGCCACACGGAAAAACCTTCGAGCAACAAAGACTATCGCGCGCATGGGAAAAAAGAATTAACATGAATCTCTATCGTATCTACATTGTAAACTGGTGTACACAAAAACATATTAGGTACCTATATAGGTAGGTACTAATAATAGCGATAAAAGAAGCTTGCACAAGCGATAGAAAAAAATAGTCATCATACATCAGAAACGAAATACCGTTATTGAGTAACGTTTCTACGCAGGCATCGGTTACGCCGTGGTCCTGATCGCCTTTTACGTGGACTTCTACTACAACGTGATCATCGCGTGGGCTCTGCGCTTCTTCTTCGCCTCCTTCACCACCATGCTGCCGTGGACCAACTGCAACAATGAGTGGAACACCCCCGCTTGCCGGCCGGTATCATTATCTAGTTTATTGATTAATTAAAAAATTGTATTGCACAAATTTCATAAATTATGTACAAATTGTGGCATTTTCAAATTAAATTTCTTTAAATGATCAAATTACTTCCGCCGTTCTTCGGTATCAATATCTAGTTTATTAAATAACATTTTTTTCGCCTTTATTTCATTATTCTGCGATCCTGAGTCTTATACTGAAAATAAAATAACTGAATGTATTAAAATTCACTGAGTGTATTTAAATTTTTCGTAACGAAGTACTTTTATAGATTATGGATCACTAAAATAAAATTTATAGGTAACCTTGTTTCCTTTTACTTTTTTAAAAGCCAAACAGGATTTTTTAAAGAGCTTTACATAAAATAGTTTTAGTAACAACTTCTATAATAAGTATCCCTAAGCTTATTTATTTATTACTTTTTAACAGTTTCTTTCGTTCAAAAACTTACCTTTCTCTCCCCAGTTTGAAGTGATATCGGAAGCCGCCCTGAACAGGACCCTCTCTCAACGTAACAACTCGTCCCTCCCCTCCGCAGAAACCACCCCCTTCACATCCGCAGCATCAGAATATTTCAAGTAAGTTGACTATGCAGAACTAAGAAATAGACTCTTGTTTATAATACTCTAACTACTAAGGTAGATCTATATTAAGAGTATTAAGAGTAGATAAGACCTACTAATAATACTGTGATATTACCTAGCATTGGGGACGTTTTAATTCTGGCTCGTACAAATATTGCGATTTGTTTACTTCAATAACACCAAAGTCACTTCACTTCCCGTGTCCTGTATTTTAAACTGATTTTCATAAGGTTTTCGCTATAAATTGTTCCGGATGATTTTCAGTTAGATAATAGTAGGTATATTACCTTCGCAAGGGACGGGTCTTTTTACTTATTTAACTTGCAATGTATGTAAGTATGTTCGTTCGGGTGGAATTATAAAAACTCAATTTTGAAGTAGATATCTCCAACCAATTGAGCTGAAATTTTGTACACACGTAGTTTTGATAACAATGCATGATATGGTATGTGACGTCAATCTAAATCAAATATCTTGCAATGTATATATGTATATGTTACTGTAAAAGCTCGAACTACGGTAAATCCTAAGATTTTCGAGTAAAATCTAAGATTTACCAACTCTTAATGGTAAAAGCCTGAACAATTTTGCGATTCGCAGTTTTACCACCATTCGTTTGGTAAGTCTCAGGATTTACATTAAAGGCACGGTAAATGACTAATAGATAAGGTTTAGGTAATTTTTTTATGACCACAACACGGAAAGACTTTGAGGGCGGAAAAGAAGGTAGGTTCATAAAACAGCATACTTAATGGTAACTTTCTTTTCTTAACGTAAGTTTTAGTATTAGCACTAGCGTAAACTCATTAAGGTATTAGCCAGTATTACGGTATTACTTAGTGTATAATCGCTAGTCACAAGTCCGTCCGGTCACAAGGTTCGATTGCGCTGTTTGAGTAGTACCTACCTATATAGTTCTATACCAAAATACATTTTCAGCCGAGCAATCTTGGAGCTGCAAGGGAGCGAGGGTCTCCACGACCTGGGGGCCATCAAGTGGGACATGGCGCTGTGTCTGCTGGCGGTCTACGTCATCTGCTACTTCTCTCTATGGAAAGGCATTAGTACTTCTGGCAAGGTTAGATACATTTGTGATTGGACTGTCAGTTGCTCATCCTGCTTTGATCACAATTTAATTTAATTTTATATATTTTTTTTTTTTATAAAAATTAATTATTTTTTTTTCATATGATTAAAAAAGAACTTGAAAAGCCCTTCAGACGTGATTCCGCATAGGAACCAATATTGTTAAATGAGTTTCTTTCAGCATTTCTTCTCAGCAGTGAAAAAAGTGCTTGTAAAGATTCAGTTTCTGAATAAACTATTTGAATTTAGATTTTTTGGTTATCTATTAGAATTTTAATAAAAGTACTTGTTGTATCAGCTCTGCAATTGTATAGTACATAGTTATTTTTTTGTTTCGAGGAAAGTTTCTCCTTGACACCTTACGACTAAAACTGTTTTCAGGTGGTCTGGTTCACAGCCTTATTTCCTTACGCGGTGCTCCTGATTCTGTTAGTACGCGGCATCACCCTCCCGGGCTCAGCGAACGGCATCAAATACTACCTCAGCCCCAACTTCGAGGCTATCACACAACCTCAGGTACTTAAGAGTCGTGTTTCGTCGTCATCAACTATTTTAGTGTACTAGTGTTGGATCTGTTATTACGTGTACTAGTAAGTTGTAGTAATATAAAACACGCACCCTTATGCGACCAATTTAAAGTAACTTTAAAGTAAAGAGTAGTACCTATGCATAAAATGCAATCAATGAATTGATAAGAAAAATAACAAAAATAATAGTTTTATACAGAGTGTTTGGGTAAACACCTGCAACCTCTCTAGGGGTGAATGTACTCATGAATATGAGCAACTTTTTGTATGGGACCGACTCTGAAATCTCAAAAAAAAAAATATTTGCTCGTATTAATGAGTACTTTAACCCCTAGAGAGGCAGGTGTTTACCCAAACACCCTGCAAGTATTTTTAATAAACAAACTTTATAAGCGATTAATGGCTATGAAAAGTTGTCTCGTGCGATGATTTGGCCGTTAATGGTAACAATTAGTACACTTAGTGCATTGCTAGGGTACTTTCGTTCTTTGGTACTATGGCTTTGACCTTCCTTGAGTTGTGTTAGCTACTCAAAAATTAAAATGTAACTGATCAGCCAAACTACTAAGACATCATCATATCCATTGCCATGATTCTCGTCGAAATAAAAATCGAGCAAACGATTTTCCAATTAAACCCATTAAATAGTAGTAATTGAGTTTAAGTGCACTTATTTAATTTATTTAGTCACACAACACCTAAATCTAAATGCTTTATTATTTGTAGGTTTGGGTGGACGCGGCAACTCAAGTCTTCTTCTCTCTTGGACCTGGATTCGGCGTGCTTTTGGCTTACGCGTCTTACAATAAATACCACAACAATGTGTACAAGTATGTTGGTTTTAGTTACCTACTCAACATTAAACTACGAGTAAGAGAGGTATCCTCACGCGGTAGCTACTTGTAGGTAGAAAATAAATGAGTAGCGGGTTTTTCTTTTTTCGAATGACTCTTTAACATGCTTTGACCAATGTGATTGGTCCATCGATATATTATGTACCTAACTATTTCTTCTTCTTGGCGTGTCGATGCTATTCCAACAATCTATTATTTAAATTATTAAAATTTTACCCGAAAAATGTTCCGTAACTACTATAGTTACTAGTTGCTCATGTTTGCTGTGCCCTTGCAGGGCGTCACTTGTACCTAAAATCCATTTATTCTTACCAGTCCTATCATGTAAACAATCTTCACAGTACTTTTTGTTGAATTTTGTTGAAAATAAATCAAATATTAGTTCAAACCTAAACATTCTAAAGTAAAACATTTATTAACCACGAAAGTAATTTCCTAAAAAGTCTATTTTAATTTATATTGTTGTAAAATCATAAAAAGACATGGTAAGATTGCTTACATGATAGGACTGGTAAGAATAAATGGAGTTTATATTATTATGTAACAACTTTGAACTTGTAGCTTGCAATAAATCTGAATCTGAATCTAGTTGTATTTCGATGAATTGGTCCAACAATTTTTTGTCTTGCAGGGACGCAATCTTAACCAGCATGATAAACTCAGCGACCTCGTTCGTGGCTGGCTTCGTCATCTTCAGTGTCCTGGGCTACATGGCGCAGGCGTCGGGGCGGGACGTGCAGGACGTGGCTACTGAGGGGCCGGGGCTTGTGTTCGTGGTGTACCCGCGGCTATTGCGACTATGCCTGGCTCCACTTTCTGGGCTCTCATCTTCTTTATGATGCTGCTGACTCTGGGCTTGGACAGTTCTGTAAGTACATGCACAGATGCTCTGATTGAATTTACTACCAATTTAACAACAATCGGGTTTAGACTTTATCGTATCACGGCGGTGATGGGGTCTATCTTCTAAGCACTCGTCATCTTTATTGATTCATCTCATCTTATTCTGTGATTATCAACATCCCTTAATTCATATCAGCCATAAGAGATCCTCTACTAAATAATCGCTACTAACCTCTCCCACATATAGATTTTCACCATTTGGTTGCAGCCGGCATCGTCCTATAACATTTTGGGTTGTAACATAAGCACATAATCCCTCTATACCTCAATACTTCTTTACTAATTTTGTTTTTCAGTTTGGTGGTTCGAAGCAATAATAACGGCCCTCAGCGATGAGTTCCCCCTGATCGGGCAACATCGGGAGATCTTCGTGGCTTGTCTGTTCACGTTATATTTCATCGTGGGGCTGGCGTCGTGTACCAAAGGTGGCTTCTACTTCTTCCAACTGCTGGACCGGTACGCCGCAGGATACTCCATACTGGTCGCCGTATTCTTTGAGGCTATCGCTGTTTCTTGGATCTATGGTAAGAGGTTTTGTCCCTGGTAAGGCCACAGGTACCTTTAGGCTATCATTAGGTATAATTAGTCACTACCCCGAAATGTAAAGTTTAAATGGCACTTTTTCAGAAAGCATCACGCATTTTTTAAATTCCTGAATACACGTCTTTTCCTTCCAGGTACTGAAAGGTTTTGCGAAGACATCCGCGACATGATCGGCTTCCGTCCCGGACTATACTGGCGAGTGTGCTGGCGGTTTGCTGCTCCAGCCTTCCTGCTCTTCATCACGGCATACGGTCTCCTGGACTACGAGCCTCTGCAGTACGAGAGCTATGTGTACCCGGGCTGGGCCAACGCGCTGGGTTGGGCTATAGCTGGCTCCAGTGTCATGTGCATTCCGACGGTGGCTATCTATAAGATCTTGACGACCAAAGGCAGTTTTGGAGAGGCAAGTATACCAAATCATGACCAATATAGAAGGTCTCTTGCTACGTTTATTTCTTTATCGATTCGAGTTAACTGGAAAGGAGAATATTTCAAGAGCCACGTGCAGAGACCAGATATAACTATACCGATTACAGTAGAGTCTCTGAACGCACAACTCTTGCGCTTACCATTTGCAGACACTCCAATTTAATTTCGTTTATCAGTCATGAAATGTATATAGAATTAATTTCATACGTGTTTTTTTTGTAAATAAACTACTTATCATTTTGACTGATGATGTAAATCCTGTCTTCAGCGTCTGCGCATCCTCACGACACCATACGCGGACACAGAAAGCAGTGGAGCAGTTCATAACGGAGTGGTGGTCTCCGAGAGCGGCGGTGTTCGCCTGGCCTCCGCTATCCACACCCCAACGTCCCCCCAACCCCGGACACGACTCCCCCCCTGTCCACCCCCGCCGCTCCCCCTCCCTTATCTACGGCCCCGGCGCTCGTCTGAGCTCAGCTTTCCTTCGACGTGTACTACGTCTAAACTACGTTTCTGAGCCGGGAGGAAAATCAGACAATGACCAAGGACAACTCATCCCCGTGGGAATTGTTGGTCATTTGTCAAGTTTTACTCTTGACTTAGAAACGGAGTATTTTTGGGATGTGACTTTGTTCAAAATTGTCGTTCTACTTTTAGCTTTGTACTCCCAAAGTCGGCTTCATAATATATATTTCTGATTAAGCTTTTTAGTAAAGGATATATAACTTCATAAAGGCGATATCCTATCTTTTATCTCTATGCAATGTTCTGATCGTATATAATAATTAAATGGAACGTGAAGGGTAGCTATTGTATGTAAGATTTAACTTTGATTTAGGTATACTTTTTAATTTATTTTTTTAATTTTCAGTGCATATTTTACTAAGTATGACATACATTTTTCATTTCTCATATTAACAACTTACCTATATGCAGATAACTTTGCCTATGTATCTATAAGGAGAATCAGAATTCTTCTTACAGACAGGCAAAGTTATCCGTCAATTAAGGGTAATTTTAATTTAAGGCTTGAAAGAAGGTAATTATATAAGATGAGTAGTTAAGGCCTATGACTGTATATTATTGAGAGTTTAAACATGCTTAACGTAGGAATATTAAATTGTGCTTATTTAAAATATACTTAAACATAAAAAGAGAGCTCGTGATTTGGGGTTATATTATGTAAATAAATATTTATTTCAGCTAAATAAATTAAATTATGACCGCGTAATATTTGGTCATAATATATCTAACATTTATAACCGTATCATTCGCTTAGAAATCTAGAACTTAGGTCTATAATACAATATAAGTAACATAAAATAAGTATACAATATTTGGAAATAATTTTATGAATACTTTCTGGTATTAAATCTCAAATATTTTAGTCTCTGTAAGAATACGAATAAATTTCAGAAAACCGTCGATGTATTAGAGTTAGTTTTAGATTAGTGACATAATGCACACTGAGCACTAAGGTTGAAGCTGGAACAATTTATTTAATTTAAAATAACGTCTTGGTGTCAAACGCCGCCATTTTTATTTATTCCCACGTTTTTGCCGTACATGTTCAAAAGGATTATTTTAAGTGGTATAGAAGTAAGAAGTATGTGAAATTATCCCTTATATGATTGTAGTTAATAGGACCATGATAGATTAGAAAATTGTACATTATAGCTCCGAAACGTGTATCGTGGCATTAAATAAATTTAGAGAAAATTATATCCAATAAAACAATATACTTATTTATTATACTTGTTGAATAAGGGTACCTAGATATATTATGTAGGTAATAAAGCTATTATTGAAATATTCATTATTCATATTTCAAAAATATATACATAAATGAATATTACTTGCTTATCAAAAATATACTGCATTTAGTAATTAAGTATTACTCCATATCCACATTATCCATGAAATATTATTGAAAATGAATTATTTAGGAATAAGGAAAAAATGAATGCTGTGTAGATAATAGAAAACAGTAGATATTAATATTTATTATACTACGACGTTGCTTCCTCGATATTTATTCAATCAATTCACTATGCAGCTCGCTCTGCTATGTACTAGGCATGACACAATTTTTAGGACCTAGGGATAAAATAAAATAAGTCCAAAATTTACATCCGACTCTCGTCCCACCCTCACCTGTCACCGGCGGAGGCGCCATACTTCATTCGCTTTTTGTGTGCGGGCATGGCAACACACACACTACAACAATATTTTTATTTTCTTTATATTCCAAGTATCTGGAATATCTTTAAATTAATTTATAACCTCAGTGTCAGTGGAAAATGACGTACTTTAAATTCATTTCACTCGTAAACAACAAAAAATGTAAGTATTTTTTCATTACCTGAATATCTGGTTTGAATATTAACGATACTTTGAAAAAGTTATAATGCCTAACAAAATGTTAGATAACTACGTATTTATGTTGCATTGGCTACTATTACTCGTACGTAATCGTGATTTTACATCACACCTGTGTGCCCCTGCGGGTACTTTGATAACATTTAATCATAAACTCAACAAACAACGGTCGTTAGACCAATTGAATTTTATTTTTCTCCGCTGACCCAACTATGCACCTACCTTCCTTTTATCTAGGAATTGTCTGTGCATGATGTTGCATAATACAATATCGCGAATAGTATCTCGCGTCCTGAGTTGCGATTTTACATGAATCGTAACCATAATATGCGTCACATGTTTAAGTCTTACATTTGTAAAAACATTTTTCGTGGCAAAACACGAATCTACATATGTATTGATAATTTTCTTCTTATTCCTTGATTGTTCTGACCGTCGTTAAAAGTTAAACGCAAGGCCCAATTGGGTTATTTGTTGATGAAAGATTAATCATATTGAACTACGATATAACAAGTATGTTCAGAATAAGTCTGGGTCCAATTCTATACTGAAGACCCTGGAATAATTGTGTAAACAAGATTTTAGCTAAGCATAAGCTGTCATCATTGCAACATTTAAAATTAAACTTTTATCCGTTACGTCAATTGCTTAATTGTTTATTGTGATAAAAACGTACGTACCTATTTTGTACGCATTCGATTTTTTCGATTTTAACGTTACTTCGTTAGTGACTGGATGGGTCTGTCTCAGCTGTATTCACAGTCTTAAAAACCCATCAAACCCCATTGGGCCCACTTGGTGCCCTAATCCTCCTTACCCATCCATGGGAAGGACAGTGCCCCAATATTGGGGACATTAAAATAGCTATGATGATGGCGGTTGGTCTACGGGTAGTCAACGAGGAGTCTACAGGCGATCTACGGGTACTCTACGGGTGGACTACGGGTGGACTACGAGTGATCTACGGGCGGACTACGAGTGATCTACGTGTGGACTGTGCTAAGCACATACAGAATTACAATGCGATTGTAGTCACGTGTGCTCCGACCCAATAGATCTACAATGCGATTGTAGACGGGGTTAGAATTACAATGCGATTGTAATCAGGGTTTTACACTATAGTCAAGCACATACAGAATTACAATGCGATTGTAGTCACGTGTGCTCCGACCCAATAGATCTACAATGCGATTGTAGACGGGGTTAGAATTACAATGCGATTGTAATCAGAGCGACTATAGTCAAGCACATAAAGTCCGATAGAAGAACAACAACAACGCAGAAGATATGCAGCTGCCCAGTTTCCTTACGCAAAATGGGCCCAATCAAGAGGCCTAACTACAAAATCTTCGCGCAAAGTAAAGTATTACCCAATATGACTACGATATAATCGTAGTCTAGTTTATATACTACACCTATATAACAGCACATATAGAACTACAATGCGATTGTAGAGGCGAGTGCACTGCCCAATAGAACTACAATGCGATTGTAGTCAGGGATACACATTTACCCTTAGAATTACAATGCGATTGTAATCAGGGTTTTACACTATAGTCAAGCACATACAGAATTACAATGCGATTGTAGTCGCGTGTGCACATGTAATTTTAATAAGTCTAATTTTTGCCATTTCGACTCGAGATGATGATGATGATTATTACCTTATGTAACTACAACGCGATTGTAGTCAGGTATACACATTATTACCCTTTAGAACTACGACGCGATCGTAGTCTGGTTTATAAGTATTTTTACTTACTTACTTATTTTATACACACTTTTATTAGCATAAACAGAACTACAATGCGATTGTGGCCAAATATACACATTATCAGCCAGATATACGCAATAGAACTCCCAAGCTATCGTAGATAAACTATTATCCGAAGTACAACTATGCAAATAGTAATATTATCAGATGATAACCATGTAACAAAAGTGTGTATCTTACTATACATTTCGAACACCCTTTAAGTATCTCATACTTATTAAAACTTTACTAGACTGATACAGTCAAGTATTATTTTTTCTGGCTGCGTAAGTTCTTGGAACTATAATGATGTTATAACCATGCACTGTCAGTATTAACTCAGCTCTGTTCATTTCAGCTAAACACGGACTTCGAGTCTCAACTCTTGGCAGTGACAGATTATCTGTATGTATCTGTTGTTATAAATGTTTGAACATCAGGACTGATGAAAATCGCTGACCATTGCTGGTCATCATAACAGGTATGTACTCATACCAAATATCTAAACATTGGGGAGCAGATAGAGCCCAAGAGAAAGCTGGGAAACGGAGTTCGGTAAACTGAGGAAAGGAAATCCACTCATCAATCGAGATGATTATTCGCCAAATATACATAATTTAGATAATTTACAATATACACGTCTGGTACATTTATTCAATACTTTTAATAAATCGACTGATCAATCGATCAATCAGTTATTGCCTTTATATTTCATATATTAAACAGGTATTCTATGTCACTATTGAGTATGGCGTCAAATTTGACAGTATTTTAAATAAACTGTTCCGGCGATCAATTTTCTCCTAAAAGTTTGTATAATGAAATATTTTCATTGTCAGTCCGGGTGACTCCGGAACCACCCAATATCGGGTCAATATCCGATACCGGTCTCTTTATCTTTTTATAATTAGCAACTCGCTTCACTGACAGTTGCCCATGTATCTTTATACATAAAGAACACATACCTACATAAAGTTTTATACATAAAGATTATAATACATAAAGATTCAGCTTCTTGACTGATTTTTTTGCAGATTGCATCCAATCCATCCAAAGTAATGATACCTAATACAAACTGAGATTATGTACTTACTTATTATTACATACTTTATTTCAATACTTACATATGATCAAGCTTATCAATCCAATTAACCGGCTTCTACGCTCACTATAGTTGTACAACAGCAACGCTCTAAAGCACCTTATAAATGGAATAAAAGTGCCTTAAGCCAGTAAGAGCAGTGCTTTCTTTTTTGGGCAAATTAAAGTAAGATAACAAAGCACTTGTTTCTTAAGAACTAGACATTAGCCCTTAGCTCTAGCTTGAGCAAGCAAGTACTGAACAATATTAGATACTCAGTATGTTGTTTTTTAGTTTCTGTCTATGGGGATTTATTCAAATAGCCAATATGGCAATGGATTTTTTCTGATCGTAAATGTGTTGAATACTCTACGTAAACTCGAATCTTTGGAACTAATATCCCCATCATTCTATTAATAATTCAATTTCCTCCGCAAATTTAATTCAACAACTGGATGCATAATTATAGATATCTATCTTAGTGATTTGGATGCAAATTTTTTGATCAAATAAAAAAAAAAAAAAAAAAAAAAGAAAGAAAAAAAAAAAAGAAGACGTAAAGTAGTATAATATGGACCTTTTCTTTCTACAGCTACTCTGTATTTATTACAAATAACTCCTAGCCAAGGTCATCTGCAACGACTTGCGCGAGTAAGTTACCATTTGGAACAAGGAAGTAATCTATTATCGAGAATCTAATCACAATTAAAGACTCTCTTGTCATTACACGGCCTTTGCCTATACGTTACAGAACTTTTAGATTCTTCTTTTGGAAAACTAAGCATCATAACTATTTTCTTTATAATATGTATTTGTTACTGGAAACATAATAAGCTTGTACAGAAAGTACACTTGAATTTCGTTTGTTGAATTCAGTATTTCGTTAATAGTTCTAACTAAAGGCTCGTGCATACGAGTACGTACTCATAACAAAAGTTATATTAAAATCATCGTACTGTGGGTAGGTACCTAATACTACCTATAGTTTATACTCTATGACTGTAGCCAATTCACCTATATATTCGGCTAAGTACAGTCTATAAAAACAGTGTAGTTTATATAAACAGTATATTTCAGCAGAAATGTACCGACCTCAAATTTGCATATTCATGTTTTTTCTCTTGCAAACTAATATACGTATATTTGTCAGGTGAAGATATTCCTCGAGTACTTATAGAAAGAATCCTGAATTAGTATAGTGTCCTTTCAACTCGACACATTAACCATCTAGAAGTGTATGTTCATAATCAATACAATAAAGATTTCTAACATTAGGTAGTCAAAATTCTAGTCGCTATTCGTAAAATTAACTCTGAGCAAGCACCTCTGCCTGCGTTGAGTTTGCTATTGCAGACTAAAAAATGTTCATTCATCACATCTCTCTTAGTAAATATTTACGTTTTAAAGTTAACATATCCTATTCCCAAATAAGCCTGTTAAAATATCCTGTCTCACAGGAAATAACTATGATAGTGTTAATTTGGTTATGTTAATTATTGTCCCATAAGGTATACTCATAGAACTTTTAATCTGTTTCTTGTTAACTTCTTTTTCTCCCAAAATATCAAGGCTAGCAACCAAAGTCTGTATCCTACAGAACTTAAACATTGTATTTGATAAGCTTTAATATTTTTCACCATTTTGCATTACAAAATGAAAAAACCGTAATGGCATTGCATCACATAGCCTACTCGAAGAATTTTTTCTTAAATTTCGTATTTTTTTTTTTTTTTTGTTTATTACTAATATCTTTTTGGAAGATAATCGTAGATGCAACTACATTTGTATTTATTCATGTAATTAACCATCCTATATCAAAGTATCTAAGGATCCACTTTTAATAGCTCACATTAAAGAATAATAATAATTAATATTATTATAATGATATAAAAATAAAAATCTTGCAAATTTCGCAATGGTTCTAAACATCTGCATAGTGAATTGATTGAATAAATATCGAGGAAGCAACGTCGTAGTATAATTGATGGTTAAACAAACTTACCTTAATGAAGTTTGACCATAATTATACAAGACGTTGCTTCCGAAGATATTTATAACCCGCCCGTCCCAATCAATATGTTAAATACATATTACGCGATATCCCAAGCGCCACATTTCGAAATTTTGTTCTAAAGGAATGAAGTATGGCGCCTCCGCCGGTGACAGGTGAGGGTGGGACGAGAGTCGGATGTAAATTTTGGACTTATTTTATTTTATCCCTAGGTCCTAAAAATTGTGTCATGCCTAGTACATAGCAGAGCGAGCTGCATAGTGAATTGATTGAATAAATATCTTCGGAAGCAACGTCTTGTATAATTATGGTCAAACTTCATTAAGGTAAGTTTGTTTAACCATCAAAAATTGATGTTTACAAAGTTCATGTACCCACATGATTCTATTTATTGATACCTACGCAAATATTTAATGAATTTTAATCAAAATATTTAATCCATTAATCTCTTAATGTTGTGATTTTATTGTAGGGTGCTCCAATTTATTCGTTGTGTGTATATATTTCGTAATTTAAATTAATCAATTTATTTAATTTATTAATTTAAATCTACTATTCGTCACTCCGTCTTGGGCAATGCGGACTGATGAATTGTAACAAAAGTTTTATTTTTTATTTGAATTAATATTGTGAATATAATTTGAATAAAGGATGAAAAGATTGAAGGTAGATACTGTCAATGGTTCTTCCATGATATTAGTGAGTGATCCACACACGCTACACTGAATTTTTAACATCTATGTGTGTAGTGTAGGATTTGGTCTTTTAACTATATTTATTATACATTATTCGATATCTCATTATAACTAATACTGATTATAATCATGTTATCAACAATTATAGTAGTGTTAGATTAGTTTCTGAGGATACTCTTTAACTTTTGATGTTAGTTGTGATGTCATACATATATACTTATATCCGTTGATGTTATACACAATCAGTCGTCATACCAGCCATGATGACTACTGATTTTAGAATAAATTTGTTTATACTTACTGTAAAATGGACTTTTATTTTCCCTCTTTTTTTAAGTACCTACCCATACATAACTAGATAATGTCATGTACAATAGGTAAACCTCAAACCTATTTGAACTCTTGGTTCACTCTGTCTGTACATTGATTACAATCATAATAGGTATATCTTTCAAATAATAAAAAGGAGAGAACTTTGTTTGATACAAGTTGCACTTTTAAATAAAACCATGCTATCGTACGTATGTACGAAAAAACTGGAATCACTCTTTTAACCCCAATATTTTTTATTAATGCAGACAATCGAATTTTAACAAATTCTTTATTTTTGATGTCGCGGTTACATTTGCATATTGTGTTCGCTGTATTAAAGTTATTATTACAGTTCTTGTGCGAAGTATTGTAGGAAGGAACCATTGGAAGAAACTTTGATTGGGTCATGGAAGTAATAAGTTGTACAAGGTACTTATTACTTCCATGGATTAGGTACCCACTCAGGCGCTGCCGCCGCGCGATGACCGGGCTCTAAAGCGCTGCTGATCGGCAGGAATTACCAACCGCAAATAGCGCGCTATGGTTTTGCACTTTTACAGTCAGTACAAAAAAAAGAGGCAATTAATTAAAATTATAAAACTAGTGTCATAAAATATATTATTTAGGCGATAGATGAAGATGCATTGTTAAATGAATATCACGTTTTAGATCCAAGTTATTTAAGTTTCAATTTCAATTTTGTAAATATTTTATTCACTTGCATTAAATGTTTTATATTTTCCAATATAAGCAATAAAATTGGTAGGTTTCATATGATTTTAGACAGCACATAAACCACGTAATCAGTTAATGTTAAAAAAAAAATCTGTCCTGTAAAAGAAATAACGTAAATATCTTCATAGAATTAGGCTATCAATTTCTAGTTTCCAACCCAACATGGCAGCGCGCAACCTATATATAAGGTGGACTCAAATTAACTACAAATATTTTCAGGACTGGCTCCAGGAGGCTAAATAAACGTATTGGAGATAAAATTTTAAAAATCGATACGCTAGTTTTTTTTTTTTCTTTCTAACAAAAAAGATATTATAAAATGATGACATTTAGTATCATACTGTAGATACATGTTAGACAATTCATTCATCAGCTCCACCCACCAAATAATAGTAGAAAGCTCCACCCACCAAATAATAGTAAAATGAAATTGATTTGCCGTCTTCCTCTTTTTTATCAAAAGTGCGTGGAAGACAGAGATGACAAGCGATTTATTAAACTTAAACGTATCAATGTAAACCTACATGATTGTGTATTTCGTTCTGTTTTATTTATTTGTGTGGATTAACACACACACACACACACAAATAACCTAAGATAGCCTAATAACTAATAAGGTGATAATTTAAGTGTAAGTTTTGGGGTTTAAGGCGACTAGGAGAGCAAACACGTGAATTTGGTTTATCAAATTTATTAATAAGTTTACAATTTACAATAAAATAATGACTTCCCATCACACTTTTTCACACGTAAACGTAAAACGTGCACTCATCTGTCCACAAAATGTTATTATTTCGGTTCCTACACAACCACTGCGAAAACTCCACTCTGTCTTCATAGTCCGTCGGGAGCATCTCCTGAACCCTCAGAATATGATAGGGATGAAATCCCTCGCTATGCAACACTTTTAAAATGTATGATTTCGACACAAAGAAGACACGTGCGGCGTCTTCAGAGCTGGCCACCGGGTGTCTTAAAAAGTCCAACACATCTTCTTCCAGCCGTACAG
This sequence comes from Ephestia elutella, assembly GCA_018467065.1. Taxonomy (NCBI): domain Eukaryota; kingdom Metazoa; phylum Arthropoda; class Insecta; order Lepidoptera; family Pyralidae; genus Ephestia; species Ephestia elutella. Next base: position 4,668,289 of record CM031573.1, on the reverse strand, counting down.
GATAGGTACCGCGGTCGGCCTGCACCAGGCCTGGGTCGGAAACTGCCGGTCTCGCGGTGACGCTGCACGGCACCAAGAATAGTTCTTGGGTTGATCCGCCGACCATACCTCTCGAAAAAAATCTCGCACGCCCGAGTACAAATTTCATTTGCATCATGGTAGCAGATTGTCATATTCAAGTAGTCCTGGTTTGAATATCGGTAAGGCATTTTTACAACATACAACTTCATGTCAAAGCTTTTTATTAGACCAATCTCCAAGACAACGTCTATGGTATATCTCTGGTATGTGCACAGAGTATATCAAAATGAGGTTGTAACATTCCTCCCCAATTAACTAAACTCGGCAGAGTCGACAAAGTATGTAATGTTTTGTCTCATGTCAAGGTATGTATTTTTTAACATCTTTATTAAACATGGTCGTTACTATTGTGCAATAGTTTTAGGTCGGGAAAACAATTAAATACGTAGGTGATAAAAGAAAGTCAAGTGCGAATGAGGCCATAGCAACTAGTAGATCTATCAAAAGGTTCAACATTTTTGCTCTCACTAAAACATAAATAAAAGCCAACCTTTATTTTCGCCATTCGATCCGTAGACGCTGTTACTGGACGAATTACATTCACTTTTTAGTTTCGAACGGGACCCTATTACTAACACATCTTAATAATACGAATAATTAAATTAAAACAATTATTTAAGGGGGCTCCCATACACCAAACGTGATTTTTAGAATGCTACGGAATCCTTCGTGCACGAGTTCGACTCGTACTTGGCCGGTTGTTGATTTGATTTGAAAAGGAAAAATGAAAAGTTTTCAGATATCTTTATTTTCTGTTTGTCAAGACAAGAGACCTTTCCAATAATAATAATATTAAAAAAAACCTATGAAAAAAAAACCTATAAACAAAGACCTATGATTGATTGCTCCGTTCCATAGTTACTCTATGACAGAGCGGCACCATAGAGCAACACGGACTCACGCGCTCGCCGGTGGGCGGCGGCTTTTGTTTTTGGCCGCGTGTAGGTCACAGAAGTAAATTTTTTTTTAAATATAAGCAGAAGGAACACAAATTTCACACACACACTGATGATATTTGACAATATTTGCATCCTGTTCATGATAAGGACTGTCACATAACTCTGTCCCTTTCCTTCCTTAGCATTGCAATGTATTGCAACACGAACCACTACACTGAAAGATTTATCATCCAAGCCGGATTTTTCATGCGAAATGATCCTTAACTGTCATATTTGTTGTGTTGTCACAGTTGTCATAAATATTTAAAATTATTTTTTACTGTTTTGTGCTTTTAAACTCAATAGAAATGATAAAATGCAACGTGTACAATATGTGGAAGTGTTTCATAAAAAAATATTCGTGGAATATCGTTCCTTCGGTAAGCAATACATGTTTTTTGACGTGCCCAATGATAATATACAATTTCGTGTTATTTTTGAAACAATAACCATTATTAGACTTTTGAATGCTATTTATCAGCAATATCATTATTTGTTTTATAAAGTAGTGTATCAATTATAACCATTTCATAAGAAATACTACAAGTAATTTAATAATTTCGTAAATAGCATAGATCATTTGACGGATCCAGTTTTGTTTACTATGGCTGGGCCGAATCAAGGCAAATATACGAATTTAGTACCTATTCTATAAAAATCTCAGGAATTCTTTCTTGAAGATTAAAATGCACATTTTATAAAAATACTGACAGTGAATTTTATTTCAGGACAAGGAAAATATGCCAGAAAATAATACCTCAAGAAAGAGAACTGTTATGGGGAGTATTTCTCTTACGTACTACGAGTACCAGGACAGTGAATGGACGCCAGCAACCATTAACATCATTGCAATGTTTGATTGCACGTGATTTTTAATAATTTAAAATAAATTTTATTGATTTAATGTCTAGTATTTTTTCCCAAAAGGGATAGAATTTCCCATCGTAAAAAGCTGATGCAGATCCGTCCGCATACCGCGCACGGCTTAAGATTCAGCGTCTCAAAATTTTTGGTTTTGCTACACTGTACCGAATATAATTAATTATCTTAGATCCGACCCTGTATTCTGTCGTTGTGTGAATAATAATCTTAGTGTGTGTTTTTGCCATGCAATTTCAAATGACATGTTCAGTCTGCTTACTATTATTATATGTCTGTGGTGTAGGTAGTTTCATTTTAATTGGTTAAAATAGTTGGCCAATGAGGTAAGGACTGAAACATCGTCTCTCGTGTTTTATGTTACAGGATACAGGATGTTATAATGTTACGGTTTTCAAAAAACAAAAAGTTAATTTTTTCTCGAAAACTAGCGTGTAGAAAATTGAAAAAACCACTGATATTCTTTCTAAATAATATCAGTAATCAGCCCTGAAAATATTTGTAGTTAATTTGAGTCCACCTTATATAAACCTAGATTTCGTGTAAACTACTCACTTGTTTTGCAAAATATTGACAATAAACGTGAAAAACAATATATTCTTTAACTTTACATAATAATATCATTATGTAAAGTAAAAAGAAAATTTGTAAAAACCTTTTAAAAGTAATTGAAGACTCCAACCGTCTCGTTACGTCACTATTCACAAATATTCATATCTTAACACTATGAGATTATTGTACAGAAAGATTAATAACACACAAGAAACTACATTAAATTGTGAACACGTTGAATTATTGCACTATTCCAAATAACAAAAGAAACCTCGTCAAAATGAACTTTGCAAAGTAAACATAAATCACAGCGAATGGGGCACGGATTCGGGTCCGGAGCGCTTCAAAAGCCACACACCAAAAGTTGGCAACACGATAAAGGTTGTTTCACGGCGGCAAACTTTTTAGATACTTACCTACTAGCCGCGCTCCCCCCGCGAAGTTTGAAATTCGAACTGCATTCAAAGATAGATATGTATAATAAGTAACATTGTTACAATTTAGGATGCTGATAATAAAATCCTACAAGTGTTTTGAAGAGTGAGTCGAATTTACAAATCGAGGGTTCCGTCTAAAGTTTGTTTTTATCCTAATCGGGAGAAAAATACCTTTAACTACAAGTCACACGCAAAAACAAATTACTAGGTACTAAAAAGTTTAACGTTGGTAAAGAAAAAACAATTATAATTTTAAAGATATTTAAGGAAACCTACCCTAAAAAGTGCGATAACGAACCTTCGATCACTTAATTATGACAATAGAAAATAAGTTTTAATAAAAGCTGAATAGAGGCTAATATAGAAATTCCAAGTTTTCCATCACCTCAAATTACTACACTCGAAACTCAAGTGTTTTTTTAACTTAGTTGTAAGTCAATCAAACACCATTAAATTAAGCATCGCCGAATTATGAAATGTAAACAAACAACCCAAGTCAACACACCTTTACATTTTTAATGGCCGATTTGGGGCAACAATTCGTAGCCCGCATGCGGTATAGATCATCATTATTTCATCTGAATACAGAATTAATAAGTTTTCTTATATTTCCTGAAATAAACAGTGATCTATAAATGCTTTAATTTATTTCTATAACATATCTCAATGTAGTTGACACGTAGTTTTTATCGTAGAAATAATTTTACATACTTAATAATCACATTTACTGACCATGTCTGGGGCACGAAAAATTTTGAAAAATAAATATTCCTTATTTTGAACAGATTTGGCTTTAACAAAGTTAAAAGAATCTATAAACGATGCCTACGTAATAAGTTTCTAACAAATTATTCAGAAAACACTTACTTCATTGTTAATTTAGCGGGAGAAAACACACATAAAAACACCACTTGTTCAAAAGTTCACGGCACTATGAGGCCCTTTTTTTTTCTATGACCATAATTTTTTGCTCCTCGGCAATAGGGCTGTCCATATAGAAACTATTTCGATTAACAGATCTCGACTTTAACGAACTCTTACTGAATGAATAACACTTTTTCCATCACTAGTGTCGTTATCAGCTAAGGCCCGGATTCGAGCCCCAATCGCTTCAAGGCGTTTTCGTCGGGTATCAAAGTGTGACCCAAAGCGCCTCAGTGGGTGTAGCGTTACACCGCTACTAAGTCAAGTCTATTTTAGTTTGTGATTCTATTTCTACGCAAACTTTTTCTTTGTTCTTTCTTTATGATAAGGTTTTGAAATTGAAATTCTGGTGGTTCGATTTTTTTAAAGGACTAAAAAATCTCCATTTTTTCACCCAATATGACTATTGGGTGAAAAAATGGAGATTTTTTAGAGAGTTGATTTTTCTTTTTGATGTTTTTTATCTCAATTTTTATTATTCTTAACATACAAGTATCGATCTCTAGCAATGAAGTTGATGGTAAAAAACTTCAGGGTGGGGAATGCACAATAGAGGCTTTCCCAACGACATCTATTTTGGATATCAAACGACAGATTTCTTCACATCTGAAGATTCCAATTGAAGATCAAAAGTTGCTATTATTGGGAAGAACATTAGCTGACGATCAGACCGTTCAGGGGTATCCTATTAAAGATGGCACGAAGTTGAATCTAGTTGTCCAAGAAACCAGAAGGATTATATGAAGTGGCACTGAAATATTTCATGTATGTATTGTATGGACTGTTTATTAGACGAGAGTGGGCAAAGTCGGCCTGCACCTGAGAATGAGTCACAGAACGACGAAATGTTTAGTTTGTAACCGTGGCGCCTGAGGTTCTTTTAAGATAGACTTTTTAAACATATTGTGATAACTTTTTCCTCTAAATTCTAAAGGCCCCTTTTGTCGGGGTAATTTTTGTTTCGGTTTTGATTTGGAATTTTTATACATCATTTCATCTGTTGCGGACAGCGCGCAACAAATCCAAACCATTCAGCGCGTCCCTCTATTCCCGACGCGCCCTTGCTGAGTTGTGTGGCTCCCCTGCTGCCAAGCCACTGCTTCACGACGACACGGACTGTAATCTTAGGTGGTGCGCCTCACTGACAGGACCACAGAACCAGGAAACTTTACCACGGCACTCAAATAAGAACACTTTTTTCCTTTTCTTCCTTTTTATTTCTTCACTTCACAACACACGAACGACGAAGCCATACAAACGTGCCCGGTTTATATAGCCTCGTCGGCCGGCTAATGGTGGGAGACATCAAAAACCCCCTCCCCCCACTATTCGGCTTACATTTTCCACAACTATACCCTCTATATACTAAGTTATTTTGGCCACGACCCCGCTCTCTTTGTTTACATACATTAACTTCTTCCTGTTTCAGACCGGGATACTTAATTATCCCAGTCCCAAACCGGGATAGCACTTTATAACTCTTAGCCGGCTGGGGAATAGAAAGTCACCAAATTCAAACTTTTATTTGTAAACATTACATATTATATACATTTCATAGGGGCGGGCCATTCTATATTCAGTTATATCTATTATATATGTCCTTAACTAGCCTAATAACATGATTCTCCAGCTAACCTAATTTGGGCCCTAAGCCTTTATTTTACGGCGAGCTTGTAAAATACATAAAGAAAAAGTCGCTAAGTTTAAAGGCACCCTATTGGAAGTTTACCGTAACGTGACCGCGGGTAAAGTTAAACATTAGCTACATTAAATTTATTAATTCGGCTGTCCGTAACAGTCTCTCCCCGTCGAAGGCTCCCTGCCGCAGACCTCCTCGAGCAATCGGCAGGACAGCAGCCAGGTTTCCCCGCAAGGGACGCCGGAACACGCCGCTTGCCGTCCTCACTTATTGCAATTGCGAACCTCACCATCGGGGCCGGGATGAACTGCTATGACAATCCCTCTTGGCCAAAGATTCCGGGGTAGACTCTTGTCTACCACCACCACCAAATCCGTCCACCGCTATTTTCCTCTGTTGTCTGTTGGGTGCATCATTGCGGGGTACTAGTAGGGGTAAGTACTCGCGCACCCCATCGCCGCCAAAACTCATCCGCCGAAGGCGCTTGGGCAGCCCGCCATGTCTTGCGGTCCGCCGGCTCACACGGGCCTAGTGTAGGCAGACCCATGGAGCTTCCCAGTAGAAAATGATTAGGTGTGGTAGCGCGCTTCGGGGTCGTCTCTTCGTTACAGTGCACGTGGGTCAGGGGGACGTGCGTTCACCGTGAACTCAACCTCGGCAAGCAAAAGTTTGTAGAACTTCTTCTTTAGGATGTTTCTCTGTTAATACTCATTTTCAGAGCTCGCTTTACTGTCTGAATCATCCTTTCCCATGCTCCCCCCTTGCCAAGCTGCTCCGGACTTATCGTCAATCGCCAAATTAGCTGTAGTGTATCGCCGTGTAATCTCTTAGCGCGGGTTCCCAATCCTTCACTGGCAGACTTCAGTTCTTGATCCGCTCCTTTAAAATTAGTTCCATTATCTGAGAGTACATGACGCGCGGCCATCCGCGTGCTGCGACGCGCATCATCCTTTCTCATAGCCATTATAGTCAGAGTCCGTACTGAGTGAAGCGACTAATTCGGCATATGTATCGCTTCTCGTTGTCAAACAAGTAAATAGCGCGCCCCATCGTTTTTCATGACGTCGTCCTATTGGTTTCACCGCTCATAGGGCCAAAATAATCTATACCACAGGTGTTATGAAAAGGGTCGAGAGAGCGTGAGGTTCTCATTCTGGCCTTAGGTAAGTCTCCTTTTACTGGTCGCACGGCGGCTGCGCTTGTATGCGGGTACACAGCGCGCAACTTTTTGCACACTTCGCCCGTACAGTCGGTCTTATTCCCTGTATAGGCGAAGTACTGCTGTCTCAAATCGTTCACTACTCTTTCCATATTGTGGCCGTGGTGCTTGTGATAATCCAGGTGTGCGCGAGCCACCAGCAACCGCGTATATGGATGCGTCTTCCGCTTAAGATGATGGGATAATTCGTTGATAGTTTTATGGCATCCGCAGCACTGGCGCGGCCGGAGGCTCGAAGCAAGCCCTTTGCCGTCGAGAAAGGGTGGTGAGCCTCCGCGCCAGGCATCGCGCGGGAATCAGGCTTCCGCTTTTCTAACGCTTTCTTCTATCTTCTTCCCTGAAGTCTTCCTTGCTGGGCTTGTCGTATCAACCACGTCTCTGCTTGTGCGACATGTTCCGAACGACAACGGCCTGCGAGTTTTTTGTCTGCAATTACTTATAAGCAGAAATACGCATCCACTAGTTCTCAGTAGGCGTTCATACTTTGAAAATCGGTTCATATCTATAGATGCACAATGCAGCCTTCTTGGCATGCTTAGCACGTACTCATCTGTGATATTCATTACTTGTTCACATCTTCCTGCAGCCACTCAGACTCTGGCTTGTATAAAAAATGCGGACCAATAAACCATCTATCATCTGAGGTCTTCATATCAAAATTCAATCTTGTGGCGTCATCAGCCACATTATCTTCCGTGAACACCCACATCTCCATTGTGACACTTCCGTACTCTCGTTAATTTCTGTCACTCTGTTGCCACAAAAGGTGTATACTTAATCTCTGGATTTCTTATCCATTGTAAAAACTGTCCTAGAGTCGGACCAGTACGTTATGTTTTCCGGCTTCCATCTATGTTCTTCTAACACAGATTTTGTGAGGCGCGTACCTATTAGCGCCCCCTGCAACTCTAATTTCGGGATAGTTTGCGACATCCTTAGGGCTCACTTTAGCCTTTGCGGCGGCCAGAGATACTTGAATTCTCCCAGCGTCGTCTTCAATTCGCCAAAATACGATCGCGGCGACCGCCGATTCACTCGCATCTACAAAGGTGTGCAACTGTCTGTTCCTCACTCTCCCCGTAAAATAACTTCGGGGCAGACGCAATTCCGCTTATCTCTCTCATTCCCTGCAGCCATCTCTGAAATAATTCAATAACTTCATGCGGTAGAGGGTCATCCCAATCCAACTTCATATGCCATAGACTCTGTAGTATGATTTTCGCGGTGATGACGTAATAACCCAAAAAGGCCCAACGGGTCGAACGTCGACATTACTGCGCTCAATGCTTCTCTCTTGGTAGGTGGGCGCAAACATCTCTTGACGTCTTCACGGGACTCCGGTTCACGTAGTCATTGAATCCCATTAAGTCGCTGCTCGATTCGCAGCATAGCAACCCGAGCGTGCGCTCTTGCTCAGCGAGACTCCGTCAGGGGTTTCATAGTAGTCGCGTCACAGTTATCCTGTCGCATTCTGTCTCGAATCTTCAGGCTATTTGTAGCGCAGCCTGTCAACTCGAAACCTGCTAAACTGTGTATTCGTACCACATCTGTCACGACTCCTCACCGGCCTCATCCTCGTCATCGAAGCTCTCTACGTAATCTCGTCCGCGAAAAATGACTGCGTTATGCTATGCGCGTGGGCATTCTTCTCTGTGTTGTAAGGCGTTGTAATCTCTCACGCTATGCGCTAGGAACGGCGAGCTTTTCGCACCAAATATCATTGAAATCATCTTATACTTTGTGGGCGGTCCCTCTCTATCCTGTCCACGCCATAAGAACATTTGAGCCGCCCTGTCGTCGGGCTCCAAATCTTTATCCGTAAAAACATCTCTTTTATATCGAAGTGTACGGCGATTCTTCCTTCTCGAAACCGCCATAGAATTCCTGCCAAATTCAGCAATGAAGTCAGGGCCTTCCAATAATTCCGAATTCAATCTTGTCTCGCCTGACAGTTTCGCTCGCGCGTCAAATACAGGGGCGAATTTTCCCCGGCTTATTTGGGTTGATTACAGCGAAGTGTGGCAGGAACCATTGCTTAGGGTTTCCTTCTTCTGACCCATCTGCAGGTACAGCGTAACCTTTCTCCAGTAGGTTTTTCGATCTGCGCTGTATACTTGTCTCGAAAATCGCTAGATTTATCCATCTTTCTTTCTATCTGTCTGCAGTCTCTTGAACGCCTGCGCGAAACTAGGCGGCATCTTAACATCGTCTCATCGCCATGGCAATACGACTTGGTATCGCCCATCTCTGTCAATTTCACACTCTCCTTTAAACGTTCAACTGCTCTCTGCTCTGATTGCGTCATAGGTTTTTCACATTTCCTAATACCTATTGCATCAATCGCGAAATGTTCGCCCGCACTAAATCGTCTGTATTTGTGTGTCATCTATCTTTCTCACGCTCTGTATATGGCATACAATCTCGCCATCTCGCTCCCTGTTTCGCGGAGCCGAGCCGCTGGATTATCCATCCCGGTTGAGTCCGAGACGCAACCGGTTGTCCCCGACTTCCTTCGCGTAACCTCCTGGTCACGATCAATTACCAAAAATCTGATC